>ML663006.1:1994334-2239985 GCA_007570785.1 Antilocapra americana
AAAAAAAAAAGAAAGAAACTTAAATTTCAGTTGAGGTAGACAGACAGTAAAGGGCTTCTCAGATGGCTCAGTGATAAAGAATCTTCTTGCCAATGCAGGAGACACAGGTTCAATCCCTGGGTCAGGAAGACCCCCTGGAGAAGGAAATGGCAACCTGCTCCAGTATTCTTGCCTGGGAAATCCCATGGACAGGGGAGCCTGGCAGGCTACAGTCCACAGGGTCACAAAAGAGTCAGACACACTTGGTGACAAAGCAACAACAACAATAAATAAAGGAAAAGCTGTGAATTCCCTGGTGGTTGAGTGGTTAAAATGGTGCTTTCACTGTAGGGGGCTGGGGTTTGATCCCTAGTCAGGAACTAAGACTTCACAGCTGGATGGCATGGCCTGAAAAAGAGAAGTCAACGAGACAATTTCAGATAGCAGAAAGGACTATTAAGACCCCAGTGGGATATGATATATAGAGTAATGGGGGGAGGGAAAGGAGTTAAATTGAGTGCTAAGGAAGGGCCCCGTTAGGAGGACACATTGAGATCTAAACACAGGAAGATTCTCTCATTTAAGGATCATGACATGATCAAAATGATACCAGAATGTGCAAAGGCCCTGAGGCAGGAGAGACCTTCCCATGCTAAGGGGAAATCGAGGCAACTAGAGTGGCTGGAGGTGACAGATGTGATTGTCCCAGTAATGGATGCTCTTGAAGAGGTAAGTAAAGGCCAGTTCACTAAACTATCCCTTCCTAGCACTGGACACAGAACTTGGCACATCTGAGATGGTCAGTGAATGACTTTGAATGAATAGCCTTATTATTTCCGTGCCAGACTTCCTTTCTCTTTACCATGAGAAATGCTTGTCTATATTTCCTTCCATTTAAAAAGCTGTTTGGACTGGGAAAATTCAAGAAAGAGTTCATGGTCAAGCAGAAAGAACTGGAAAGAATGTTTCAAGCTGGGTTCATCTGATTTCATTCATGTCACAAACATTTCTTGAATACGTGCTCAGTTCCTGCCCTGGGATACGCCAGCTCCCTGTTTCCATCTGGAAGGTAAAACTGGTCCTGTTATTCCCCGGTGATAAGGAAGCTGAGTCCCATCCATGAGTCACCCTGGGCTCAGGCAAGAAGTTCAAAGCTCTAAATGAATTGTAAACACACCAGAGTCAGAAGTCCTCAGAGTCACTAGATTATCAGTTGAGAAGGTCAGCTTGAGAGTTCTCAGACTTGGATTTAAATCATGGTTCTGCCACTTTCCTCTTTAAAAGATATTTATTTATTTGGCTGTGCTGGGTCTTAGTTGCAGCATATGGAATCTAGTTCCCTTACCAGGGATCAAACCCAGGCCCCCTTCATTGGGAGCATGGAGTCTTAGCCACTGGACCACCAGGGAAGTTGCCTGGGTCTGCCACTTTCTTGTTAAGTTATCCTGGATCAGCTTCATCTCTTCTCTGAGCCTCAATTTCCTCATCGGGATTCTGGAAATAATAATAACATCTTACTCATGCTAGGAAACATATATTCTGACATACATACACTCTTGACATAGTGTTGATAAGATAGCAAATGGTTATTTTTTATTGTTATTTAGATGATCTTGCCTCATACAAGAACCTTAAAAAAAAAAAAAAACAACTATTTGTCCTGAAAAGTGCAACCAGAATGTGATACCAAAAGAAGACTGTTGCATAAGAAGCCATGAATTTCAGCTTCTGGTTCAAGCTCTGATCCCTTCTTGCTGTATTATCTTACGCAGGTCATTTCCCCAATCTGGGCTCTGAGTACCCTAGTTTTCCTCTCAGTTCAGAAATTACAGGTTCTGGGACTTCCCTGGCGGTGCTGGTGGTTAAGAGTCCGCCTGCCAATGCAGGGGGCACGGATTCGATCCCTGCCTGTAAGATCTCTCAGGCCGAGGGGCAACTAAGCCCATGCACGACAACTACTGACGCCCACGGACTCTGCAGTCCATGCTCCACAACAGGAGACGCCACTGCAGTGAGAGAACACACACGGCAACGAAGAGCAGCCCCACTCGCTGAACTACAGAGAGCCTGCGAGCAGCAACAAAGACCCGGAGCAGTCAAAAACGTAAAAGCATCTTAAAAAAGTGGTCAGGGGCTTCTTTACCTCTAGAGCAGAGCATCAAGGCAAGCAAAAGCTCTGCTTCCCAAACAGAGTGCCTTTCGTGGTGGAGCCAAAATCCATACAACTACCTCAACATCTTGATCCTGTGTATATTGGCACATACACAGCTTCCTCATGGGAATAACTATGTCAAAACAAGCTTTCCTCTGCCCCAAGGGGTCAACCTCACTCCTGAAAATCAAGCAGCTGACTGAGTCCAGGTCCAAGCACCGTGGAAGTGAGTGCACAGAGCAAAGCATGCGTTCACATTCCACGATGGTTACGTCCCGTGATGAATGGACCAGTTTCTTGACAGAGAGGAAGTTCCTATAGGTTGGGGTGACCTTCCTAGCGATGTGTTTATTTGACAGCCCAAGGCAATGAATTCACAGAGAGAAAGGGAAGAGAGGAGGAAGGGAAGGGAAAGAAAGGTTATTGAAGCACAAGAGCATCTTCTTGGGTCTGAAAAAGAAAAACAAATAAGAGTGTAACAACAAATCATATAAGCAGCTTGAGAAAAAAGAAGATCATCAGAGACTAAAAGGTCCTGAGGAGATATTGAAGCCAGGAAATGTGTACTTTTGTCTATCTCAGTACTTAGGGCCACTCATTGTTACTGAATCCATTCTTTGTTCAATAGCTAAGTTGTGTCCGACTCTTTGCAACCCCATGGACTGCAGCATGCCAGGCTTCCCTGTCCTTCACCATCTCCCAGAGTTTGTTTAAACTCATGTCCATTGAATCACTGATGCCATCCAATCACCTCATCCTCTGTCACCCTCTTCTCCTCTTGCCCTGAATCTTACTCAACATCAGAGTCTTTTCTAATGAGTCAGCTCTTCATATCAGGTGGCCAGAGTTCGGAGCTTCAGCTTCAGCATCAGTCCTTCCAATGAATATTCAGGGTTGATTTCCTTTAGAATGGACTGGTTTGATCTTCTTGCGGTCCAAACGACTCTCAAGAGCCTTCTCCAGCACCACAGTTCGAAAGCATCAATTTTACGGTGCTGGACCCACTTGGCACACCATAAATACTCAAGAATTATTTGTGAAATGAATGAATAACAGGATGACATTATTGATGGCTGGAGCTCCCAGTGATGGTGTTATAGGTTATATGGGTTGTGGAAGATGGGGAGGATTTGGATGGTCAGAGGAGGGAAATAACTCAGGAAGAGCATCAGCTTTAACAAATATCCTCACAAGAGAATCAGCTTGGCTTGGTGTGTTGGGAAATGTATTAGTTAGACAAGGTGAGGCTATGCTGGTCAATTTCCCTGGACTCTCAGTGACTCAGTATAATAGAGGTTAATTACTTAATCAAGTCATATGCCCAGTGCAGGCTATCAAGGGACTCTGCTCCATGTAGTTACTCCAGGACCCAGGCTGAAGGTTGCTCTGATGTCTGTTACCTGCATTATTGGCACAATGAGTTCTTTATGGTCACCAGAGTAGGGGAAGAGATCACACGGAGAACATAAATAACATTGGAGTGAATGGACTGACAATAAAGCGATAAAGATAGAGGTAAGACTTAAGTAGAAAATGTCTGACCCTCAGAGTTGAGTGCCAGAAAAAGATGAGGGGAGTACCCTTCACCTCTGTATGGCGCCACATCTTATCATGGTGCCACCTAGGACCTAAATCAGAACTGTTTGTGCCTGGCAGATCACAAAACCTTCAGTGACAGCAGTTCCTGCAGGTTTTGCCTCTTCCCCAAGAACACTGAAAGAGAGTACAAGATTCTCTATTCTGGGAAATAGGCTTTCTGCCATCTTTGCCTTTCTTTCAATTTTCTTCCCCTCCCCTCTCCCCTATCCCAGATGTTTCACTTCCTCCTCAAATTTCCCTTTTTCTCATGCAAATCAAGACATGCAAAATCAGTCCTGAGAGCTTGGGTCCTATCACTTTATCAGACACTCCCAGATATATCTGAGACCCAGATCAGTAAGACAAGACTATCTCTCTCTGCTTCAAGGACAGACTATAATTCTTCTCGAAGATAGACCCATGGGTAGCTTTCTTTGGTAAGATTCCTTTATCAAGGAGATGGAGACCTCCCTTAGCATCCTTTACAAGTAGTAGCAACCTCAGTGTCCACTTTAGCCCATTCTAGTACTTCATTTTTATTTTTCCTGCTAGCATTTACCATAATAACAATAATAATAATATACCATCATAATAATATACCACCTGATACATTATTCAATTGTTTAACACTGTATTCTCCTATAGAATGTGTTTGTGTGGGTTTATTGCTCCAGGACTAGCATCTAGAACGGTGTTTGGTATAGAGTATGTGCTCAAAAGATATTTTTTTGGATAAAAATGATAAAAGCGCTGAGATTTAAAATAACATCTGGAGGGGGAACATATGTATACCCATGGCGGATTCATGTCAATGTATGGCAAAATCAACACAATAAAGTAAAGAAAATTTAAAAAAAATAACATCATGGATTGGAGCCTTGGATTTTCAAAGAGGATCCCATGGAGATCCATTCCAAGTGGAGAGAGTATTAGCTCTTCTACTCACAGGTCAGTTGGACCACCCTGGTTTTGCTGGTTGCATCTTGGAGGGCTAGAAGTAAGATTCTATTTGAAAAACAGGTTCAACTTAAAAAGAATTTGGACATCACTGATACAGGCCAAATCCTACATTGAGTGGATGTATAAATTGAGGTCTAGCAAGGGGAGGATGTTTACCAGGTCACCCTGCCAGTTAATGACAGCGTCAGGCCCAGAACACAGCCCACTCAATGATTTATACTGCATGACTGGAATGCAAAGATTGGACAAGGTGATTTGATCAGACACTACTTGTTTTATGAGTCAGGACAGTGAAGTGAAACTGAGTTCAATGACATGAGCAGCTCCTTGTTAATAAACCCTCCTCTGTGAAAATGAAGTGGAAAATTCCAAGGTCTGAGCCTTTAGGACTGGAAAAGTCCATTCACCTGTCTGATTCTATGCACGTGTGCTTATATGATCTCTAAGTATTGTAGATGACAGATTCCAACGTTGTGACCAACTTCTTAAAAAATATTTACTGGAGTATAGTTGATTTACAATGTTGTGCTAGTTTCAGGTGTACCATTTTAGTTGTACATTTATCTGCTCTTCTTTAGATTCTTTTCCCATCCAGGCCATCAGAGTATTGAGTAGAGATCCCTGTGCTATACAGTAGGTCTTTATTAGTTATCTATTTTACATATAGTAAGATGTATATGTCCATCCCAATCTCCCAATTTATTCTTTCCCCTCCTTACCCCTCGGTAATCATAAGTTTGGTTTCTACATCTATGACTCGATTTCTATTTTGTAAAGTTCATCTGTACCCTTTTTTACAGCCCATATATAAGTGATATCATATATTTGTCTTTCTCCTGTCTGACTTACTTCGCTTCGTATGATCATGTCTAGATCCATCCACATTGCTGCAAATGGCTTTATTTCGTTATTTTTTATGACTAATATCCCACTGTATATATGCACCACATCTTCTTTATCCATTCCTCTGTCGCTGGACATTTACATTGCTTCCATGTCACGGCTATTATAAATAGTGCTGCAATGAACACTGGGATGTGTGTGTGCGTGGCTTTTTGAATTGGGGTTTTCTCCACGTTTATACCTAACAGTGTGATTTCTGGGTCATATGGTAGCCTTATATTTAGTTTTTTAAGGAACCCCCATGTGTGCATGCATGTTAAGTCACTTCATTCATGTCCAACTCCTTGCGGCCCTATGGACTGTAGCCCACCAAGCTCCTCTATCCATGGGGATTCTCCAAGCAAGAATACTGGTGTGGAGAAAAGGGAACCCTCTTTTTTTTTTTTTTTTGACTCTTATCCATAGTGGTTGTACCAATTTACATTACCACCAACACTGTAGGAGGGTTCCCTTTTCTCCATGTCCTTTCCAACATTCGATTTCCAGGTGGCTCAGTGGTAAAGAATCTGCCTGCCAATGCAGAAGATGCAAGACACACATGTTCAGTCCCCATGTTGGGAAGATACCCTGGAAAAGGAAATGATGACCCACTCCAGTTTTCTTGCGGGATTTGCAGGCTATAGTCCTTTGTGTTTCAAAGAGTCAGACAGGACTGAGCCCAGATGTGGTTTGTGGTTCTCCAGCACTCACTGTAGATTTTTTTTTTGCTGATGGCCATTCTGATTGGGATGAAGTGATTCCTCTTTGTAGTTTTGATTTGCATTTCTCATTATTTGTGATGTTGAACATTTTTTCATGTGCTTTCTGGCCATCTGCTTGTGTGGCCAATTTTTCTTAGATAGTCAGGCACTTGTGGTGGATCCTTGTATGAGTGTAGCTTCCCTCTACTACAAATAAGAACCACCCAATGGTTAATAATAAATAATAATAAAATAATAAATAATAAAAATAATAAAAAAATGTCTATTTATTATTTGACAGAAGAGAAACTGGGAAAGGCAAACTCCAGGGCTATGGGTTCAGTAGTTCAATGACATTAGCTAACTCCCAGAAAATGATTATTTGGTCGCTAAGTTGTGTCTGACTGTGACCCCATGGACTGCAACACACCAGGCTTTTCTGTCCTTCACTATCTCTTGGAGTTTGATCAAACTTAGGTCCATTGAATTGGTGATGTCATCCAACCTGGTGACATCCAACCCTGGTGGCTCAGATGGTAAAGAATCTGCCTGTGATGCAGGAGACCTGGGTTCCATCCCTCGGTTGGGAAAACCGTGGGAAAATGGTAGTAACTACCCACTCCAGTATTCCTGCCTGGAGAATTCCTGGCAGGCTATAGACTATAGGGTCGCAAAGAGTTGGACATAACTGAGCCACTAACATTCTCACTTTCAACTAACAAACTCCCAGGTGCTGTTTATCTTTTTCTGCTGTCACTTCTCAGCATGTTTGTCTTGGTCAGGTTCCCTTACGACCCCAAGATAGTTCCTACTTCTGGAAGATGTCATGAGTGGAGGCAGAAAGCGGATATCTCTTTCCTGTGTCTCCTTTTATGATCAAGAAACACTGATCTAGAGACCTCTCTCTGGAGTTCTCCCTACACGCCCATGCTGGAACCAGCTTGCATGATTCATGTCCTGAAGGACAGTGCTGCTGGAGGGAGGGAAAACAAAATCAGAGTTCTGTCCCTGTGATGATTAATTGTATGTGTGAACTTGGCTAAGCTCTCAGTTCAGTTCAGTACAGTTGCTCAGTCGTGTCCGACTCTTTGCAATCCCATGAATTGCAGCACACCAGGCTTCCCTGTCCATCACCAACTCCCGGAGTCCACCCAAACCCATGTCCATTGAGTCGGTGATGCCATCCAGCCATCTCATCCCCTGTCGTCCCCTTCTCCTCCTGCCCCCAATCTTTCCCAGCATCAGGGTCTTTTCCAATGAGTCAGTTCTTCGCATCAGGTGGCCAAAGTATTGGAGTTTCAGCTTCAACATCAGTCCTTCCACTGAACACCCAGGACTAATCTCCTTTAGGATGGACTGGTTGGATCTCCTTGCAGTCCAAGGGACTCTCAGGAGTCTTCTCCAACACCACAATTCAAAAACATCAATTCTTTGGCGCTCAGCTTTCTTTATAGTCCAACTCTCACATCCATACATGACTACTGGAAAAACCATAGCCTTGATTAGACAAACCTTTGTTGGCAAAATAATGTCTCTGCTTTTCAATATGCTGTCTAGCTTGGTCATAACTTTCCTTCCAAGGAGTAAGCATCTTTTGATTTCATGGCTGCAGTCACCATCTGCAGTGATTTTGGAGCCCAAAGATATAAAGTCTGACACTGTTTTCACTGTTTCCCCATCTATTTGCCATGAAATGATAGGACCAGATGCCATGATCTTCGTTTTCTGAATGTTGAGCTTTAAGCCAACTTTCTCACTCTCCTCTTTCAATTTCATCAATAGGCTTTTTACTTCCTCTTCACTTTCTGCCATTAGGGTGGTGTCGTCTGCATATCTGAGGTTATTGATATTTCTCCCGGCAATCTTGATTCCAGCTTGTGCCTCCTCCAGCCCAGCATTTCTCATAATGTACTCTGCATATAAGTTAAATAAGCAGGGGGACAATATACAACCTTGACATACTCCTTTCCTGATTTGGAACAAATCTGTTGTTCCATGTCCAATTCTAAGTGTTGCTTCCTGACCTGCATACAGGTTTCTCAAGAGGTAGGTCAGGTGGTCTGGTATTCCCATCTCTTGAAGAATTTTCCACAGTTTATTGTGATCCACACAGTCAAAGGCTTTGGTATAATCAATAAAGCAGAAATAGATTCTTTTCTGGAACTCTCTTGCTTTTTTGATGATCCAGCAGATGTTGGCAATTTGATCTCTGGTTCCTCTGCCTTTTCTAAAACCAGCTTGAACATCTGGAAGTTCATGGTTCACATATTGCTAAAGCCTGGCTTGGAGAATTTTGAGCATTACTTTACTAGTGTGTGAGATGAGTGCAATTGTGCCATAGTTTGAGCATTCTTTGGCATTGCCTTTCTTTGGGATAGGAATGAAAATTGACCTTTTCCAATCCTGTGGCTATTGCTGAGTTTTCCAAATTTGCTGGCATATTGAGTGCAGCACTTTCACAGCGTCATCTTTCAGGATTTGAAATTGCTCAACTGGAATTCCTTCACCTCCACTAGCTTTGTTTGTAGTGATGCTTCCTAAGGCCCACTTGACTTCACATTCCAGGATGTCTGGCTCTAGGTGAGTGATCACACCATCATGATTATCTGAGTCATGAAGATCTTTTTTGTATAATTCTTCTGTGTATTCTTGCCACCTCTTCTTAACATCTTCTGCTTATTTTAGGTCCATACCATTTCTGTCCTTTATCAAGCCCATCTTTACATGAAATGTTCCCTTGGTATCTCTAATTTTCTTGGCTAAGCTCTAGTCCCCAGTTATTTACTTCAGCTCTGTGTTGCTATGAAGGTATTTTGTAGATATGGTTAACATCTATAATCAGTTGCCTTAAGGAAAGAAGATTATCCTTGATAATCTGGCTGAGTCTCATCCAATCAGTTGAAAGACCTGAAGAACAGACTGAAGAAAAAAGGATTCTGCCTCAAAACTATAGCAGCAGTTCCTGCCCTTGAGTTTCCAGCCTGCTGGAGATTTGAGACCTAAAATACATACTCTTATAGCTTAGATGGTAAATCATCTGCCTGCAATGCAGGAGACCTGGGTTCAATTCCTGGATCGGGAAGATCCCCTGAAGAAGGAAATGACAACCCACTCCAGTATTCCTGCCTGGAGAATCCCATGGACAGAGGAGCCCGGTGGGCATAGTCCATGGGATCCCAAGAGTTGGACTCTACTTAGTGACTAAACCACCACCATAAATACTCAAGGGCTTCCCTGGTGGCTCAGACAGTAAAGAATCCACCTGTAATGTGGGAGACTTCAGTTCGATCTTTGGGTTGGGAAGATTCCCTGGAGAAGGGAATGGCTACCCACTCCAGTATTTTTGCCTGGAGAATTCCATGAACAGAGGAGCATGATGGGCTACAGTTCATGGGGTTGCAAAGAGTTGGACATGACTGGGTGGCTAAGCACAGCACAGCACATATATACTCAAAGATGTGTGTGTGTGTGTGTGTGTGTGCATGCCTGTGTGTGTATAATGTATATTTTGACTATCTCTTCCCTGTGGTAGAAGCCTCACTGGTACTTTTAGGTAGAAAGAAATTGGGGAGTAATTTCTTCCTTTTTTTTTTTAACTGATAAGATGGGACTTTCAAAAATATACCATTTATTCATTTATTTATTCAACAAATATTTTGAGTACTCACTTTTATATTTATTCATAAATATTTTGCCTACTGTCTAGATACTTGAGGGATATGTCTGAACAAAATGGTCCAAAAATCTTGTACTATTTTATTTAATCTGTATTTACTTATTCTTTTGGTTTCACCAGAGCAGCATGTGGGATCTTGTTCTCTGACCAGGAATCAAACCTGCACCTCCTGCATTGGAAGCACAGGGTCTTAACCACTAGACCACCAGGGAAGTTCCCATGTGCTATTTTAAATCAATGCCCTCTGATATATGCTTTCATGTAATCCTAAAATGTACCTTGATACCACTTATCACAATGCATTTATATAGTTATTTTGTGATTTTAAAAAATGCATCTATGGCTCTGCCATTGGCCCTTCAGTTTTGTTTGGGAAACGAAAAAAGCAAATGTTAAAAGGCATAAGGAGGACTTTCCTGGTGGGCCAGTGGATAAGAATGCACCTGCCAGGGCAGGAGATACGGAATCAATCCTTGGTCCTGGAAGATTCCAAATAAGGTGGGCCAACTAAGCCCGTGCACCACAACTACTGCAGCCCCGTGCCTACAGTAGGCACGTGCCTACACAACGTTTCTCTTGCTGTGTGCTTCAGAACAAGAGAAACCACTGCAACAAGAAGCCTGTGCACCGCAACCAGAGAGTAGCTCTTGATTGCTGCAACCAGGGAAAGCCCTCTCGAATCAATGAAGACTCAGTGCAGCCAAAAAAAATAAATTAAAAAAAAAATGAGGCTCAAACACTAGGCTGATTTCTAGTGGTCACACATCTTCACACTTCCTTGGCTCTCCTCTCCTTCCTATGCACCTGGGAGGATGATGCTTTCCAATCCTGGAAGGAAGGTGGGGTCTTATGACTAGCTCCATCCGCTGGTCTCTAAATGGAAATGATGTGTGTCTTTTCTAGGCTGAGATGTATGAAAGCTCTGAGACCATGAGACTATGAGACCACATGAGTTGTGCTGGTCTGCCTCTCTGCTCTACCCACCCAAGGAGTCATGTATCAAATACCATCACCTTTGGGGATTAGTACTGTGACATATGAATTGTGGGGAGGGGGCCAAAATATTCAGATGATAGCAGTGGTTCTTTCTAACTGCATGAGCGATTCCCAGAGAGGACGGATGGTTGAGAGCATCCCCTCATGACCAGCTGTGACACAGTGGCTCAGGCCAGACAGCTCTTGGATCACTCACTCAACACCTTTTCATTGAGGTCCTACTATCCACACACAGGTATGCCTAGTAGGTGGTGCATACACAGGTGTGAACACAGACCTCAAAGTCTGGGAAGATAGATGCATAAACAGACAACTGAAATACACAGTGTTTGTTTTAAACTGAAGGTGTGTTGATTTTCAATGTTGTGCCAATCTCTGCTATATAGCATAGTGACTGAGTTACACACACATACATATTCTCTTTTTTTAATACTCTTTTCCATTATGGTTTCAGTTCACTTTAGTCACTCAGTCGTGTCTGACTCTTTGTAACCCCATGAATTGCAGCATGTCAGGCCTCCTTGTCCATCACCAACTCCCAGAGTCTGCTCAAACCCATGTCCGTTGAGTCAGTGATGTCATCCAACCATCTCATCCTCTGTCGTCCCCTTCTTCTCCTGCCCCCAATATTTTCCAGCATCAGGGTCCTTTCAAATGAGTCAGCTCTTCACATCAGGTGGCCAAAGTATTGGAGTTTCAGCTTCAACATCAGTCCTTCCAATGAACACCCAGGACTGATCTCCTTTAGGATGGACTGGTTGGATCTCCTTGCAGTCCAAGGGACTCTCAAGAGTCTTCTCCAACACCACAGTTCAAAAACATCAGTTCTTCTGTGCTCAGCTTTCTTTATAGTCCAACTCTCACATCCATACATGACTACTGGAAAAACCATACCTTGACTAGATGAAACTTTGTTGGCAAAATAATGTCTGCTTTTTAATATGCTTTCTAGGTTGGTCATAACTTTCCTTCCAAGGAGTAAGTGTCTTTTAATTTCATGGCTGCAGTCACCATCTGCAGTAATTTTGGAGCCCAGAAAAATAAAGTCAGCCACTGTTTCCACTGTTTCCCCATCTATTTGCCATGAAGTGATAGGACCAGATGCCATGATCTTCATTTTCTGAATATTGAGCCTTAAGCCAACTTTCCACTCTCCTCTTTCACTTTCATCGGAAGCTCTTTAGTTCTTCTTCACTTTCTGCCATAAGGGTGGTGTCATCTCCATTTCTGAGGTTATTGATATCTCTCCCAGCAATCTTGATTCCAGATTGTGCTTCCTCCAGCCCAGCGTTTCTCATGATGTACTCTGCATGTAAGTTAAATAAGCAGGGTGACAATATCACAGGATATTTAATATAGTTCCCTGTGCTATACATCAGAGGTTCCCAAGCCCCAGGCCATGGACTACTGGTACCGGTTCATGGCCTGTTAGGACCCAGGCTGCACAGCAGGAGGTGAGTGAATGAAGCTTCATCTGTATTTACAGCTACTCCTCATCACTCACCTTATGGCCTGAGCTCCGCCTCCTGTCAGATCATTGGTGACATAATAACTGTAATACCCTTGAAACCTCCCCCCAGCCCCATCCATAGAAAATTTGCCTTCCATGAAACTGGTGCCAAAAAGGTTGTGGACCAGTGCTATACATTAGGACCTTGCTGTTCATACAACTAACTCAGCAACAACAATGTAAACAAACAATCCAGTTGAAAAATGGGCAGAAGATCTTAATAGACATTTCTCCAAAGAAGACATACAGATGGCCAGTAGGCACTTGAAAAGATGCTCAGCATCACTAATTATTAGAGAAATGCAGATCAAAACTAGAAGTTTTAAAGAAGTATCGCTGCTACTAACAATAACTAATTATAATAAATGGTATATGACATAATGGTATGCTCATAAAACTTATTTCGGGTGCTCTCTAGGTTTTATCATGTGTTACTTTACTCAACCCTTACATCAAACTCATGAGGCAAGTACTAGTAAGACTCCCATTCTATAGGTCAGGAAAATGAGGCTCAGAGAATAAAATGATCAGCCTTGGTTAAAAAGCTAGCAAGCCTAGGCTGGGATTCACAAAGCATGTTCCATATTTTAAGCTCTTGCTGAAAATGGCTACATAACACTGCTTCCTACTATGTGCCTAGTACCAGCCCTGAATTAGGATGACTGTCCTCAGTAAATAATGGCTGATTAAACTGATTGAATTAGCAACAGCTACAATAAAGCACTCCTTGGAAGAAAAGTCATGACCAAGCTAGACAGCATATTAAAAAGCAGAGACATTATTTTGTCAACAAAGGTCCATCTAGTCAAGGCTATGGTTTTTCCAGTAGTCATGTATGGATGTGAGAGTTAGATTATAAGGAAAGCTGAGCACCAAAGAATTGATGCTTTTGAACTGTGGTGTTGGAGAAGATTCTTGAGAGTCCCTTGGCCTGCAAGGAGATCCAACCAGTCCATCCTAAAGGAGATCAGTCCTGGGTGTTCATTGAAAGGACTGATGTTGAAGCTGAAACTGCAGTACTTTGGCCACCTGATGTGAAGAGCTGACGCATTTGAAAAGACCCTGATGCTGGGAAAGATTGAGGGCTGGAGGAGAAGGTGACGACAGAGGATGAGATGGTTGGATGGCATCACAGACTCAATGGACATGAGTTTGGGGGGACTCCTGGAGTTGGTGTTGGACAGGGAGGCCTGGCGTGCTGAAATTCATGGGATTGCAAAGAGTTGGACATGACTGAGCGACTGAACTGAACTGAACTGAGCTGAACAGTAAAGTCAGTGCAGGAGCTCCGGGAGACCAGCAGAGGGGCATTACTGAAACAGACTAGGCCAGTGGTTCTCAAAGTGTGGTCCCTGGACCTGCAGCAAAGGGAAATTGCTAGGTATGCAAATTCTCAGGCCTCTAATGTAGACCCACTAAAGCAGGAATTCTGAGGATGGAGCCCCAGGAATCTGTATTTTTAACAGGTGTCTTGGGCCATTCTGATTCACAGCATTGCTCTAGGACCTTGCTTCTCAGTGGGCAGAAGTGGTATCATCACCACCATCCTCTGCCTCCCATCCCACTCCCCAGCCCCTCCACAATCCCCCTGGGAGCAAATGAGAAATGAAGAAGCCTCCGATCCCATCCCGGACCTACTGCATTAGAATCTCCATTTCATCTACATCCCCAGAGGATATTCTTTTGCAGGTTCAAGTTTGAGACGCACAGGTCTAGACTGTTGGTCTTCAAACTTAGCTGCTCCTCGGAATCACCTGGAGAGTTTTTGAAATGACTGATGCATGGGTCCTGCCTCTAGAGATTCTAGTTTAGTTGGTTTGGGGTATTGCCTGAACATCACACTCTTTAAAACGTCCCAGATGATTATAATGCGCGGAATGGGGGCATCTGTGCTCAGCCCCACAAGGTTGGGCGTGGCCAGGAGAGGGGCAGAGAAAAAGCTGGAGTGTTTTGAGCGAAGCTGCCACTACTGTTTCTACCTGTCTTCAGTCAAAGAAGGAGGCCTCCCAAATCAAGGGTTGTCAATCCACCCCCTGTCAACAGCCTCGAATTCACGAAAATGCTCTAGGCAAGGGTTCAGAGGCAGGGCAGAACTAGGGAGAGGTTTTATTACATAAAGCCTGCATTCTCCAAGCTGTGCATTAATTAATTTCAAAGTTGACCAAGTGATGGGGAGGGAGAGGCTTAGGGCCACAACACAGGTAATAAAAAGTCTTTCGAAAAGTCCCTCCTTTTTTCTTGGCTTGTCTCCCACCCGACCCAGACCCACCCAATCACAATGAGAGGAAGAAAAAAAAGTCAGTCTGTAAGCGTCAGACTGGCTTTGCAGAGGCTGCTGGAAAAAAACCCAAAAAGAAACAGAGCTAGTGAATGCATAGAATTCAAGCAGAGAGAGAATCAGTAAGGACAGAGAGAGAGAGAGAGAGAGAGAGAGAGAGAGAGAGAGAGAGAGGAGCCAGGAGTTTCGAGCGGGTGATGGAGTTTCGAGAGGGTGATGGAGTTGGCAGAAGTGAGGAGAACTTGGGAGCAGTGACTTGAGAAAAGAAGGCTCTAGAGTCTTCAGAGCTGGTTCTCTGGGCTTCAACACTGAAGCTGTTTCCGTTGCACTCGTTTCCTCACCTCCTCCTCCTCCTCTCATCTCCTGTGACTAATGATTTTGACCCTTCCCCAACCCGATCTGCAATACCTCAGGCCTCTGTCATAGTCGGCTTCCGGCCATCCGCAGGTCAGACAGCTCTGAGCCCAGGAGCGCCAGCCTCGCAGCAGCCGAAACACAACAGAACGTGGCAAAACACGGGTTCCCCAAATACCCCCAGGGCCCAACTTTTGCTCAATTTCCTTCCTTTTCCCTCTCCCCTATCTTGTTACCACAAATTGTCTTCCTTTTTAAATTTATTTTAAATTTATTATTTTTTTGGCTACACCACAATGCATCTGGGATCTTAATTCCCCAACCAGGGATGGAACCCATGACCCCTGCAGTGGAAGCATGGAGTCTAAGCCACTGGACTGCCAGGTAAGTCCCACTGTGAATTATCTCCCATTCTTTGGGGCCCATCTTTTCCAGGCACTAGCTGAGGAGGAAATGTAAAGCAAAGATAAAGTGACAATGTAGGCTTTTAGTTACATAGCCACAAGGAGTTCATCAAAGGGACCACTTTCCAAGAAAGACCCCTTCCAACGGTATTTTCAAAACAAATGAGATGCCATCAGCCCATGGAGTCTTGAAATTCCTCTTGGGGAATGGCCTTGGAAAATGTCTAAATGGACATTTCAAAGCAAAGCACAAACCGCACTATAATTATGCTGTCCATTCATTTTTTAAAATTCGTGTTTGTATCTTAGTTGTTTGACCTCAGATGAGTGTAACTTAGTGAATCATCCATTTTATTCTTAAAATGGGATGCTTCTCCCTGAGTGATATTTGATTCTTTCCCCAGGTTAAAGCAATCCTCAAAGTTCACAGATCTAGCCACCAAGAAAGAAACTGGCCAAAAAAATTGAGCAAGAATCTGAAGCATATACTCCTCTTCCCCACATCCCATTCCCCAAAAAACAACTTCTAAAAACTACTCTGAATTATGGCAGAATCTTCAGGAGAAGTGTCCACTCTCTGAAAGAGAACTTCTGGCAGTACTGATTTGAAGTCAAAGTGCAAGTGTTAGTCCCTCAGTCGTGTCTGACTCTTTGCAAACCCATGGGCTGTGGCTGGTCAGGCTCCTCTGTCTATGGAATTCTCCAGGCAAGGATACTGGAGTGGGTTGCCATGCCCTTCTCTAGGGGTTCTTCTTGACCTAGGGATTGAACCTGGGTCTCCTGCATTGCACGCAGATCCTTATCCATCTGAGCCGCCAGGGAAATCCCACTGATTTGAAGGGATGCTCTCTAAAATCACAAACTGAAAAAATCATTAAAGGTTTTCTTAGTCAGGATTCATGAACTCAATCCCTCTTCCTCTTTTATTTGCCTAATAGTATCTGGGACAATTCCAGCTTTTAGCAACTCAAATTTTCCAGACATCTCTCCTCCTTGGGGATAAGCAACAAAGGGAACAAGCGCATACTTGACTCAATATTATAGAATGTGTTTTTTCCCTCTGTTTTATTTTTCCTCTTTGACTCCTCTTCTCTCCTACCTTGAAAGGAAAGGTGATTTTCACGCCAAGTTAAATCCATTCAACAAGTATTTTCTGAATGCAAGGCCCTGTTTCACATGGTGTGTGGGAATCTCGGCCACCTAAGACATGCTTTCTCATTTATTTTCCTCTAGAGTGTCAACAGAGAAAAATGGGTTTGGGTTGCCCTGGACACTGTGTTGAGAAGGATTCTGAGGTTCAGATTCAGTGGGAATGTACACATATGGCTTCTTTCTCCTTATATTGAATAGACATTCAAATATTTTGAATGAATAAATAGGGAAAAAAAGAAAGAGAGAAATGTATCCATAAGTGATGAGACCTACCACTTTGGCAAGAGGAAGTAAATTACATTATGTCCATGGATTCAAGTGAACTTTTGGAGTAATATTCATTCCAGAGGGTAGCCAGAACATGCTCCCTTCCTATTTCCAGTGTTAAAATCATAGTATAGGTGGGATCCCCACTGAAATGGTGAACGTCGAAGTATACTTTGTCCCATTCTGCTGAACTGGAATGGCCACACACAAAAGCTGAGAAGACACCGAAGAATCGCTCTGGAATGAAGGAGGATGAAAGAGACATAAAAGCCTAAGTGCGACAATTCTGAATTGGGTCCTTTGACTGCAAACACAACATCGAGCGGGACCTGAACGAGAGCTATGTGATGACAGTGTATCAACATTATCGTCCTGAGATTTACTGATGGCTATAATTTGGTTATATTAGAAATGCCTTTGATTTTAGGAAATAAACATAAAAGGAGTCAGAGTTAGGGCTTCCCAGGTGGCGCTATTGGGAAAGAATCCACCTACCAATGCAGGACATCAAAGAGATGTGGGTTCGATCTCTGGATCAGGAGGATCCCCTGGAGGAAGGAATGGCATCCCACTCCAATATTCTTGCCTGGAGAATCCCATGGACAGAGGAGCCTGGAGGATTACAGTCCATGGGCTTGCATAGAATCAGACATAACTGAGCACTCATGCAGAGCCAGAGTTAAAAAAAAAATTTCCTTCTTCACAAATATAATAAATGATATGCCCCCCTGTTGCACCCAGTATGAAGATGAAATTCACCTCCAGCCAATATACACAGAGTTTCCTAATAAACAATCTAGCCAAAAGAAAAACCAGTCAACAGAAATATGTAGGAGAGCCGGATTCATAGATTGAGGTCCAGCTTGGTGCTCTTTATGACCTGTGCTTAAGGTGAAATGTTCCAGCTCTCATGAACTATGCTGTAAAAGGAGGGTGTACTTTTTAGCTGGCCATCAAAACTTGCAGCAGAAGAACAGACTTCAAATATTATGAGGTCTTAGGTCTTATAATATTATGAGTTGTCTACTCTATTCTGGAGCAGTCATAGAGATTTCATGGATTTTGCCCTAGAAGAGGGAGAATTCCAGGCTCATTTCTAAACGAGTATCTTATCATGAAATACACCTGACAAAATTCCTGATTCTCTGAAAGATATGCTTTATATGTATATATATATAGACACACATATATATTTATACATACCCCAGTGAAAGAAACATTCTCAAACCATAGCTCTCAGGGTCAGGTTTGTGTAAGAAAGTTTTGGTGAACAAATAACTGGAGAGATGTCGGAAAACCTAAGACTTTCATTTGAGTAGAGGAGAGGGATTTATTAGACCGCTAGATTAAAATTCCTGTATTTAAGACATATTTCACAAACACTTAATGGGGTTTTCCCACCCGTTAAGAGCAAACCAAGGGCACAATGTTCCATTTTAATAGGGGCAGTAACTTCACTTCATTTATAGACTAAACTGACAGAAAAAAAAAAAAAAATCAGGGTAGTTCTGGCCAGAGAAAACATGACTTAATACAAGTGCTCAGGCAACATATTAGAAATAAGGGTCTGTCTGTAGTCTTGGTAATTTCTTTTCCTTTTTCTATTTTTGGGAGGGGGTGGTGATTTGGAAGAAAAAAAAAAACCCTGTGGTTGGTATCCAGTGAAGTTAACACTTCTGGGGCAAGACCTCTATTACATGCAAACATCATGAATTATAATTACAGAACAACCTATTTACACATGAAGGAACACAAGGTCAAACAGAAAACCCTGCCAAGAATCTCAGCTTTTGCCTGGGAAATACTGGCAATTGGCATTTGGCAAATGGTCTTGGAATGGGGCAAAGCCAGGAGAAGCAAAGAGATCTAGTGTTAAATCCATATGATGTTTTAGCAAACATGGAGGACCATGGAGATTTACCCTTTTGATAAGCTGGCCTCAAAAGAGGAAGAGCTATCCCCATATCCGTCTCATAGAATTATAGACACTTAAACAGCTGATTAAGGTAGAAAGCAGGTATAACATCTTTTCAGGGAAATCTGGAAAATTCTGTAATAAAAGCCTGGTGGCTCAGTAGTAAAGAATCCGCCTTTCAATACAAGAGACGCAGATTCCATCCCTGGGTGCGGAAGATCCCCTGGAGAAGGAAATGGCAACCCACTCCAGTGTTCTTGCCTGGGAAATCCTGTGGACAGAGGAGCCTGGCAGGCTACAGCCTATGGGGTTGCAAAGAGTCAGAACGACTTAGTGACTCAACAACAACAACCCATCTCTAGCAGTACTTTCTAAGGAAATAATTAAGTGATCCTCCAAAAAGATAGACATTTACTTGCAAGGATATTTATTATAGAGCTATCTACAAGTATAAAATATTGGAAAGGATCTAAGTATTCATTGATACGAAATTGGTTAAATCAATTAGAGCAAATATACAAATGAGATACCATATAGCTTTTATGAAACATGAAATTTATTTATAGATATTGTCATAGCAAGATGTCTCTAATATAGTAAGTTTAAATGGCAGGATATTAAAAGATCCAAAGTATGAGCTCATTTTCTGATGTTGTTAAAAAAAATGAATGTATAGGTGTATGTTTATGAAAACAGATCAGGCTGACATCTACAGGACTATCAAAAAGTTACTCTTGCTACCATAGAATAATTAGAAAATGTCCAGTGGCTATATATGTCCCATTCCCATATTGCTCGATGGGTGCATGCCTGCTCAGTCATGTCTGACTCTTTGTGACCCCATGGGCTGCAGTATGGGAGGACAGGCTTCCCTGTCCTCCTCCCAGAGGACAAACTCCTCCCAGAGTTTGCTTAAATTCACCTCAATTGAGTTGGAGGTGCCATCTAACCATCTCATCCTCTGCCATCTCCTTCTCCTTTTGTCTTCAATCAAAACACATGTAGATCACGTTATAATAAGAGGCTAAAAAGATACTTCCAGTAAAGGAAAAGAAAGGCTACTTTGGAGACTTGCTCTCCTTTTCCTCTAGATGTTGAATTTGGACACACCTACTTCTAACTTGTTTCTGCCATTTGCCAGCTGTTGGCACCAGAAGAGTGAACTGAATGTCTCCGAGCCTAACCTCCACTCTGACTACGTAAAGGACATTCCTTTCCTCCTAGGCTGGTGATGAGGATTAGTTGAGGTAATGTTTGTACAAGGCCTGGCCTAACGCCTGGCACGCATAAGAAGGAGCTCAGTTAAAGAAAAGAGTGTGTGCCTTGTTGACTGAACAGGTGCAATGCTCACAAGCTAGACCTGCATCACGGATGGCTCCAACCACGAGGATACAGCAGGATGCTTGCTTGGTATCTCGCCTTCTGCTTGGTACTTCCTGGATCACAGACAAGCTAGTTGATGTGTTATCTCCTCTTAAAGCTGGGAAACAGGTAACTATAATTAGTAACATGTCTAAAGCACCTTCTAAAGGCCAGGCACTGTTGAGACTCCTTCATGTGGCAAGTCATTTAATCATTCAAATCACTATTGTTGATCGACATTATTATTATGATGCCCATTTCACAGGTTAAGAAACCAAGTGAGTGAAAGTCGCTCTGTTGTGTCCAACTCTTTGCAGTCCATGGAATTCTCTATACAGTCCATGGAATTCTCCAGGTCAGAATTCTGGAGTGAGTAGCCATTCCCTTCTCCAGAGGATCTTCCCAACCCAGGTCTCCCGCATTGCAGGCAGATTCTTTACCAGCTGAGCCACCTGGGAAGCCCTTAGGTACAAATAAATTACATGACTTGGATAAGGTCACCGGCTGCTTAGGGGTGGTGCTGACAAACTAGAACCCAGAACTCTGATCTCAGAACATGAGATCTGACCCTGCCAAGCACACCTATAAAATAACTCAGGGTGAAGTCAAGGTTAAAGAATGGAATTCAGAGAAAGGGGCCAGGGAGGGGGTGTCTGTGGCAGAGAACCAGCCACTGAAATCTGAACTTCAAATTTGTTTCAAACCTGAAACAAACTTGACCAAGGGCTCAAATTTGAGTGAGCATCAGGATCAGGAAGATCTCCTGGAGAAAGGAATGGCTACCCACTCCAGCATTCTTGCCTAGAGAATTCCAATGGACAGAGGAGCCTGGCAGGCTACAGTCCATGGAATTGCAAAGAGTCAGACACAACTGAGCGACTCACACACACATACACACACACACACACACACACAGAGGACACCCCCAGGTGGTGGGGGTACAGGATTGTTGGATTCTTCCCTCCTAGAGCTTCCGATTCAGTAAGTCCGGGGTCTACCTAACAAACTCCCAGGTGGGACCGGAATGGGTGCAGAGTCACTTGGCCCTCAGGCTGCATTCGCATTGAGAGGGAGCAACAGCAGGGCAGGGCATCTAAACATGCAGCCCCGGTCCTATTTCTGATTCCACAAAATGTCAAATCATTGACATTTATAAGCATTTCTTCTTTTGTTTTGTTTTGGCTGTGATGGATCTTCTTTGAAATGCACAGGCTACTTTCTAGGCAAGAAAGTAGGTGCATGGGCTCAGGAGTTGTGGCACACTGGGCTGAGTTGCCCTGAGACATGTGGAATCTTCCAGCACCAAGGGCTGAACCTGTGTCCCCTGCATTGGCATGTGGAGTCTTAACCACTGGACCACCAGGGAAGCCCGTGAGCAAATGTTTATTGCTTTCAGATACAATGCTATTGCTCTTTGATGTCCATATCTGAGTAGTGCAGCATACAAGAAGTATCTTTTAACAGTCAATCAATGCAGTGAGAAGGAACTTCATTCTTTCTCCAATGACAGAACTGCAGACACAGTTCATCGCTTGCCTGACATCACTTCCTGTAACTCCTTTAGCATCCTTATCACTTCTCTTCTACCTCTTAAGCTCAGGGACTTCTGTCCTCCAAACTCTCCCTGAAAGACCTCTCTTCAGCCCCAGGAGAAGAATGTATCTCATTGTCTTCTTCTTTACCCTTCCGAATTCTGTGCCAATAAAGCTCAATGGGCCAGGGTGGCAAGAAAAATGCCAAGGAAGTCCCAATCTATTTTATTTTGACTGTTAAAAATATTAGTAGTAATAAAATCAGATGGTACTTTCTCTTTTTCTATGTCTGCCAGTTAGTTTTCTCAGATAACTCTACCTTAGTTACTTTTTTCTTCAAGACATACACAAGTCTATTTTTTGGTTGCTAAGGTCTTCGGGGAATGGAACAATGAACTCTACCAAATTTCAGAATAAAAGAATTAGGAAATCTCCATAAAAGTTTAAATGATGCAAATCAAAGGGAATTCACAAGATTAACGAGACTTTTAAAATACAGTTTCTAGGAACCTCAATCTGTAAAAATACATGTAGTCTGAGATTTAAGATCATGTTGAAAAATTTGAAAGCTGCAGCTATGTTGTGACTAATCAAATCTTGAATAATACTATTTTGGAAGGGAGAAAGTAGTGCCAATTTTTTAAAAAAATATTTATTTAGATATTTATTTGACTGCATTGGGTCTCAGTTGTGGCACTCAACATCTTTTTTCGTTTGTTTCAGCAAGTGGAACTTTTTCCTTTTTTTAGTTGCAGCATGTGGGACCTAGTTCTGTGGCCAGGGATCAAACTCGGGCCCCCTGCATTGGGAGCGAGAAGTCTTAGCCACTGGACCACCAGGGAAGTCCCTAAGGTGCCAATTATTTCATTGCTTTTTTTTGTGGGGCCCAGAAAGTAGGTTATGTTTCCCAATCTGTTTAGAAAAAGATGTCTTTAAT
Organism: Antilocapra americana; assembly: GCA_007570785.1. Lineage (NCBI taxonomy): Eukaryota > Metazoa > Chordata > Mammalia > Artiodactyla > Antilocapridae > Antilocapra > Antilocapra americana. The sequence continues at coordinate 2,016,970 of ML663006.1, forward strand.
TGCCTCCAGATATCAGTGGGAAAATGGCCCACTTACTTAAGCTTCAGATCTCCCATCTACTGTTAAGGCAGAGAGCTTTCTTTAATGTGACACACGGAGTTTGACCATAGACTTCCCTTGAGAAAAAATTTCTACACCTAAAAGCAGATTGAAGACCACTGACAGAGGTCATTTCCATTGTAAGAATTGGCCTCTCCCTTTCCGGGAGTCAACAAAACTATTTTCAATTGTAATGAAAAAAAAAAACAGACCATAAACATTTTCTATTTTTCCTAAATTATCTCTTGTGAAGGAAAAAAGAGAATTACTCATCACTGAACTAAAACACGATTTTGTATCCTTCAGGTTTGTAGGGAAATAAAAAGTTTTCTCTCTTGCTTTTACCTCCATGTCAGCATCCCCACCGCAGCAAATCCACAGTCCATTCATTCCAGTTGAGGGTCCCAAGGTGATGATGTTATAGAAAGGGGCTGGTTGTCTTCCCTTAGGTCTATTTCGAAGATTATACACAAAGCTCTGGCTCCCAGATTTCTCTGAACATACCATTACATAAACACCATGAGCAAATTCATGCAAACCAGTGGCTTTCAGTCCTCATGGTTACATCCGAAGGTCCTGGAAACTTTTAAAAAAATCTCCATTCCCAGCCCTCATGCCAGATCTACTAAATAGAAGCTCCAGGGATAAGTTCTGGGCATATTTCAGAAACAGTAGCATGCGCACAGCTTTCTCATTCTTTATCCTAAAATGATATCACAGTCAATACCATGGAGTGAAGCTGGCTGCACAAAGTGTGAAGACTAAAGTCTGCTCATCATCCATTCAGACACCACAGGGAGCCATGTGAGGGACCCCAGGAGCTGCTGAGCATGCTCTTACCCTTGGCGCCTAGATCTTTCCAAGGTCAACATAGTCTGCTGAGCGCCATCTTGGCTGTGTCATTCCATGCCTATTGGCATTCATATAAGGCTCCTGGGGAGAAAAGACATGGTCTCCTTAGCAGTATTTCCCAAGTGTGGACATCCTGTGCAATGCCCCAAAGCAAATGGATTTCTGTGGGGCTTCCCTGGTGGTCCAGTGGTTAAGAATCCACTCTGCAAAGCTAGGGACACTAGCTTGATCCCTGGCCTGGGAAGATCCGACATGCCTCGGAGCAACTAAGTCCATGGGCCACACCTATGGAGTTCACGCTCTAGACCCTACGAGCCACAACTATTGCAGCCCAAGCACCTAGAATCTGTGCTCCACAAGACAAGCCACTGCAGTGAGAACCATGCACTGCAACGAAGAATAGCCCTCTCTCACTGCAGCCAGAGAAAGCTGGCTCACAGCCACAGAATGAAATAACGAAATCTTTAAAAACGAAAATGGATTTCCATGGTCAAGTTCAGGACATGCTACTAACATTGATACCCACCATGGACTTAGGCTCTGAAAAGTTCTGCAGTAAACACAAGTGTTTGTGCAGCCCTCCCCACCCATATTTGACTACAGAATCCTTTTCCTAGCAATATTCCTATCAATAGCAGAGGGATACACTTTGGCAAATGCTGATTCAGACTGTGAACTGTTGGACATAGGGTCCAATTTCCCCCTGTTCTTGGTACTCCTCAAAGCATCCAGAGAGAGGGAGGAATAAAGGCAGAAAGCAGGGACAGGAAAGACGTGGGTTGGCCGAAGGGATTTAGAAGTGTGATAGTAATCAGAGAACTTGAGTGTGATTTCTGACGTTGTTCCTGAAAGCATCTCAGCCAGGCTGGTGGTCCAATGTCCTAATTAACTAATGGGAAGAGGAGGGCTTTACATGTTTAGAAATGAGGGCTTATCGGATCAGCACTCAAAGATACTCTTTTTTTTTTCCTCCAATGACCGTTTTCCTCTGAGAATGTCATTTTCCAATTTGAGCATGCATCAGATCCCCTGGAGGGCTTATGGAAACACAGATGGCTGAGGCTCACCCCCAGAGCATCTGATGCTGTAGGTCTGGAGTGGGACCTGAGAATTTGCATTTCTGATGAATTTCCCGGTGACACTGCTAATGGTCTGTGGACCACACATTAGGAAGGAGTGTCCTAGGATGACAGAAGAGAGGAAGAGGATAGGAAGTGATGGAGAAAGAAGAAAGAGAACCAGAAAAAGAGAGAGGACAAAAGGGGAAGGAGAAGGAGGGACAATGGGGAGATGCAGAGCATGAGAGATGAATGTAGGAAAGAGAAAGACTGAGAGAAGGGAGCCAGGAAGAGGGATGCCAACAAAGGAAAGGGGATGAGAGGACAGGGAGATAGAGAGATGGAGATAGAACTGCTTGGGGGGAAAATGCATTACAGTTGTCAAGGTATCAGTGTTGGAGTCTGGGCAAAGGACCAGTGGGAGCTGAGCCTTGGGTGTTTGTGGGGCTACCTACTGTACATACAGCTAGAAGTTTCCCATCCATACTTGTTAGTGAATATGCCTGGGTTTGGAGTTTCCCAGTCTCAGCTTGCTGATACAAGCTGATCTGGAAGCCAAATCTGCTCCAGCTAAGGGAGAAAGCCATGAAAAAGGAGGACAGAGTTCTACAGTGAACTCCTTTTCCCATCCAACCACCCCCCTCCTGGGTCTTCATAGATCCTGGAGCTCTTTCCCAACTCTCCCTCTGACCCAGAAAAACTGCCAACTCCCTCTGGAACCTAATCTCCCACTCCAAGCATTTGCGTTCCTCACTGCTGGCTGAGACACATCTCCCAGCTGATTCACACCCAGGAGTACTCAGAGCTCCTCTTTGAGGCCATGTTGGTCCCTATTCCCCCCTGGGACAGTCTTGAGGGTCAGAGGAGACCCCACCAGGGGCTGCTGATGAAATTCGCATATTTGCGGGGCTGCCTTCCCAGCGAGGAAATGCGTAGCAGCATCAGAACTGGGCCAGCTCCACGTGAGGAAATCCAAGTGGGTGGGGAGAGCCCCAGGGCTTAGCTGTGTCACCTGGTTTACAAGAGACATGCCAGGGTCCCTGGAGATGGTCTGTGTTGTAGCGACAGGGGGGATAAACAGGCTGAGGAATCAGGGGCTCTGCCTTGGGAAGCGAGTGGGGATGGCAGTGCCTCTCTCCCCTGGAGGTGTGGGAAATCCTCGCTATAAATCAAGGAAATTAAATAGAGTGCAGGGTTTAGAGGCATTGCTCAAACTCCTAATCCAGGTCGCAGGGTTGCTGAAAGGACCGCCACGCCCAGCGAGAGGGAACCTCCATTTCACAAGCTTTTGCTCTCCCTGGAACCCAGCGAGGAGGCTGCACTCGGGTGGGGGGGGGGGGGGGGGGCGGGGGGGGGGAGGGGCGGGGGAGGTGGCGGGAATGCAACTGGTGGTGGAGTTTCTTTGCAATCCCAGGGGAGAGGAGCATGAAGTGAAGGCTGGAAAGAGACTCGGAGGCCGTTTCCTCTTCCTTCAGAGAAACTGAGACCAAATGCAGAGAAAGCATTTGTGCAAAGGCATCCAGGAAGACACGAGGGTTAGCTGTTGCCTGGATCCACAGGCACACGCCATTGCCTCTGCACTTGGCAGCTGGAGACAGTGTCAGGGAGCGGTTCATAAGGGGGCTGCTTGTAGAGCCATGAACCCCTGCAGAGCAATGCAGGCTGACGGAGGAAACTTCCTGCTAGAGGTAGGATGCATCTTCAAAATGAACAGCATCTCTATTCCTGCCTTGCCCATAGGTTCATCTGCACCATTTTTTTTTTTTTAAGATTCCCCACATACGTGTTAACATACAATATTCATTTTTCTCTTTCTGACTTACTTCACTCTGTACCACAGACTCTAGGTCCATCCATGTCCCTGCAAGTGACTAGAGACACAGAGGTAGAGAAGGGACACGTGGCCACGGTGGGGGAAGGGGAGGGTGGAATGTATTGGGAGAGTAGTACTTCCATATATACACTGTCATGTGTAAAACAGACAGCTAGTGGGAACCTGTTGTATGGCACAGGGAGCTCAGCTCCATGCTCTGTGGTGACCTAGATGGATGGAGGAGGGGAGGTCCTAAAGGAAGGGGATATATGTATACATATAGCTGATTCACTACATTGTACGGCAGAAACTAATACAATATTGTAAAGCAATTATAGGCCAATAAAAATAAATAGCAAAAAATAAAAAAGTGAACAAGCAATTGATGAATGCACTTCTTTTTCTAGCATAAAGTTAGGCAAACACATGCATCATTTTTTGGAAGATGTAAATCATTTCAAATTAGCAGGCAAGAGATTTCCCTGGTGGTCCAGTGGTTAAGACTCCACTTTCCAAAGCAGGGGGTGCAGATTCTATCTCTGGTCTGGGAGCTACTATCCCACGTGCCCCTTGGCCGTAAAACCAAAACATAAAACAGAAGCAATATTGTAACAAATTCAATAAAGACTTTACAATACTAAAACCACCTTTAAAAAATAAGCAGGCAAGCAAAATGGAGAGAATGCAAACACTGTTTCCCTGATGGCTCAGCAGGTAAAGAATCCAGCTGCTAATGCAGGAGACCCAGGAGTTGTGGTTTCAATCCCTGGGCCAGGAAGATCCCCTGGAGGAAGAAAATGGCAAACCCACTCCAGTATTCTTGCCTGAAAAATCCTGTGGACAGAGGAGCCTGGGGGCTACAGCCCATGGGGTGTCAGAGTTGGATACAACTGAGCAACTGACGGAGACTCCATGGCTTCAGATTTTTGAGCATTTCTGATGCATCAGACAAGGGATCGAGCCCTTTATTTCAGCCATGTCACTTAATCCTCACAACTGCCAAAGGGAAATTCTTCAGTTGCAGCCATTTTTTAGGTAAGGGGAGTAAAGTACAGAAAGCTAAAGGTAACCGCTCAGGATCAAAATCTAGCATCTTCGTGTCTGTCAGTTAATTCTCTCAAATGAGCATTTTTCAGTGGCAGAAATTATTCTTCTGTGTTATTGTTCGATCACTAAGTTGGGTCTGACTCTTTTCCAATCCCATGACTATAGCACACCAGGCTCTCCTGTCCTTCACTACCTCCCTGAGTTTGCTCAGACTCATGTCCATTGAGTCGATGACACCATCCAACCATCTCATCCTCTCTTGCCCCCTTCTCTTCTTGCCCTCAGTCTTTCCCAGCATTTACTTCAGTTCAGTCACTCAGCCATGTCCAACTCTTCACAATCCCATGGACTGCATCACACCAGGCTTCCCTGTCCATCACCAGCTCCCGAAGCTTACTCAAACTAATGTCCATCGAGTCAGTGATGCCATTCAAGCATCTCATCTTCTGTCATCCCCTTATCCTCCTGCCTTCAATCTTTTCCAGCATCAGGGTCTTTTCCAGTGAGTCAGTTCTTCGCATCAGGTGGCCAAAGTATTGGAGTTTCAGTTTCAGCTTCTGTCCTTCCAATGAATATTCAGGACTGATCTCCTTTAGGATGGACTGGTTGGATCTCCTTGCAGTCCAAGGGACTCTCAAGAGTCTTCTCCAACACCACAGTTCAAAAACATCAATTCTTTAGTGCTCAGCTTCCTTTATAATCCAACTCACATGCATACATGACTACTGGAAAAACCACAGCTTTGACTAGATGGACTTCGTCAGCAAAGTGATATCTCTGCTTTTTAATATTTTGTCTAGGTTTGTCACAGTTTTTCTTCCAAGGAACAAGCATCTTATGATTTCATGGTTGTAGGTACCATTTGCAGTGATTTTGGAGCCCAAAAAAATAAAGTCTCTCACTGTTCCAAAAGGCATCACTTTTAATAACTGCCTATGATTCTATGATAGGATGGACACACTATCTTTGATGGCAGAAACTGCAAACTTTTCCTGAAAAAGCCAGAGCATCAATCCCCTCTCCTTTGCAGATCTTTGGTCTTATTGAAACTCTTTGACTCTGCCTTTGTAGCAGGTGAAAGCAACAACAGGAAGCAAGATAGAAAAGTAATACAGAAACCATGGGTGTGGCTGTACCCCAATGAAATTTCATTTACAGAATCAGAAGGTGAGCTGAATTTGGCCTAGTTTGTTGTGGCCCCATGCCCCCCATTGTAGCCAGCACCTTATTATCAATACATAATAATGACAGTCATCACTGTTGCTGTTATATACCAAAATAGCTGTGACAAGAAAAGGTTCTGTATCAGGCACAAACAACAAATCTTGGAGAGCAGTGATTCTCCAGCTTTACTGTGTTCTGGAATCTATGGAGCTTGTTAAAAATGAAGAATGAGACCCCACTCCAGAGAGTCTCATATAGACAGTCTGCATGAGGACCCAGGAATCTGAAATGTTAATGAGCACTCTGAGGGGGTCTGGATGAGGGGGTGGGTGACCACATCTAGAAAACCACCTCTAGGTGGGTCATGGGCTGCCTTGCAGGAGTCTGGCAAGCATGCTGAGTAGAGAGGAACAAGGTGGTACCCCCTGGCACGATAGCTCTTGGAGCCATGTGAGGCTCTCCCTGGAAGGGACAGGGACACGGTTCAGCGATGAGAACAACAGACCTCATTAGAAAAGCATCTGCTATGCACTAGGTGATTCCCATGGGCTAACTTTATCTCTCAACAGCTCAGGTCCCTCTCCCGCATATTAGAATGGTGACAGGAGATGCAGAGCTTACCTACAGATGCTCAGTTTACTAGCATCAACTGGTAATCATGCCAGTTAATCACAGACCTAGAACAAGGACCTGAGTTTGAATGATTGGAAAATTGGGACACGGAGGATGAACCAAGCTCAGAATGGAGGTGTGTCCGAGGTTCAGTTAGGTCCATAAGGGGAAAAGCAGGACTGCCCAAAGAGCTCTGGATTCTGCTGATGGCCTGAATTTCCCAAGAGCCTCTAGGGTAAGTTTTAGGATTCCCAATTCCAGACCAGGGAGGAACGAGTCTCAGAATCAAGGTCACATGACCCACTCTACCCACAATACACCTGATTCTGATGTCTGATTTACCCGCTATGATTTGGCAAAGTGATCCAAGCAACCTTATCCTTTCATTGAGTGGCTACCCATCTGCATACATTTGGCATTCAATCAGTGTTTGCTGATTACCTCTGGTACCCAACTCATTTCCCTTTCTCCCTTGCGGTATTTTAGCACTCAGAGTCATACAAGCAAAGATTTACTGTAGGTTTATCATGTGTGGACACCTTCTGTACTAAATAATGCTACATACATGGAAAATAATTTAATCTTCAAGCATCCATGTGGTAAACCATGAGATAGATATTTTGTCTTAATAGGATACTGTGCATTTCACAGAAGTAGTGTGTCTGCAAAAAGTTCCATGACATCCATTTTGGAGATGTCAAAACTAAGTCTCAGGAGGACTAAGAGATTTTCCCCCAAAAATTGTAGAGTTAGTAAGTAGAAGAGACAGGATTTGAATGATTTGTTTAATCACCATGTCACAAGCCTCTCTAGTTTCCAAACATTCTCTCGTGCCCGCTTTCCTTTGCTCCTTACAATGGTCCTGTGGCTTGTTAGGGTATGGTGGTAGTTCTTCAAAGCATGGCTCCCAGACAAGGAGTATCCACTGCACCTGGATTTGTTCGAGGTGCACATTCTCCCCAGTTACAGTGTGCTGGGGCTTCCCCAGCGGTCAAGAATCTGCCCGTAATGCAGGAGCCGCAGGGAGGCACAGGTTCGATCCCTGAGTCAGAAAGATCCCTTGGAGAAGGGCATGGCAACCCACTCCAGTATTCTTGCCTAGAGAATCCCATGGACAGAGGAGCCTAGTGGGCTGCAGTCTCTAGGGTCGCATAGAGTCAGACACGACTGAAGCGACTGAGCCCACGTGCATGCACATTCTCAAGCTCTTTCCCAGATCTGATGACTCGGAAACTCGTGAGGAGGAGAACCCGGCCAGCTTGTCCGAGGATGCACAGGGAATGGTGGTAGGGCTGGGTCTTAAGGCCATGGCTTGGGCTTTCTCATCAGAGTCACCGGGGAGATACATTATAATCAGGCAATTGTCCTGGTTTTCCCTAGACCTTGTAACTCAGGATCTCCAGGGCTGGAGTCCCAGAAACTGCATTGTCCCAGATTCCCAGGTGACCCACTGGACTAGAATCACATGGATCTCTTCTCTTTGTACCGCCAAGTTCCCTTCTTTTCATCCTCCCCACACCCCTAGGCAGAGTACTTGGATTCTTCTGGTGTCTCTGCAACAAGCTAGTTATGAACTAACCAGTTGTAGAGAGAGGCCGAGTTTGTTGCAGGATACTCAGAAGAACCCAAGTACTCTGCCTCACGTCTTCTGACTTCTTAAGCTGTTTCATTAAAAACAAAAAATTACAAGTCATCCACAGATGTTTGCTGTCAGACTTTCAAACACTATAGAAAGTCTTTATAGATTTTTAAAAAGTAAAAGCTGTTTTCCTTCTGACCCTTTCCAGACCACCCTCAATTTACTGTTAACAGTTTGGTGTGTCACTTTCCAGACATTTAAAATTCTTTTTTAAATATATATATATGCACATGTACACTCCGATAATTCAAAACAGGAATGGGACTATATCATTCTTCTTATTATGCCGTGGCACGACCCACTTAATAGGATACTGTGCACATACTTCTGTGTGTGTTTTCTAGGACATGTAAATATAGTCCCTTATTGCCAAAGGTTATAGCATATCCCACTTCTGGAAGTATCTTAATTGAGTTAATTAGTCTCCAACTGATGGGGACTTTTATAGCCTCTTATTTTTCACTACTATAAACAGTGGGACCCTAAACATCCTTATTGGCACACTTTTTCTTTTTTTTTAACATACATCAACCTGAAAGCCTGATGGCCTTGAAGAAGAAATCCTGGGATCCTGTCTCTGTCCGCTTGACAACCCTGTACTGTCCTTTTCAAGTCGGACTGTTCTGTGCCTAAAGAAAAACTGACATAGAATGACAGCTACTTGTTGCTATTTATGTTTTGTTTTTCTACCTGCTTCTTGGAGAGAGGGGAAGGATGAAAACTGAAATGAAAATGTTTTCTTTTTTTTTTTTTCTTTGTTAAGGTGGGATGGTCATCATGAATGCCAATGTGAGCTTCAAGATGGACACTCGGGAATGATACTGTCTGTATCATGTTTGGGGGAAGGGGTGTTTCTCCTGCTTGAAAGACGTGGCCATTGGCAGAGATGGGGTAAGTAGGTGACTTTTCCCAGATTGAGCAGGAATCATGACAGAGATTGGCTTAGCTGCTTTTCATTGCTTACTGTTTTATTCTTCTTTCTTCCTTTCTTCCTTTCTCTCTCTTCCTACCACCCTTCTCTTCTTTCCTTCCAGGTAAACACTGATTACAATTTCATTTTTTATTTCTGAATTTATCTGTTAATATGAATCCCCACTTGGCAGAAATTAACCTCATTCTTTTTTGATGATCTGCACCCACCCTCTTTTATTTAAAATTGATTTTTAATTTATTTCCTTGGCTGTGCCGGGTGTTAGTTTTGGCTTTCAAGATCTCTGAACTCTATTGCAGTATGCAGGATCTTTTTCAGTTGTGGCAGGCGAACTCTTAGTTGCATCATGAGGGATCTAGTCCCCCGGCCAGGGATCAAACCTAGGCCCCCAGCATTGGGAGTGTGGAGTCTTTGCCACTGGACCACCAGGGAAGTCCCTGTATCCTCTTCCTTGAAGCTGATTCTGAAACCTGGAGTCTTTATGGTGAGGTATGGGGGTGGAGATGAAACTGAATTCACCAACTGAATGTATTACATCTATTCAATGTAATCTGCTGATGAAGGCATCCATCAAGAGTGAAACCTTCCTATATTCCTTAGCGTTATTTTCTGAGGTCCCCCCAACCCCAAGTGATTTCAAGAGCTGCATTCCACTCCACACCCCCAGCTCCCTATGACTCAGTCTCCTACTCATCTCTGAGTCATTTGAGAATGGAAATCATGAGCAAAACCTGGCTCCCACCCAGACAGTGACAGAGCACGTCCAGAAAATCAGGGATTCCCCATTCTGCCAAAGAGGCGTGAGTGGAGACAGCCGATTCTCCATGGTCAGGAGGGAGACGTGTTTCAAAGCTCCAGGCCGTTGGGGGTTGGCAGGAGGGCCTGTTGTTTTGGGAAACTGTGCATTATAGCACTTAGGAGAGAATAGAACTGTATTCAAGGCAAGAGAAATAACAGCTGAAACAGACGTTGCAACAGTGGTGAGCCTCCTCATGCTTGGTCGGGGTCATCGTCTTAATTATACATGTTTAAAACCCACTTCTCTCCCTTATCCATGAAAATAACTAATCTTTTTGCTATTGTTGGTGTTAAACAGCTGCTCTATTTGGGGCACTTGGAATGCTTTATTCCCTCGAATCCTTTAGGTCAACTCTTTTGACTGGCATTGTTGTGACCTTTATTTTAAATTAAGGAAACTGAGACTTAGGGAGGTTAATAAGCACTTTGTTACACAGTTAAGAGAATACAGCCCCCAGGGCTAGTAAATGATTGTGATAGGCACAGAATTAAAAGTCTCAGTGCAGGGACTTCCCTGGCAGGCTAGCGGTTAAGACTCCAAACTTCCATTGCAGGTGGCACAGGTCTGATCCCTGGTCGGGGAACTAAGATCCCATATGCCGTGAAAGTGAAAGTCGCTCAGTCATGTCTGACTCTTTGCAACCCATGGACTATACTGTCCATGGAATGGGCCATAGCCAAAAAACAAAAATTGATGCAGAAAATAAAATCCATGATTTAAAAAAAAAAAAAAGATTAAAAAAAAAAGTCCCAATGTATATGAACAACCATTACCAAAAAGCAGCAAATGCCTCTGTCCTCAAGGTGTGCCGTAGGTAAGTACTGCTCTATGACAAATCTGGACTTTCCAGGTAGCTTAGTGGTAAAGAATCTGCTTGCCAATGCAGGAGACCCAGGAGATGCAGGTTTGATCTCTGGGTCAGGAAGATATCCTGGAGAAGGAAATGGCAACCCACTCCAGTATTCTTGCCTGGGAAATCCCATGGACAAAGGAGCCTGGCAGGCTGCAGTCCATGGGGTAGCAAAGAGTTAGATATGACTGAGCACGTACGCATGCAGGCTATGACACAGCCCCCCAAATATCAGTAGTTGAAAACTACAAACATCTATTTTCCCACAGTTTCTGAAGGTCAACAATCTAGGAGCAGTTGAGCTGGGTGGTTTGGCTCTGGGTCTCATTGAAGCTGAAGTCAAGTTACCAGCTGGGCTATAGTCTCATCTGAAGGCTTGTCTGGGGTGGGAGGGGAGAATCCATTTCCAAGATTATCCATGTGACTATTGGCAGGAGGTTTAGCCCCTTACCATGTGGATCCCTCTACAGAGCTGCCCCCATAATGGCTTCACCCAGAGCAAGTCATGAGAGAGAGAAAGAAACCAAGAGAGCCTTTTAGGACCTAACCTCAGAAGTGAGGCACCATCTCTCCTGCTGTCCCGATGCTGGTAGTGTGGGAGGAAACCACAGAAGGGTCAGATGCTGGAGGCTGCCTGCCACATAAAGGTGCATCCCTTTGCCAGAACATCCTCAAGCTCTTCATGGGATACAGTATATCCGAGGACTGGGGATCCTTTGTTTCTCTTTCCTCTCCATCCACCACTTGGACCAAATTCAGAGGTATAAAGAAAAGAAGGGACACTTCTCATCAAAGTGTGGGGACATTCAGTCTTGATTCTGTACAATAACGTCACCCAACAGACTTCCTTCTCATCAACTCAATCTGCTCAGCAAATAAGCAGGTTCCATGGTCCTGTCTGTTACCCTCCTGAATCCAGGGGGCTGGTTACTCCAACTCCATCATTCTGCTCCCCATCTCAAAACTGACTCTCCACCCTGCTTAACCTCTCTGTGTTTCAGATGTTGAACCATGCAGACTACCAAGACCTGCATTCCCTTGACAATGGATTTTAGTAGAGCTTTCCCAATAGGAAGCACCAGCAGGGGACTGCCCTAGTGGTCCCAGTGGTTAAGTATCTGCCTTCCAATGCAGGGAACGTGGGCTCGATCCCTGATCAGGGAAATAATATCCCCGTGCTGCAGAGCAGCTAAGCCCACCTGCCAAGACTAGAGAAGCCCATGGGCTGCAACAAAGACCTGGCACAGCCAAAAAAAAAAAAAGACACAAAGAAGCAGCACCAGCAGAAGATCAGAGGATGGGCAAAGGAGGGGGAGGGGCAGAGGGAGGGGTGTCCGTGTTTCTATCCCCTTTCTGCTTCTGCACCATCATTCTAAGAATGGTTGTGGCCCCCCCTGTGTCTGCACCTCTTATTGGGTAGCACCACTTTCTGGTTCCAACTCTCACTGGACCCCGAGATCTTCATCTTCCTCCACTGCCCCTTGCGTTCCAGGCTTGGTAACAAATTCCTGCTGTTGGAAATCTCTGAGTCCTTGGCCATCCCTTTCTGGTTCTTTTTATCAGGCTCACACCTCTGTAAATAACCCCTTTAGAAATGTCTCTGAGTGTAACCATCTGAATTGAATTCTTTCATCCGCTAGAAACCAGACTCCGTGGAGACTAAAACAGCCTCGGACTTCCACATCTTTATTTCCTCACACTTTAAGACAATCCTTTAACTATGTGTCAGTGTAGAGAAGGGCTTATTTTAGTGGACACAGGGCTTGAGAAATCCTTGAGCCATGTTAGAGAGTATAAGTACGTTGGATTTATATGGCCATGACCGTGACTTTACCACGTCACTCCACCAGTACCCTTTTGAGTCATCAAGAATTTTATGCATGTTTAATGTGGAATGCATGAGTGTGGCCTTTCAAAGGATTCCCAGTGGATGCTTTCCTAAGATGCCTAAGGCAGTTCTTCCTCACCCTCAAAATACCATTGGGTTGGCCAAAAAGTTCCCAAACAAACTTTTTAGTCAACTCAATACCTTCCTACCAAAATCAGTCACAGTTTACGATCTGGGTCACAGAATGCTAGGTATGGTCTCCTCTTTATTATACTTTAAAAAATAAGACCCTTTATTGGCTTTTCTTTCTGAGGAAGGATAGTTAAATAAATCCAGGTTTTAAAACTTCTTTTCCCCAAATGAGTGATGTGGTCATCTGTTACAAATGGTAATAGGAAGGAACAGAGAGAGCAGAGCCTGAAACTATTTTGCAGATTCCCTACTCATGCATTCATTCATCTATCCACTCATTCATTCCTAAGCCCTTACCTTGTATTACAGAAGGTTCAAGAAGGCAGAAACACATCAGACAGGGTCGCTTCTCTCAAGACGCCCACCATTTAGAGAAATTAAGCAGACAAGAGCAAAACAGCCCAAAGTAGGGTGGAGTTGGATTTGTGTGTGTGTGTGGTTGTGCTTCTGCTTTTTAATCTAGACTTTATCTATTTTCCTTTACTGTGCTGTGCTTAATTGCTCGGCTGTGTTTGACTCTGCGACCCTACGGACTGTAGCCTGCCTGGCTCTTCTGTCCATGGGGATTCTCCAGACAAGAATACTGGAATGGATGGCAATGTCCTCCTCCAGCGGATCTTCCCAACCCAGGATCAAACCCAGGTCTCCCGCATTGCAGGCAGATTCTTTACATCTGAGACACCAGGGAAGCCCAAGAATACTAGAGTAGGCAGCCTATCCCTTCTCCAGGGGATCTTTCCAACCCAGGAATTGAACTGAGGTCTCCTGCATTGCAGGCAGATTCCTCTACGGAGGATCAAACTGAAGGCATTACCCATGTGGTGTGCTCCACAGAGAGCGGATTACATGATGAGGCTGATTTTGTTTGTTTATATCTGGGAAACCATTTAGCAGGCAGGCTGTTTGCAGGAGGAGCAGAGAGAGGAGTGGGGGAAGCCAGGAGAAAAACCTTTTAATTAAACAATACCTTCAAGCTAAAGGAAATCTTCTTTTAAAAAAATGTTGTTGTTTTTTTTTTTTTTTAATGAATGAAGAAAAACCATCTCTTCATCTTCCCCACTTTAATGAATCCTTGCTCTGGAGCCCAGCTCATCTCCATCTCCAAGTAACATCACAGCTAAAGATCCTTATGGGATAGTTCTCACTCCTGGTGGCTCCCTGGTCCACAGTCTGACCAGCCCAGGAAGGGGGTTGCTGAGGGCTGGCTGGTCCCTGAGACTTTGACTGCCTTCACAACTGCCATGACCAGAACACCCTGCAATGTCACAGAGAGTGGACTTCCCCTGAGCCCTATCGGATTCTTAGGATCCCTAGTGCCTTGCCTAGTGATTCTATCCGTTTACTTATTTGTCCATTTCTGGATGTATTCGACCATGATGTATGGTGTGTCTGGTGGTTCTAAGCACTGGAGACAGCAGAAGGCGAAACAAATGGTGATGACGTTATAGTGACACGAAGTATAAGTCACTTATGCAGCATGTTTGAAAAGGATGAAGAAGGCAGAGTGGGCATGTCCCTGGTGGTCCAGCAGTTAAGACTTCGCTGTCCAGTGAGTGGCCACATGTCTTGTGGCCAAAAATAATAGCAATAATAAAACAGAAGCAATATTGTAATAAATTTTAAAAAGACTTTAAAAATGGTCCACATAAAAAAAAAATCTTCAAAGAAAAGAAAGCAGAGTAAAATGGAGTGGAGGGTATGGTTGAGGTTGGGATTTTTAAGGAGGTGGTCAGAATAGGCTTCCATGAGGTAACATTTGAGCAGCCAGTTTGGAGGGAAGGAATGTCCAAGGCTGCTATCCTGGGGAAAAGTGATTCAGGCATGACAGCTTGTGCAAAGGCCCTGAGGTGGAAACTACAGGTTTGAGCAATAGCACAGAGGATGGTAATCTGGAGGGGAGTGATGAAGGAGAGATGGAGGAGATGGAATCAGAGAACAGCAGGGGGAGGGGGAGGAATGGTGTAGAGCCTTTTGGGATTAGTAAAAAAAAATGATTTTTTTTATCCTAACTTTTTTTTTCATTTTTATTTTTCTATGCATATAGCTGCTTTACAATTTTATGTTAGTTTCCACTGTATAGAAAACTAAATCAGCTCCGTACATATACACATCTCCCCTCCTTTTTGGATGTCCTTCCCATTAGGTCACTACAGAGCACTGAGTAGAGTTCCCTGTGCCATACAGTCAGTTCTTATTAGTCATCTATTTTATACATGTTATTATTGTTTAGCCGCTAAATTATGTCCAACTCTTTTGTGACTCCATGCCTTTTCCAGGCAAGAATACTGGAGTGGGTTGCCCTTTCCTTGTCCAGGGGATCTTCCTGACCCAAGGATCAAACCCAAACCCCAGTCTCCTGCATTAGCAGGTGGATTCTTTACCACTGAGCCACCAGGGAAACCCTGTTTTATACAGCAGTAGTATATACATGTCAATCCCAACCTCCCAATTCATCCCACATACCTCTGTTCCTCTTGGAACATTTGTTCTCTAAGTCTGTCTTTTATTTCTGCCTTTCAAATATGGTCATCTATACCATTTTTTTCTAGATTCCATAGACATGCATTAATATATGATGTCTGCTTTTCTCTTTCTGACTTACTTCACTCTGTATGACAGTCTAGGGGCTACAGCATCTTTTCATTTGGGGGAGAACAGCTGAGATCATTATAATGATAAAACACATAGCAAGTCTCAGCCCGTGCATGTACGAATGGTCACGTGTGAGCAAGCACATGTGTGCGCGCACACACACACACACAGAGCACCCTCTCCCAGAAACAAGAGTGATATAAATAGAGAAATGGCGATGGTGGCAGGCTGGAGCCTTGGGCTGATGTCGAGGGCGGGCTGCGGCACTCATGCTAATGACTTCTGATGATCTGGAGCCGTCATTAAACTAATAAACCCATCTCCAAATTAGCACAGCGGCTGCAGCCAGCGAACATTTAATCAAGCCGCCTTCATTACTTTAGACACAGCACACTTGGCCAAGGCGACGGTGGGAGACAGCGATCAGGGACCCTCATCTGATGATTTTATCACTTGCCTGCCAGAGCATGAAGAAATCGGTGTGATGAAGTTGCTCTGTTGTTTTTTCCCCTGCCAGAAGGGAAGGCTGGAGAAAGCCAAGCCTTCTTTTCCTCTCTAATTACACGATGCCTTTCTTTTCAAAAATACCTTGTGATGCATTCACTACTTACTATTGTGCGTTTATTTTTCAAGTTTTAAGATTTGATTCCCCATCTTTTAAACAAGTATATCTATTTTATTTGGCTTGTTTGGCTATATCCCATCTTAGTTGCAGCATGTGGGATCTCCTTATTTGTGGCATGCAGGAACTAGTTCCCCGACCAGGGATCAAACCCAGGACCCCAGCATTGCAAGGGCCAGTTTTAACCACTAGACCACCGGGGAAGTTCCATTTGACCTCCATCTTCTAGAGAAGCTTCTTTACTTTGGTTCTTCCTATATTCTTCCCACCCCCCTCTTCCCCCTAAACTTGTCCCCCTCTTTTCTCAGCAACCCAGTCCTTGAAAACCTCAGCTCAGGCAATTCCCAACAGAGAGGATGGTGGGCCCTCCAACAGGGTCCTGATCCCTCTCTTGAAATGTCCAGCTAAATCCATCTTTGTCACCCATCCCGTTGCCCCCTGAAATGCCACCCACTCCAGCCAGTTTGTATTATAATCTGTGCTCTGATTAGATTAAGGTGACCAACTGTTCCCAAATCCCCTGGGACTTCCCTAGTTTGAGCACAAGAAGTCCCACATCCAGGGATAGCCCTTAGTCCCTGGCAAACTGGGGTGGTTGGTCACCAGATCAGAGTCACCATCATTTCTGTCTCATATTGGGTGTCTGCTTCGCAGGTGTAGTTTGGCTTCATGTATAAGTGTTGTTATTGGTAAAGGATGAAATACTATCAGTTCCCAGGAAGTCTGTCTCTCTTCTCTCTCTCCCTCCCCCCAGCTGTCTCTGTTTCTCTCCCCATCTCTCAATCTCTCTCTGCATCTCTCCTTCTCTGTCTCTCTTACACACACACACACACACACACACACACACATTCAATCACACATAGTAATGGCCTCTAAGCCACTGTGTGTTCAAGTAGATGGACTTTGGCTAGAGATTATGGTTAGAGTCATTCTACTTCTTAATTGAAGTATAGTTGGTTTATAATATTGTGTTACAGGTGTACAGCAAAATGGTTCAGTTATATATATTTTCAGATTATTTTCCACATAGGTTATTACAAGATATTGAATATAGCTCCCTATGCTACACTGTAAATCCTTGTTGTTTATCTATTTTGTATATTGTAATGTGTATCTGTTAAATCCATACTTCTAGTTTATCCCTAACCCTAATCTATATCTTAGATTCCACATATTAGTGAGATCAAGATTTATTCAGTTTTGCAAACTTATGGTTACCAGAGGGAAAAGGGGGGAGGAGGGATAAATTAGGAGACTGGAATCACCAGATGCATGCCACTATATATGAAGTAGGTCATCAATAAGGACCTACTGTATAGCACAGGGAACTCTCCTTAATATTCTGTAATGACCTAAATGGGAAAACAATTTGAAAAAGAATAGATACAGTTATAGGTATAACTGAATCACTCGGCTGTATACCTGAAACCAACACAACATTGTTAATCACCTACACTGTTTTATAAAATAAAAAGCTTTTTTTTAATAACAAAGTAAGAAAAAGAATCTGGAAAAGAATATATATGTATATATATATATATATTAGTATGTGTATAACTGAATCAGTTTGCTTTACACCTGGAACTAACATAACATTGTGAATCAACTATACTTCAATTTAAAAAATCAAAAGAAAAAACATTTTATTCAGTTTTGAATCCTCTGACAGTTTGCACAGGATGCATGTGTATGTGAGAGTGGGGAGGAGGGGGGAAGGGAAAGGGAAAGACATTGCATTATTTTTTCCTAAGAAGAGGTTCAAATATTCATCAGGTTCTAAAAAGGGTTCGTGGCCCAGAAATGTTAAGAACCATGGCTCTGAGGTAACCTGAAGTAAGGATGGGAGTGAAAGAAAACATTGCCAGAAGCAGAAGCTCTGCCTCCCTCATCTTCTGTCTTTCCTTTCTCACTTCTCTCTCCTCCCTTCAGGCTTCCCTGGTAGCTCAGTTGGTAAGGCATCTGCCTGCAATGCAGGAGACCTGGGTTGGGAAGATCCTCTTGGAGAAAGGAACTGCTAGCAGTATTCCGGCCTGGAGCGTTCCATGGACTGAGCGCCTTTCCCTTCACTTCTCTTCTTCTCCTCACTTTTCAGTCCTCTTCCTGTCCCCTCCCCACCTCACTTGCCCCCTCCTCCTCTCTCTCTATCTGTTTCTCTCATCAAGAGGATTACATGAGCAAACGTACAACACCTGGCTTCCGACAACGGTCAATCAAATGTGTGTTATGTTTGTTACCGGGATTGGAAACTTCCATAAACATGATTGCATTCAACCACCCTGATTTTAACAAGATTCACATGGGCTTTCCTGAGCACAGGGAGGAAGGAGGGATGGGTTCCCAGCTGGGAGGAGCCGACGTGCCCTTGTTCAGATACAGGCAGGGAGGTAGAGGGTGCTTGACATGATGTTCAGGATGCCCGAGGGGCCGTCTCTGGTGGTCCCTGGCCTCATACCCAGGCCTGCCCGGCACCAAATGCTGCCTTCTTAGGCACCGTCCTAGATGGCTTGAGGGGAGCTATTCTTCCTTATTACAAAAAGTGGATAATCCCTGTGTTTTCTCCCTAATGGGAAGATTTAGGATGGAATGAACAAACATGCCAGGAGAATTTTCTAGAGGCAGAGACCATGGTGAGGAGTCTGGTCATCTCTGGGCTCACCCTCAGGTATTTCCTTTTCTCTGCCTTGAATAGAAATGTACCGTGTTTGTGTGTGCACGCGTGTGTGTGTGTGTGTGTGTGTGTCTGAGTCTGTGTGTGTTTCCTTCTGCTGAACCATCTCCCTGTAGTTCTCAGAGGCAGTGACCCTATGGAGGCACTAGAGAGATGGTAGAAGAGGGAACATTCGGTCTCCAAAAAAAGAATTCAAAGCTAATCGCTGTTCTTACCTTTACAAACACTGCTGTCAGGTTGGAGGATCAGGGGATCAGGGCACGAAGCTGCAGAGACAGAGCAGAAAAGGAATTAAGTAAATAAATACAGTATTTGAAGATGATGTCGTGCTTCATAGAAACCTCGCTGTTGGGTGGGTTAATTGATCAATATTTGCTGAATTCTTATATCAGGTGCCACCCTGAGTCTTCAGAAGACATCATTCTTGCTGCAGAGATAATGGAAAAGGATCTTTAGGAAGTCAAGCCTCTGGTCCAGGGATGAGGCAATTTATTCCTTTTCTGAAATGACAATGCCTTACTATTTATTGAGTTTCACTGGGTGCTGGGCACGCCATGTGCATTATTTCATTAAATTCCCATGTTGGGGGTCCATGAGGAAGCTAAGACCCAGAGAAGCTAAGTAACTTATGTGCTGAAGCCCAGCCTTTTCTGCCTCCCTTCACCTGAGAATTAGTCAGGATGGACTGATACTTAGTATAAGTACTCTGGTACCTCTGATACGCATGCAGATTCCCTGAGGGATCTTCAAAATGCAGATTCAGCATCTGTAACTCTCTTTTTTGTTTTGTACGTAAGTTCATTTTTACCCTTTTTCTTTAAAGATTCCATATATAAGCAATATCATATGATATTTGTCTTTCTCTGTCTGACTTTTTTCACTCAGTATGAAAATAAATTTATGGTTAGCAGGGGGTAAGGGGTAGGGAGGGATAAACTGGAAGATTGGGATGGACATATACACATTATTATTTATACAATAGATAGTGATAACTAATAAGCACCTGTTATATAGCACAGGGAACTGTACTCAGTCCTCTGTAATGACTGACATAGGAAATTAAAAAAGAGAGGGTATTATTTATGTATAACTGATTCACTTTGCTGTACAGCAGAAACTAACACAATATTGTAAATCAGCTATACTCCAATAAATTTTTTTTGAAAATCAAAGAAATACTGATTAGAATAGTAAAAAAATAATAAAATGCAGATTCTGGTTTAGTAGGTCTGAGCAGAGCCCAAGATTGTGCATTTCTAACAAGCTCCCAGGTGACGCCGATGCAGCTGAAATCTGCAGGTTACCCTTTGAGTAAGACGGGACCGGGTTACGCTACGGTAACAAACATTCCCAAACCCCAGCGGGTTAAAACAACAAGGACTCCTTATTTGTTCATCACGGTTGAGCAGAGGGCTCTGACCCATGATCCTCCCTTTGAGAACAAGGACCATGGAAGAGCTGTCACTTAAAATACTGACACTCATGACAGCAGGAGAAAAAGACCTCTGGGGAGGTCTCACACCAGCAGTTAAATACTCCAGTGAGGGAGTGTTGCCTGCGATGTCTGTCCAAAGCTCATTGGCTAGAATTAGTCAACGATCACATCTAATCACAAGGAGGACAAGGACTGCCTACCGAATCTGGGGAAGGTGGAGAGGAGGAACATTTTGTAAGAATCCGTAAAACGATTACAACCTGCCTACAAAAGCATCCATCAACTGTTTAACCAGCACTTCTTAAGCAACCAACATGGAATGAGGTACTCTGGGTGGTATTTAACAGTCCTTTGCTCCCTTTCATGGGAACTCAGGTTACTTCAACAATAAAAAGGAAAAGATAGGAATGACAGTTTAGGCATGCATACACACATACACACATGACGCATCATAAGTTTTGAAACTTTAAAATATACAGCAATTACGAACAAGTTTTTGACTTACAAAAAATTTGAATTGCACAAGACTTTCCAAAAGTAAAGCTATTTCGTAAGCTGGGAGTGTCTTCGTGTTACAAATGGAGTTCATTCTGTATGCAGAGTTTTGCACATTGCTGTTCTTTGCTTATCATTTTGTGCTCACAGTTGTCAGTGTATTCGGTTTTATAGACTGTATCATTTTTTCAGAATCTATGTTCTACAATGTATTTTTTAATCTCATTTCTAGTACTTTCTTTCATTTGCTTTATTTTTATTTTTATTTTTTGTCCTGCTACCATGCTACACAGTATTCAGGATCTTAGTTCCCCATCCAGGGATCGAACCCGTGCCCCCTGCATCAGAAGCACAGAGTCTTAACCATTGGACCATCAGGGAAACCCCTCTATAATATATTTAACCAATCACTTCTGTTGACTATTTAGTTTGGTTTCAACTTTTTTTTTGCTATTATTTTCAGTAGTCCAATGATTAAACAGATAGTAAATATTTCCACACATTCATATTTATTTCTTTATAATGGGTTGCTCAAAGTGGAACTATTGAGCCAAAGGATATGAATACTTTTCAGGGTTTTGATGTGCAGTGTCAAAATGCTGTCATAAAGCCATGCCAATTCAGAATCCCATCAGCTTTATTTGAATGTCCATTTCATCAGACTCTTACAAGAATGAGAAATAGATTTTAATTATAGATTTGAGAGTAAAATATATTATTGCAATTATAGCTTGCGTTTCTTTGGTAACTAATGTGTATGAATTTTTTTTAATATTCATTAGTGAATTTTTCCTTCACCATCATTTATTAGTCCATGTACCTGTTCCATTTTATTTTCCTTTTGAGTTTTAGAGCTTTGCTTATTCTATGATGACTTTATGTAAAAGAGCACTTAACCCTTTGTTAAACATGTATGTAACTAAATTTCTTTCTAATGTGTCTCTTGTAGTTATCTTTTTAAAAAAAAAAACATTATTGTGGGAGATCTGAATTGGTGGGAATTTCATAGGAGCAGTTTGACAAAATGTATCAAAAAAATTAAAAACAATACTCCTTTACTAAGCAATTCTACTTCTAGGAACTTTTCTTAAGGAAATCCACATGAACACTGAAAAAATATTTGTAGTGTTCCAAAATGATAGCAAAGAGAGGTCTTTATTTTCTTTAATCAGACGTGCCCATTCTATCTTCCTCTACGTTTCTCTTCTGTTTTGGTAAATATTAAGTCTCAGCTGCTGCACTAAGAAAGACAAGGATGTCATTTTAATATTCTTAGAGGTTTTCTCCCCTAACTAAAAATGGTGTATGGGTAGACAGGTAAATGGGCTTCCCCAAAGGTTCAGCTGATAAAGAATCCACCTGCAATGCAAGAGACATGGGAGAGGCAGGTTCTGTCCCTGGGTCAGGAAGATGCCCTGGAGAAGGGCATGGCAACCACTCCAGTATTCTTGCCTGGAGAATTCCCTGGACAGAGGAGCCTGGCGGGCTACAGTCAATGAGGTCACACAGAACTGAGCATGACTGATGTGACTTAGCATGCACACACGCAGACAGATACTAGATAGACAGACATAGAATAGACCAGGCTCTTTTACCTATAAGTTCTCCACATCAAATATGCATCAGAATCATACACAGAACTCTAGTCACCTACACATATCTGGGCTTCTCTCCTAGAGGGAAGGATTCAGCTGAGTTGAGTGGGGCCCTACAGTGGAGGAAAGGGCATGAGGACTGCTCCTGGGAATAGAAGTCAAGAATCAGAATGAACAAAAGGGCAGCTGAGTCCCCATCAAGATGCAGAGCTAGAAAGTAAAGGAGCAAGTTCCTGCCTAACTTAGAGCCCGCACTCCTCAGCCTGGCCCCAGGGCTTCTTCCCCATGACACCCCAGATCATGGCTCAGAGAGTTCACCTGGTCCCCGGATGCCCAGCCTCAGTGCCCCGAGCTCTGCTTCTGATGCCTGATATGCCAAGCCAGTTCCTTCCTTGGGGTCCTATGTTCTCACTGCACCTTCTGCCAGGACGCTCTTATCTGACACGTGGCTGTCTCTACCCATTTAACACTCGGTTCAAAGGTCACATCCTCAGAGTTGCCTTCCCTGGCTCCTCTATTCCAAATCATCATCCTGGTTACAGGGGTAACCACACGGCCATAACATTGGGCTCTCCCCTCCATCCTTCCCCTGTGGCCCAGTCCTCTCCATCTTTTCCCTCACCTTATCAGGGTTCCCCTTCCCCTCCTAAACCCACTGTTGGCTGTCAGTAATTCGGGTCCTTCTAGTTCATCTTGGGATGGGACCACAGAGGTAACGACATCACCTTCCAAGCATTGCCTTCTCATTCCTCTTAACCTCTCTCCTGTGTGTCATGATCCTGGAAGGTGAAGGTGATGTCCCTTTCTGTCTTGAGCTGTGCTACCAAATGTCCCTCTCTAGTGAACACATACATTCATCAAAAGATATGACATAAACTGTTCACAGCTGTCGTATTTATAAGAGCTCCAAACTGAAAACTACCCAAATGCCATGAACAGTGAAAGTGAAAGTGACAGTCTCTCTGTCATGTCCGACTCTGCAATTCCATGGACTGTAGCCTGCCGGGCTACTCTGTCCCTGAGATTCTCCAGACAAGAATACTGGAGTGGGTAGCCCTTCCCTTCTCCAGGGGATCTTCTAGACCCAGAGGTTGAACCCTTATCTCCTTCATTGCAGGCAGATTCTTTTCTGTCTGAGCCACCAGGAAGCCCTACCTAAATGCCATGAACAGTAGAACAGAGAAATAATTGTGGCATATTCACAGAGTGAATCCCATGCAGCATTTATAAAGAATGATCTAGGGACTTCCTTGGTGGTCCAATGGTTAAGAATCTACCTTGCAACACAGAAGACATTGGTTTGATACCTGGTCGAGGAACTAAGATCCCATAAGCTGCAGAGCAACTAAGCCTCAGCACCATAACTACTGAAGCTCATGCACTCTGGAGCCAGCAGACCCAAACTACTGAGCCTGAATACCACAAATAGAGAGTCTGTGTACCACAAGGAAAGGTTCCACACGATGCAATGCAGATCCAGCGTGCTGCAACTAAGGGCCAATACAGGCAAAGTAAACAAACAGACATTTTAAAAAATAAAGTGAATGACCTACTGATGTACAGCTGCCCACAATAACATGAAGATGCTCACAAAAATAACAGTAAGTGCAAGAAGCAGGCACAGACGTGTGCCTACCTTAAAATTCCTTTCAGGTAAAGAATATAAATAGCCAATATGAATTTATGGTCTTAGAAATCCAGATACCAGTTGCCCTGGAAGAGAGCAGGGCCCAAACGATTGTTACCTCTCATCAGTGCTGGTTTCATGATGTGTCCGGCCATGACAGCTCATCAAGCCGAGCATTTAGAACCTGTGCCCTCTTATTATACGTGTGTGCTAGTCACTCAGTCGTGTCCAACTCTTTGCAACCCCTTTGACTGTAGCCCACCAGGCTTCTTTGTCCATGGGTTTCTCCAGGCAAGAATATTGGAGTGATTTGCCATTCCCTTCTCCAGGGGATCTTCCCAACCCAGGAACACTGCAGGCAGATCCTATGCCGTCTAAGCTACCAGGGAAGCATATTGTGCTTGTATACTATATTAAACAAAAAATCTTAGAGGACTTCCCTGTCTGCCAATGTAGGCAACATGGGTTCAATGCCCGGTCAGGGAACTAAGAGCCCACAGGCCTAGGGGCAACGAAGCCCATGAGACACAACTAACAGCCCACACGGCTCAACTAGAGAGAAGCTTGCAGGCCACAACGAAGATACCTCCTACTGCAACTAAGACCTGACACGGCTACAATAAAAAAATTATTTTAAATAAATAAAATAATTAACAAATGAATACATATATCTTAAAATCCTCCATGTTCAGGACCATATTAAAGATACCAGTGCCTGGCCCTGGGCAATCCTTAGCAATCTTAAAAAGAGTGGCCTTCAGAGATGCTGAGTAAAAGATAAAACCTCTAAGACTTGGATCTGCTGGGGCAAAAATGGGGAGAACTTTGAGGGCAGGAAAAACACCAGGAGAACAAACCCAAGAGCAGGTGGGTTCCAGGCACCTTCAGAGGGCAAAGAGGAGAATCTTTCATCTCAACCCTGTGGGAAGAGAGTGGAAATGGCAGCGAACCCCACACAGAATCGGGGTTTCAAAGAAGCCCAAAGAACAACAAAAAAAAGGTAAGATTTGCTGATGAGACATTTATTCACCTTAAAAAAAAAAAAACCTCATTAAAAGACACATGTAATTGGAATGGATGTGCGCCAGGGAAAGCCGGCCCCTACAAATTTCCTTAAGAGGGTTCCGCTGCATCCCTTCCCTCCTCTGGGTACCATCTGCTTTGAAATGCGCCCTGCTTCCTCCACTCCCTTCCAAACCGCACCAATATCTTTATCAAATTCTTGTTGAAACCTGGAAAGGGGAAAATATTTCCAGCAGTGAAAGCTTTAACTTGTCGCCTCGTGTTCTTCTCGGAGTTCTAAAGCGCAGAGGCCCGGGAGAGTATGTTTTCAATCTCCTCCGGCCTCTCTCTGCGTGCCTCCTGCCAGCCCTCCTACACCAAGGAGGCGCTGACCCCGGCGTCTCAAGGGGGAGAGGGGATCGGAGCTGGGGTCAGGCTTGTCAGAAAGGAAGAGGCCATCCCGCCTGGAGCAGCCCACGTCTCCCACCCCCCGCCCCCCTTCTTTAATACATTTAACCTGGAAGAGGCACTGCTCGGGCCGAGATTCGATTACGGGGTTGGTGGAGGTGGCCTAATAAATGGCAAGTGGCGGCCTGTGGGGCTGAGCTAATCTCTGTTGACACGCGTCTATGCGAGGCCCGCGTGGAAGGCAGCAGGTCCCGTCTGCAGCCCGAGTTTGCCTTGATGACCGAAGGGGGAGGTGAGGCCCGGGGAGAGCCACCGGGCTGGCCTGTCTCTTTCAATCTTCTAGTGCCGCGAGTGTGCACGTCATTATTTAAAGGTCTCCTGGTACCCGCTAAATGTCCCGGCTCCCTGTGGGCGACGGGGTCGATTTCATCTTCTGGGAACGAGCTTTGCAGGACACCGCGTTTCTCGCCGATGTTCTCGTGTTCACCTCCCCGGAAGTGTTAGGATGCTATCATGCATTCAGCCAACAAACCTGGATGGATTCCGTCTGTGCACAGGATCCTTGCATGGGCGAGTGCATGCATGCTAAGTCGCTTCAGTCGTGTCCGACTCTTTGCGACCCCTTGGACTGTAGCCCACCAGGCTCCTCTTTCCGTGGGATTCTTCAGGCCAGAATACTGGAGTGGGTAGCCGTTTCCTTCTCCAGGGGATCTTCCTGATCCAGGGATCAAACCCACGTCTCTTGTATTGCGGGCAGATTCTTTACTGCTGAGCCATCCAGGAAGCCCAACTAGACATATATACGATGTAATTGAATAAAACCAGTGAACCATTTATCCAAACGCCAGCTGTACTCTACATTTTGTGGCAAGAAGTTTCCTAACCCCCACTCTTCCCCTACTGTTATCCCACTAGCTGAAATGTAAGATTCACAAGAGCAAGGACTTGCCTTTGTTCACCTGATATATCTCAAACACCTGGATTAGTGCCTGGATCAATGTTAGAAGCATAATAAAGATCTGGTACATTTTTTAAGAATCAAATAGTGAATTGAATGAGTGAGTGAATTAATGAACATGAACGTCATGTGGATCAACCTTCCTGAAGTATGTCTTAATAAAAGGCATCAAACTATTTAATAGTTCTGCTTATCATTTTATTTTCCCCCTTCCCTTTTCAATAAGCTCAAATTCTTCTATTTTTAAAATAGTCACTGATTCATCGCACATCAAGCATCCTGTACTCAGGCTCTGTAAACAGGGAATCTGAGCTTGGATTCCAGCTTCATCACTTGCTAGTTCAGTCACCTTGAGCAGGTCATTTAATTTCTTACGGTCTCCATTTGTGAATCTGTAAAATGGAGAAAATAACAGCACCTAACCAATAAGGTTATTATGAGGTTCAGATGAATTCATATACAGCAAGAGCTGAAGCAGTACCTGGCAAAATGATAGCTCATTATTTATAAGCAACATATTTAAAAATATATTGATATTTTAAAAATAAAGCTAGATGAGAGAATAGAGATAATATAAATAATATTAGAAAAAAAGAAAGAGAGGGATAGAGAAATAGGGATTTTTTAAATTCACTTTGTTTCTTTTTTTCTTTTTATTTTTTGGCCACACTGCATGGCATGGGAGATCTTAATTCCCTGACTAGACATTGAACTCATTAGAAGGCAGAGTCCAAAAAACCACTTTATTGATGGGACTTCCCTGGTGGTCCAGTGGTTAGGACTCTGTGCTTCCACTGCAGGGGGCACAGATTGGATCCCTGGTTGGGGAACTAGGATCCCACATGCCACCTGGCACAGCCAATAAAAAGGTTTTTAATAAAATAAAATTTTAAAAAAATCATTCTATCAAAGTATGATTGATATTTAAAAAGCTGTATATATGTAATATATACAGCTTAATGACTATGGAGAGAAGTATATACCCTGGTATAAGTATATACCATCACAGCAGTCTATGCCATCAACTTATCCATCATCTCCAAAATGTTCTTTCCTCTCTATTTGTAATTATTGTGTGTATATGATAAGAACACAATGTAAGATCCAGGTCTCAGCAAAATTTAAGTATACAGTACAGGATTTTTAGCTATAGGTACCGTGGTGTATAGAGATCTCTAAAACTTATTCAACTTGCAGAATGGAACATTTGTATCCATTGACTAACATCTCCCCATCGTCCCCTATCCCCAGTCCCTAGCAACCTCCATTCTACTCTCTCCATGTCTATGAGTTTGACTATTTTAGATTCCAGATATCATGCAGTATTTTTCCTTCTGGTGTCTGACTTAGCTCACTTAGCATAATGTTCTCCAGATTCATCCATGTTGAATCAAATGGCAGTATTTCCTTCTTTTTTAAGGTTGAATATCATTCCATTGTTTGTAAGTACCACATATTCTTTATCCATTCATCCACCAGTGGACATTTGTGTTGTTCCATGTCTCAGCTATTGTGAATGATGCTACAATAAGCATGACAATGCAGATTCTTTTTCAAGTTTCTGATTTCAGTTTCTTTGGTTACACACCCTCTGCTGGATTCCATGGTAGTTTCTTTTTCTTTTTCTTCTTTTTTGGCTATGCTGGGTCTTAGGTATGGCACACAGGCTTAGTTGTCCCATGGTATGTGGGATCTTAGTTCCCTGAACAGGGGTTGAACCCCCATCCCCTGCATTGGAAGGTGTATTATTTACCACTGACTCACCAGAGAAGTCCCTGAAAGTGAAAGTGTTAATCACTCAGTCGTGTCCGACTCTTTGCGACCCCATGGTCTGTCCATGGAATTCTCCAGGCAAGAATACTGGAGTGGGTTGTCATTCCCTTCTCCAGGGGATCTTCCCCACCCAGGGATTGAACCTGGGTCTCCTGCCTTGCAGGCAGACTTTTTTAGCATCTGAGTTACCAGGGAAACCCTAGGGAAGTCCCTATGGTAGTTCTACTTCTAATTTTTTGAGGAACCTTCATAAGGGTTTTGTCAATTTACGTTCCCACCCACGGTGTACAAGGGTTTCCTTTTCTCCATATCCTCACCCACAGTTATCTTTCTAAAAAGTAATAACCCATCCTAACAGGTGTGAGAGGTCATCTCTCTGAGTTTTTGATTTGCATTTCCTTGATGATTAGTGATTTTGAATACCATTTCCTGTACCTATGGGCCATTTGTATATTTTTGTTTTGGAGAACTGTTTATTCATTTCCTCTGCCTATTTTAAAATCTGGTTGTGTTTTTGCTATTGAGTTATGTATTGCTCATATATTTAGGATATTCCAGATATATGTTTTGCATGAGGACTATTTTAAAAATAAAGACTATCCTAGATGAACATACATACATATGCACATATAAAGATATATATATAATTTATATCTCAATAAAAGGATTAATGTTCTGGGGAGTGTAATATTGACTGAATTCACTGAAGGCTAGAAAAAGGCAAGATATGGAAACAATATTCTATTCAAAAACATTATCTCCAAGAAGGATTCAGGAGCCGATATTAATAATCAGTTTTATAACAGGGAAGATGGAGATCATTCCCATGCTATATAATTTGTTCCTGAACACAGGCAAAAGTGAATCACTTCTTACTTCATTCTTTGAAGACAGCATAATTCAGGTCACAGCCATGCATGGCAAGGATGGCACAAAAAACAAAACTACAGACTATAGACTAATCTCATCTGGAATCATAAATGCCAAAATCCTCACAAATTATATAGTAAATTTAAGAAATGATCTGCTGTGTCAAAGGAGAGCTTATTCTACAACTAAACATAAAATAACCTATCTAATAGTCTAGGTAGGAATATATAATAATCTCAATAGAGTCATCAAAGGCATTTGAAAAAATCATTAGCATCCATTCACCAAAAAAAAAACCTTTCAGAAAAGTTGAAACAGAAGAATAGCTGTGTGTGTGTGTGTGTTTTCTAACATACTAATGATCACCTATCTCAAAACCACATTCAGAGTGATATTTAATGGTGACTTACTATTAATACAAGTATTTTTGTTGGAATCAAAATAAGACAGTGTGTTCACCATCACCATGAACATTTAACATTTTTCCTGAAAGGTCTAGGCAATGTAAGAATTCATAAAAAAGCAATAAATAGATGAATAGACATGAAAAGGAGAAATATGGCATTTGCAGATGTTACAGTATTTCACATTGAAAACACAAAGGAAACCATTGAAAACGTCACAGCCCAATAAAGAGTTCAGTCATGGTGCCAGATACCAACTAAAACATTCACAAATCAATAGCTTCTTGAATAGCAACATATAGTGGTTGGAAAAATAAAAATGATTCCACCCAAATAGGAACAATTTTCATAAAATGCCTAGAAAAAGAAACCTTATATGCAATGTATAATACCCACATGCAGAAAACTACTAAACATTCCTAAAGGGCATATAAAATGATCTGACCCAATGAAGAGATTCATCACCATAAAGATATCATTGCCTCCCAATTGTTTCAGATGCAATGCAATTCTGAAACAAAATACCAGTGATCACTGTTGCGAGGTGCGAGTTAGAGAAGGGAGTGTGACAAAGTAGTTTATTTTCAAGTTCACTGGGGTGACTAAAGGCATGTGCTCTAAGCTTAGTCGCTCAGTCCTGTCTGACTCTTTTTGACCCCATGGACGATACAGTCCAGGGAATTCTGCAGGCCAGAATACTGGAGTGGGTAGCCTTTCTCTTCTCCAGGGGGTCTTCCCAATCTAGGGATCCAACCCGGGTCTCCTTCACTGCAGGTGGGTTCTTTACCAGCTGAGCCACCAGGGAAGCCTGACTGAATGCATGGCATGTGCCAAAACCTTCTTTGCAAAGTTGAATGTATTTGCCTTTCCAGGTAATGACGTCATGTTGCTACAATAATCAGACTGTATGCACTGGTGGGAAGATGCAACCGAATGTGAGGGATCGAGGAGGAAACACACAAAGAGGCTGCCTTCAATGATTCAGTTTACGATAAAGGTGGGAGCCCAGGTCAGCCCAGATCACCAACCTGGGAGCTGCTTTTCAAATTAATCTGACGCCTGTGTTCAGCTCCATACCACTGAACTAAAAAGAAAGAAGGTGCTGGCCCCTTACTGTAGCTCTTAGTAACTTCTACTTTCTCCTGATCCAAGGAGTCAATTCTTTTAGTCTTGGATGGAAGAAATAAAAGATAGTCTAGCTGAACTTGGGTCACTGCTTCATCCAATGGGCTCTCCCCTCAAAAAAGCATTTGGAAGGAAAATTTTGTGTCCTTAACACCATGAAGGGAGCTTCCATATGGTCTATTAAAGCAATTTATAGAGCAGAATTTACCTTAGCACGGAGAACAGTGTTTTGGTCACCAATTAGCCTATGTACCCTCTTATTTCTTAAATTTTGGCCATGCCAAGTGGCATGCAGGATCTTAGCTCCCCAACCAGGAATGGAACTTGTTCCCCTGCAATGGAAGTGCAGAGTCTTAACCAGTGGACTCCAAGGAAGGTTGTTTGCTTCTTTCATTGTTGTTGCTTTGTTTTGATTTATTTGTTTTGCCTCAGAAAAGCAGAAAGAGAGAGAGAGAGAGAGAGATCCAGGGATACCACAGGATTTCTGGAGAGAAGGAAGGAAAAAACATTCCAATAAAAGATTTCAGTTTTCTTGCCTTCCCTTAAAAAATTGCCTCTTAGAGCTGGATATTTCCATTCAATTGCTTTATTAGTGCTTCTCTCCTTTGAGAAAATGCTTTAGAGGATTGGATTTCAAAACCTAACTTCCCAAAATTAGCTTGAGGTCTTAGTGTGGTAGGGGTGGGGAAAAAATAGATAGATCAAGTGATGTAACAAAGAGGTCCCCAGGATGCAGAGGTCGTTTCTGACTCATTGTCCAGGCCAAAGTAAATGTGAAACCCAACACTTCAAAAAAAAAAAAAAAAAAACTCCAATGCCTGGTCATTTCTCAGAGAAAAAGAATGCAACTGATCTGGGCAAAGATAGCATTTATATTCCAGGAGGAACTTACACATTCAAGGATCATTTACTGAGCGCCTGTGATATGTTAGCTGTTGTCTGCCTTAACTCTTCACAGTCTCCCAGGGAGGCACCATCTATTTTCCTCCTTAGACAGATGCAACCCAGAAGTCAGCTTGCCCCATATGGTTTCTCTGTTTTAACTGATGCCAATAGAGCTTCAGAACATAGCCACTCGCAACAGGAGCATCAGTGAGCTGTCTACGTTTTACTGAAGTTTCCAGAGGGCAAAAGGGGAAGGGTATTTACATTACACACTCATGAAAATCTACCTAAAACTTGCCATCAGCCAGGTCCTCTCTCTGATGTTGGCTCCTCCCTGCCCTACCAGCAATAGAAGGTCTTCATTTTCATCATCCATGTGATTCCTAGATTGTTCTTTAACCTCCAGATCAGCCTGCCTCCCTTTGTTGTTCTGTGAAGTTAAGCGTCAGATCAGTATCAGTATCACTTCAGTTACACAGTCATGTCTGACTCTGCGACCCCATGAACCACAGCACGCCAGGCCTCCCTGTCCATCATCAACTCCCAGAAACCACCCAAACCCATGTCCATTGAGTCGGTGATGCCATCCAGCCATCTTATCCTCTGTCTTCCCCTTCTCCTCCTGCCCCCAATCCTTCCCAGCATCAGGGTCTTTTCCAATGAGTCAACTCTTCACATCAGGTGGCCAAAGTATTGGAGTTTCAGCTTCAGCATCAGTCCTTCCAATGAACACTCAGGACTGATCTCCTTAAGGATGGACTTGTTGGATATCCTTGCAGTCCAAGGGACTCTCAAGAGTCTTCTCCAACACCATAGTTCAAAAGCATCAATTCTCCGGCACTCAGCCTTTTTCACTGTCCAACTCTCACATCCATACATGACTACTGGAAAAACCATAGCCTTGACTAGATGAACCTTTGTTGGCAAAGTAATGTCTCAGCTTTTCAATATGCTATCAAGGTTGGCCATAACTTTCCTTCCAAGGAGTGGGCGTCTTTTGATTTCATGGCTGCAATCACCATCTGCAGTGATTTTGGAGCCCAAAAAAATAATCTGACACTTTTTCCACTATTTCCCCATCTATTTCCCATGAAGTGATGGGACCAGATGCCATGATCTTAGTTTTTTGAATGCTGAGCCTTAAGCCAACTTTTTCACTCTCCTCTTTCACTTTCATCAAGAGCCTTTTTAGTTCCTCTTCACTTTCTGCCATTAGGGTGGTGTTGTCTGCATATCTGAGGTTATTGATATTTCTCCTGACAACCTTGATTCCAGCTTGTACTTCTCCCAGCCCAGCATTTCTCATGATGTACTCTGCACATAAGTTAAATAAGCAGGGTGACAACATACAGACTTGACGTACTCCCTTTCCTGTTTGGAACCAGGCTGTTGTTCCATGTCCAGTTCTAACTGCTGCTTCCTGACCTGCATACAGGTTTCTCAAGGGACAGGTCAGATACAATCCCAAAAAATAAAGGTTGTGATATGAAGATCCAAGAGCATTGATTCATCAAGAACACAACAAGGTAAAGGGGAGTCAGAAGTCAACACTTGTACACCATCTAAAATTTCCATATAATATCCAGAAACATTGGGTTTTGTGCCCTGTTTTGGGTACTTTCAGTGAAGAATCACTTAGCATCTTCTGAGACATCCTAATCTATTGTTCTACTGCTCTGGAAAGAATTATCTTTTTTTTTTTTTTCACATTTTCCCCATCTTGTCTATCATATGACTTTCTAACACTGATGCAAGTACAGCTGATAGGGTGACAGACTGACCGCAGAGTCCAGGAGAAGAGCCCTTGATCTCATGTTTTGACCACTCACTCCTTGAAGGGCCTTTGTAAGCCACTTCTTCTGTGTGGGAGCAGGACAGGAGATAGGATCAGTTACAATGTACCCAATCCTGTTTGGAGAGCCAGGGAAGGCCCCAAGAATGCCCACCCGTCCTCCACCATCTGCTCCCCACCTCCAATAAGGGAACTTTGCTGTGTTGCCCTTGTATATGGAAACTCACAGCCATGCTGCGACTGATGGGAGTAATGTTCTATCTGTAGGACTTGGAATGGAATTCAGAGATGTTGGTCAGTTTCTACTGAGGGGTTAAACCAAGCAGATGGAGATCTAAGAGCTATGGGTTCACCATGTTAACCACATGACTACAGCAGCTCTGGATCTTAGGAGTTGAAGGGAGGAGTACAGAAGATGTGAGATGATCAGAGACAGCACGGTGGTGGGGGGGTGGAGAAAGAGAATGTGAATATATATGTGCGCATGCCTGGAAGAAATCTCTGAAAAGATGACACACCAAAATAACAAAAATTACTCCACCTGGTGAAAATGCGTGCTTTCTATCCTTCATATTTCTCTGTATTGCCTGCAGTTTTACAGCCGGCACGTATTAATTGTTTAATCAGCAAAAAGGAAAAATGAAAACAAACCATGACGACTCTATTTCCATTTGGGGAAATTTTTCTTTAAAAGGAACGCATCTGGGGACACCAGAGTTTTTGCCCCATGCGAAGCCCGAGGCAGGGATGGAGCCAGTGCTCAGGCCTTTGTAGTAAATATCTCCAGACCACACTAAATCCAATCTTCTTATTTGGGGTTATTTGCTTTCCGGACAGCAGGGCTGTGATGGATCCCAGATCCAGCACTCATGGCATCTCAATCAGCTGTGTTTAGATGCCGCTGTGACACAAGATTATGACGTTTTGATGGGATTAGGAGATAACTTTCCTTTAATCTATAAAGCCCTGTATGCTTTGGGATCTGATTACCCTGGCAATTCCCTTCCTCAGTCCTAGCAATTAAGATTAGCCAGAAAGCTCCCGTTAATGATCCCCATATTGAAAGCTCAGGAAATCAGAAATGGGTGGTTTTGTTTTCTGTTTTTCTTTTTTTTTCCCTTCTGGTTTTGTTTCCCGTTTCCCTTTTCTGCTGAAGGCTCTGGGCTCTCGCTAAGGCGCTTGTCTTTAGATCCTAGCGGGGTTGCCTGTTTCATTCCTCTGTGCTTCCTGGAGAAACCATCTTTAGGATGCTTTCTTGGTCTCATTATATCCGAGAAGGTTTGCTTCTGTCTCATTGGTTTTGCTTGTGTTTTGTATCATTGGTCCCAGCAATGAGGCATGTGGATTTTCAAATTCATTCAAGAAATGATAGAGCTTAGACTTGTAAAGACTGTAATGAAACTCCTTCTGCCTAGGAAGTTTATTTGGTTCAGAATGGAGATTTTGTATACTGGAGATGAGAGAAATATGATTGGAGACTGTATTAGCTAGGGAAATGCTAGTTACTATAACAAAATAAGCCCTCAAATCTCAGTGGCTCAAACAAATGAAGTATATTGACGTAAAGTCCAAAACAAGTATTACTTATCAGCAGGCAGCTGAGATTCAAGAAGTGATTCTGAAGCCATGTTTCTTGTGACTCTTTTATCTGCTTTATTGTTTAGTCACTAAGTCACGTCCAACTCTGGCAACCTTATGGACTGTAGCCCACCAGGCTCCTCTGTTCATAGGATTTCCCAGGCAAGAATACTAGAGTGGGTTACCATTTCCTTCTGCAGGGGATCTTCCTGACCCAGGAATCAATTCCGCATCTCCTGCATTGGCAGGCAGATTCTTTACCACTCAGCCACCTGCCCTTCCATCCTCCATGGTCACCCAGAAGTGAAAAGATTACATGTGATCACACAGCAGTGGACTGCATGTAAACATTTATAGTCAAAATGGTTAACCTCATTTTCACCTATATATATCCCATGGTTCAGAACTAAGTCATATCACCCCACCTAACTGCAAGCAGGCTGGGGAATGAGGTCTAGGTGGGTGACCAGGAAGAAGAGTATATGGATTGGAAGACAAGATGGCCAGGCTGTGGCTCAGATTGCTAAGGTTGGAAGAGATCCCAAAGAGCCCTGAGTATCAAACTTATTTATGTATATTACATGTATATTACATGGCTATATACATGTATATTACATGAATATTACATGTATATTCATTATATTACATCAAATGAACCCAGTGCTGCCACTGACATAGAAGGCGATCTATGGAAACATGATCACAGTTGAAAGACTGCCAAAGAAGAGCTAGAGAAGATTCTGGGGGTGATCTGAAGCCCAAGGAGGCTGAAGTCATCTCTTATACAAAATTTCAGCACCAGAAAGCAGCTTTCTCCAAACCCAGGCATTATCAGTTTTCAGCCATTCTTAAGCCTTATACCAAAAAAATAAAAATAACCTCTTCTCCTGCAATAGATGATACAGGGAAAGGAAGGAAGGAGGAAATACAGTTGTTAAAAGACACTCACAATTGGTAGTATCAGGTCACTCTCATTGCTTCCTCCCCCGATTACAGGCCATCCTGGTTTTTCCAAGAATGAAGGGGTTTTCTGGGATGTGGGGCTTGTAGCACTAAAACTGTGAAAGCCCCAGGCAAACTGGGACAAGTTGGTTACTCGTAGCTCTAGCATTGGAGAAACACGGGTTCAAATCTTAGCTCTGATGCTTAGCCAGTTTGTGCCTTTGGGCAAGTCTCTTAACCTCTATGAGTCTGAGTTTCATCATCTTTAATATAGAGACAATGAAACAGCCAACTCCTTGGGTTGTCATGAGGATTGATGGAGATAATGCACAGAAAACTCTTAGCAATATGTCTAATGCATAGAATACAGTCAATGATGGGGGCTCTCTCCCTTTGCTAAATGAGGCTTGAAAACAGAGCTCCTGACCAGGTTGAGGTTCTTTCTGGAGGAAAGTGAGACAGGGACACAGTCTCAGGCCAGAGGATTCACTCTCCACGAGGGTCCTGCAGGAAAGGCTGGCCAGGTGGTGCTCAGATGTGCCTGCTGGCGACTTGCACGTGCCTCTCAGCTGCTTGTCGGTGGGGACACCAGGGCGAATGGGGCTCAGATGATGAGTGAGGCAGGCAGCCCGCCCTGGAGTTTCTGATCCCCAACTCTTGCCACCAGAGGAGGAAAGGCATGGGGTGAGGGTGAGGTGATAAGAAGGCCCCATGGAGCATTTTATGCCTGAGGTTTCAAAGTTCACCCCTTCCTCTTACAGGAACCAAACTTTAATAACCAGAGCCAGGGAGTGAAAGAGAAAGAAACCAGATGAGCAAACCCTCCCCCTTGAAACAAGTCACGCTGTGCTCAGAAGGAAGCTTTGAAACTGTGCATGGCAGAGGTTACAACCTCCTCCACTGCTGCCCGGGTGGGAGCTGGGAAAAAAGGGAAGAAACAAAAGGGAAGAAGAAAGGGGGGGGGAGACAAGAAAAGGAAGAGGCTAGGAGAGACGATCAGGAGAGATGAGAGAGGAACAAAAACCATTTTCCTGAACACGCACACTAGACAGAAAGGAGCCAAGCTATGGACCGCCCGTCTTCAAGATCCATTGTCTTCTTGAGGTTGCTGAGGACTGTGAAGATGCACAGATTTTTTTTTTTTTTTTTTACACTTTGAGCAATACTGTGGGCCATTATTCCTGTGAAGTATCATATTCAGTCTTCATGTTGATGTTGTTCAGTCACCCATTTGGGTCCGACTCTTTGCGACCCCATGGACTGCAGCATACCAGGCCTTCCCTGTCCCTCACCATCTCCCGGAGTTTGCCCAAGTTCATGTCCATTGCATCAGTGACGACATCCAGCCATCTCATCCTCCGGTGTCCTCTTCTCCTTCCGTCCTCAATCTTTCCCAGAATCAGGGACTTTTCCAATGAAAAGTTAATCCTCATAACCAACCTCTGACTTTAGAGATGAGGACACTGATGTTCAGAGAGGTTAAGTCACTTACCCAAGGACACACAGCCAGGAAGCAGCAAAGCCAGGATTTGGGCCCCATCTATAGTTTCTAATAATGTTGGAAATATGAACGCCAACTTTGCTTGCTACTTAGCATGCTATAAAGGCAAACAGGAATGAGAGTGCCAAGTATAGTACAGGGGTACCAAGGAGGAAAAGGTACAGAATGTACAGCCTAAAGCAAAGTTTCTCAACCGCGGCACCACTGATCTTTCAGTTGGATCATTTTTTGTTGTTGGGCTGCCCTACCCATTGCAGCATCCTTGGCCTATCCAAACTCAATGCCAGTAGCACCTCCCTCCCATAGTCCTGACAGACAACTGGAAATGCCTCCAGACCCTGTAAAACATCTCCTGGGAGCAAAATCACCTTCCGTTGAGAAGCAGTGATGTGAAAAAAGGTATAAAAATTATTGGGTTGACCAGATATTCGGCATATTTTTACATAAAGACACTACAGAAACTCTTGAACAAATGTTTTGCCCAACCCAATAGAAAAAACTATGAACTGAAAGTCAATTAAATGCATCACAGAAGACATTTCATCCCCTTTAACATCATTTAATATCTTATTTAAGCCCCACAAAAACCCAGTGCGGGAGACAATATTATTTATGCTTTATGGAGGAGGCAGTGAGGTCTTCCTAAGCAATCAATCCTTAACTGAACCAGTCAATCCTAAATGAAATCAATCCTGAATATTCACTGAAAGGGCTGATGCTGAAGTTTCAGCTCCAATACTTTGGCTATCTGATGGGAAGAGCAGACTCATTGGAAAAGCCCCTGATGCTGGGAAAGATTGAAGGCAGGAGGAGAAGCGGGTGACAGAGGATGAGATGGTTGGATGGCATCACCGACTCAATGAATATGAATCTGAGCAAACTCCAGGAGATAGTGTGGGACAGGGGAACATGGCATGCTGCAGTTCATGGGGTCGCAAAGAGTCAGACACGACTCAGCAACTGAACAACTGAGGTCTTAGAGAGTTTAAATTTCAAGCTCAAATGTATGCAACTGATAAGAAACAAAACTGGAATTTGAACTCAAGTCTGCATCCTCCTCTACCCAGCACTGTTCAGAGAGGTAAACAGAAGACAGGGTGAATCCAGGACAGAGACAGAGTATCACAATGCCAGGTAACAATAAAGATGCAGAAAATGCAGGGACAGGTCCATCACATGGCCTAGTGGTGTCCTGCCATCTTCGGGACAGGATGGCTTCAAACCACAATGTCCTAGGCAGCCCCTACCCAGCTCACCTCCTTCTCCTGTGAGAGGGCCCCGCACGTGTGTCTGCTCTGCCTCTCCCTCTCTCTCTCATATCTCATAAGGAGAGACGATATACTCCAAATGCTCAATGATTTACGGGGCCAAGCCACTTCCCCAGACCAACCATCTCTCTTGACAGGGACACATATGCCAGGGAGCATCTATTCCCAAAATGACCCACGTTCATTTTTTGCCAGAAGCCAATTGCCTGGGGAATTCAAGAAATGCTCCCTAAATTACAAAGGGGTGGGGGTGGGGACCTTCCTCTAGAAGCCGTCTCCCAAGCTTGAGCCCAGCAATAAATCACCCCCCAAGTATCACACACTACCATAAACCACAGGTGTGGGGGAGGGGGGAAGGCAGCAAATTGAGCTTCTGCCACTGGAGAGAAGACAAGATTGACCAAGAACTTGGAAGTGGGGTCTGTTTGAGGAACTCAACCTGACCTCCTCCAACTTCCGACAGCCTTTAGCTGGGCATTTCAGGGCTGATACCTTTTGAGCAGGAAGCAAATTTTTCCCGAAGGATTTTTTTTTTTTTTTTACAATCACCTCCGCCCCCCACCCCACCCCCGCCCTGGCCCCCACTGCTCCATCTTTCCATCCCCTGCAAAATCGCATAGCATTTGTTCTTAATCTTTCAGGGGGTGAAGGTTCCCTTTGAAAATCTGATGAAAGCAATGGACTCCTCCCTTCATTAAATGAATAATTGTTGACTTGTGCTAAAGCCTCCCAAAGTGGTTTAGACTGGCTTATGGGGGAGTTTCTAGGAAAATAAAGGGCTCTTTCCCCTTCCATATAAAAAAAAACAAACTTTTAAAAATATATTGATTTTTTTTTATATATTGAACTTTTACTGACATCAACATCCTGAAGAGGGCACAGATTATTAAGTGTTCGGCTTAAGGTATTTTCACAGACTGAACAAACCAGTGTAACCTGCGCCCCAGTCACATAAGATAGCATTAGGCATCTGGAGGTTTCCTTATGTTTCCCACCGGCAACTACCCTCCACCCAGATTCGCCATGAGCTTGGCTTAAAAGAGCCAAATTCACCACCTGGGAGAGAAGTTTGGGGGAGAATGGGTACGTGTCTAGGTGTGGCTGGGCCACTTTGCAGCACACCCGAAACTCTCACAGCATTGTCTAATGA
This sequence comes from Antilocapra americana, assembly GCA_007570785.1. Classification (NCBI taxonomy): domain Eukaryota; kingdom Metazoa; phylum Chordata; class Mammalia; order Artiodactyla; family Antilocapridae; genus Antilocapra; species Antilocapra americana. The sequence goes on from ML663006.1 coordinate 2,056,484, forward strand.
GCTGCGTGTGCGTGCTCAGTCGCTAAGTCGTGTCTCACTCTTTGCAACCCCATGGACTGTAGCCCTCCAGGCTCCTCTGTCCATGGGATTTTCCAGGCAAGAATACTGGAGTGGGTTGCCATTGCCCCTTCCAGGGCATCTTCCCAACCCAGGGATTGAACCCGTGTCTCCTACAGCTCCTGCTTTGGAAACTCTGAGTCTTAACTACCGGACTGCCAGGGAAGTCCCAGCAAGTACTATTTTTGAGTCTCATTTTTCAGCTGGACAAATTTGAGGATCAGATGAAGTCACTTGCCCAGAATTACACTTATGTGAGTTACTGGGAGATTACACTGTGGAGCAAGTTTGACAGGGCTTTTGCCTACAGAAAAAAGCCATTGTCTACCAGTAGAAACCAAATAAAACACCGGGCATTTATAGCGCAGTAAAGGGGCTTTCCTGGTGGCTCAGTGGTAAAGAATCCACCTGCCAACACAGGAGACGTGGGTTCGATCCCCGATCCGAGAGGATCTCACATGCTGAGGTGCTACTAAGCCCATGGGCCACAACTATTGAGACTGTGTTCTAGAGCCGGGGAGCCACAACAAGTGAAGCCCGCATTTCCTAGAGTCCATGCTAAGCAACAAGGGAAGCCACTGCAACCAAAAGCCTGCAAACTGCAACTACAGAAAAGGTGCTCAGCAATGAAGACCCAGCACAGTCATAAATATGTAAATATATATATATATACACACAATACAGTTAGGGTGAATTGCATGCTAGAATCCATGCAGAGTGCTTCACAGAGCTGCTTACAAAGGCTGCAAAAGAAAGGCAACTTGGAGAAAAGGGGACCCTGGACAAGCAGTCCCAGGAAGATAAGATCTGTCTCTCTGGTCCTTCCAGGCTGCCGTGTCAAATGCTGGCACTAGCCAGGAATAGGTGACTCATTAACTGGTTCATACTAAAAGCAAGGGGCTTCCCAGGGGGCTCAGTGGTAAAGAATCCGCCTGTCAGTGCAGGAGAGACAGGTTCCATCCCTGGATCAGGAAGATTCCCTGGAGAAGGGAATGGCTACTCACACCAGCATTCTCACCTGGGAAATTTCCTGGACAGAGGAGCCTGGAGGGTTACAGTCCATGGGGTCGAAAAGAGTGGGGCGTGACTGAAGTGACTGAGCATGTACCCATGCACATGGCACTAGGAGGAAGCATACGAGTCAGCTCAAAGGGAACAGCTCCCTTGCATCAATCCTCAAAATAGATCTTGGGGGAAACTGAGGCTCAGAGAGAAGTGACTTTCTCAAGAGCCACCGTAGATTATGGACCAGAACCGAGAGTTGAATGGGGTCTATTTGTGTGGCCTGGGGCCTCTGAGTATGCAGCCCCTCTAGCCCCTCCTCCACCCCACCCCAACCCAACCCCACCTTCCTGACCTTCAGACAATCACAATCTAACATTCCCTAATCAAAAATTTTCCAGGGCCAAATTGGGCCGGATGTACTTTACTGGTAAGTAGAGAGGGCTGAGAGCTGTTTGGCTTCCAGCCCAAGCTTCCAGTCTCCTCTCTTAATTAAAAATATCAACTCAAAAATACCATAAAATATGACTTCCACAGAGAATTTGGGAAAATGGTACAGATGAACCTATTTGCAAAGCATAAATAGAGACTCAGGTATAAAGAATGAACTTCTGGTTGAGACATATATACACTACTATGTATAAAATATCATAGATAACTAACAAGAACCTACCGTATAGCACAGGGAACCCTACTCAATGCTCTCTGATGACTTAAATGGAAAGGAAACCTTAAAAAGAGGGGATATATGTTATGTATACATATAACCGATTCACTTTGCAGCACAGCAGAAACTCACATAACACTGCAAAGCAACTCTACTCCACTAAAAATTAATAAAAAAATAATAAAAAGAAAAACTTTTTTTTTTTTAAATACATCAACTCAGGGCCGTTGTCCCCGTGTCACATTGATGGATGACAACTCTTTCCATTTGCATTGATGCCTCCTGGCACTTTTTGATGCAGGACCAACTGATGACAGGCCCTTTTCATTTTTCTTCTGTTTTTATTTTCAAGTCTGCTAACTGCAAGCGCTGACACCGTCCATACATGATGGGCCTGAGTCTGCAGGACAAACCCACCCTGGGGCCGAGGGTAAAGCTCTTCCAAATTGCGCTGATCAAGGTAAGCCCAGACTGGGTGCTCTGAGACCAAAGTCGGGGGTGGGAGGGCCATTCTTTCCTTCCTGCCCTTTGGAGACCTCCAAGACTAAACAGTTTAGGCCATATCTTGAAGAAAATTGCTTTATCCTTTCACCTTTAAGTGGATTCAGGCGCGATCCGTTGACTCTAGCCGCGTGGAGGTCAGCATACACACGCCAGGATGGGGGGTGGCGCTCAGACTCCTAGGAAGAGCGGCGGCGAGTACAATAAAGGAAGATGCAGAAGCTCGGGGGTCGGTTTGCAGCCTCTAACATCTGGTGACAAACACAGCATGCCGTGCCGGGGAAGGCATCTGGGTTTGGAATGGGGGAGCGAAATGGAGACAAGGTTGCAGCGAAGGAGGAGGCTTTCAAAGATGGTCAATGGGACAAACAAGGCTGCCCGCCCACCCCCTCAGATGTCATGGGAGGAAGTGGTCGGGGGTGGAAAGAGGAAGGGAGAGGGAGGAAGAGGTCAGGTCTCCAACCCCTAGAGCCAGGGGACGCGCAAATGCTTGCAGATGGTGTGCAGAGGATGGCGGAGCACAAATTGCATCTGACTGTCTAGGAGCACAGCACAGAGGCAACCGGATTTATTAATCCTGGGTGAACCCTTTGCACAAGTAGGAACAGCAACATTGCCTTGACTGAGAGCATCCCAACTCTAGAGGGCTGATGGGAAGGGGCCCTGCAAGCCGAATATCTCCCATGACCCAAGTTCCTAGCCTGAGCTCCAGTGACCCTGGCTGGCCGTGATTTCACGAGCCCTTCCTCCTTGATAGTAGTCTAAAATTGGATCTTGAGAGAAGATACTTAGGAAGAGCAAAACTCGCTCCATGAACTACTTGGTTCCATGAATTACATGTGGCTCCATGAACAATTTGGCTCCATTCCTCCCTGAAATAACAGGGAAGATGCTCTGACCAGTCTGAGAGTCAGACATCCACACAGATGGTTAACATCTTAGGTGCTTTGTTTTCTTCTGGCTGCTCAGGGTCTTAGTTGTGGCACGTGAACTCTCAGTTGAGGCATGTAGGATACAGCTCCCTGACCAAGGGTTGAACCTGGGCCCCCTGCATTGGGAACACTGAGTCCAAACCACTGAACCACTAGGGAAGACGTTTTAAACTTCTTTTATGTCAGAGATTTGCATGTGTGTCAATAAATAATCCACCTACAATTCAGGAGACCCAGATTCTATCCCTGTATCAGGACGATCCTCTGCAGAAGGAAACAGCAACCCACTCCAGTATTCTTGCCTGGGAAATCCCATGGACAGAGGAGCCCAGTGGGCTACAGTCCATAGGGTCACAAAGAGTCAGACACAACTGAAGCAAAAGAGCAGAAACCTTCTGTGCATCCATTCCAGCAACCACATCCATCCTCTCTCACTCTGTCCTCCCAGTTCAGGGGAATAAAGTTGCATCCACCCTCACCTTGGTCAACAAATCTCTCTTCTTTTGTCTTTCTCAGGAAGTTTTCAAAGGGACTTCTCAGATAGCTCAGTTGGTACAGAATCCACCTGCAATGCAGGAGACCCCAGTTCAATTCCTGGGTAGGGAAGATCCGCTGGAAAAGGGAAAGGATACCCACTCCAGTATTCTTGGGCTTCCCTTGTGGCTCAGCTGGTAAAGAATCTGCCTGCATTGCGGGAGACCTGGATTCAATCCCTGGGTTCGGAAGATCCCCTGGAGAAGTTGGTAGTTTTTCTACCCACTCCAGTATTGTGGCCTGGAGAATTCCATGGACTGTATTCCATGGACTGAGCAACTTTCACACTTCACTTCACTTCACTTAAGAGCCCAAAGACTAAACTTACATCAACGTCCATTAGGATTCCTTCAGTTTCAAGCGACAGAAAAGCCAGCTCACAGCTTTAAGATATTTAATTTGTAGATATTTGGACATCTGTAGACAGGTAGTTGTTTTCCGGGTTTAGGGCAGCTACTCCAGTCGGGCATCAAGGCAAGATCTGTGCCTGTAGCCAGTCTAATCAGTGAGGGTACAGTGGAGGCTATGGTGACGCTGGAAGCTAGCATCTCCCCGTTTCCTTCACCTCCCCACCTATAGTAACTGCTGTTCTACTCTCTGCTTTTAGGTGTTCAACTCTTTTTAGATTCCACATGTTCGTGAGATCATGAAGGATTTTTCTTTCTGTGTCTGGATTATTTCATTTTATATTATATCCTGCAGGCTCATCCATGCTGTTGCAAATGGCAGGATCTCCTTTTATAAGACTGAATAATATATCATATTACATATAATTTATGGGCTTCCCTGATGGCTCAGCAGGTAAAGAATCTGCTTGCAATGCAGGTGATTGATCCCAATGTTTGATCCCAGGGTCAGGTCAGGAAGGAAAGATCCCCTGGAGGAGGACATGGCAACCCACCCCAGTATTCTTGCCTGGAGGAACGCCATGGACAGAGGAGCCTGGCAGGCTATAGTCCATAGGGTTGTGAATTTTCGGACACGACTAAGCACATACACATATAATTTGTATCATATTTTATATATCTGTATATTACAATTTCCTCCATTCATCCCTCAACACACACTTAGATATCTTGGCTACCATGATAAATGCTGCAATGAACAATGGACATTATCTCCCTAGCCTCCCCTTGGGAGGCAGAGTCTGCCAGCAAAGTTCTTGAGAGCCACTGGATTTCTATTGCAAAGTGGAGACCACATTTCTACCCTCATCAGGCCTTGGAGCAGCCGAGGGGCTCCGTGATTGAGACCTATTTCTATTGCTTTAGATGGAAATCGGGCAAGAGAGCTCTCGACAGCTTCTCTTATATTTATTTCTGGCCAGATCAAAGGTCCTGTCGGCAACCGGTCCTGACGTCTTGATTCCTGTTTTTCTTAGTGAATTTTTTTTTCCGGATGGTGTTCGCTCCAAATAAGCTACTAAGAGGCCCCCTGGGAGTAACAGAGAGAGGGAGTGAGAGCCTGGATGGACAGAATTTAGTTATGTCTTGCTATAAATAAGTATATGGAATTGTACGGAGCTCAATGGCCTGAGATCGGCCACTGATCTCCATGGTGGGAAAAAGACAGGCTCGTGGTTATTTCTGGATTCTAAGTGGGATTCACATAACTCACAGGCACCCAGAAAAGACTGGAAAAATAAAACACTGATCATTTATCATTTATTGAGAGGAAGTAGTACCCGGTGGTCAAGGACGTAAGAACTGGAGTCAGACATCCTTTGAATGTTCCTTTTACGACTTAATTTGTAACCCTGGGAAAGTGACCTCATCTATCTGTTTGTTTCCACATCTGTAAAATGGGGACAAAAATAGTTCATACCTCACAGATTTGTTGGGAAGAGTAAATAAGCTGATGAATGTAAAGTGCTAAGAATAGTACCTAGCCAAAAAAGAATGAAATTTTGCCATTTGCCACAACATAGACGGACTTGGAGGGCATTATGCTAAGTGAAATAAGTCAGACAAAGGCGAATACTGTGTGAGATCACTTATACATGGAATCTAAAAAAGTGCAACCATCTAGTGAATATAACAAAAACAAAGCAGACTCACAAATATAGAGAGCAAACTAGTGGTTACTGGGGTGGGGGTGGGGCGGAGGGAAGGGGCCAGATGGGGTTGGGGATAAAGAGGTACAAACTATTATGTTTAAAATAAGCTATAGGGATATATTGCACAAAATGGGGAATATAGCCAATATTTTATAATAACTATAAGTGGAGCATGACCTTTAAAAATTGTGAGTCTGGGACTTCCCTGGTGGCCCAGTGGCTAAGATGCTGCACTCCCAATGCAGCAGGGGGCCTGGGTTCCATCGCTGGTCAGGGAACTAGATCCCACATGCCTAACTGAAAGTCCTCGTGCCTCAACTAAAGAACCTGAGGGCCGCAACTAAGACCAGGCACAGACAAATAAAAAAATTAAAATATTTTTTAAAAATGATAAATTACCATATTGTACACCTATTACTTACATACTATTGTGGATTAACTATTTGTTGTTGTTGATTAGTCGCTAAGTCATATCTGACTCTTTACAACCCCATGGACTGTAGCCTGCCAATTTCCTCTGTCCATGGAATTCTCCAGGCAAGAAAACTGTGGAGTGGGTCGCCATCCCCTTCTCCAGGGGATCTTCCCGAACCAGAAATGGAACTTGTGTCTTCTCATTGCAGGCAGATTCATTACCACCGAACCACTAGGGAGTACATTAACTCAACCTCAAGTTTGAAAAAAATTTTAAAAAAAGAATAGTACCTATAGCATCTGTTCAGCAAGCATTAGTATGTTAATGTTTGTTGAACAGGCATTGGACATACAATATTGCATGCAATGCTTGCAACAGTCTTTGACACAGACTCTGCTCCTCATAGATGCTATGCATCTATAACTCGTTTTGGAAGAGAGGAAACAGATGTATAAAGACGGGAACAACTTGGTTACAGCTAGGAAGCAGCAGAACCAGGGTTCAGACCCTGGTTGGCTTGATTGCTGATTGCCAGACCCATGCCCTCTGCCCTCTGCCTCCCCTAGTTAAGTGGGACCAGCTGTGCTGATGGGACAGCCTGCAGGACACCAGATACTTGGTTAGCCAATTTGGGTTTCCCCATAGCATCTTATGGAAAAACCCACATGAACTTTTTGGCTAAGTAATATTTACTGAAAAAGCAAGAGATTTCCAGAAAAACACCTACTTCTGCTTCATTGACTATGCTAAAGCCTTTGACTGTGTGGATCACAACAAATTGTGGAAAATTCTTAGAGAGATGGGAATACCAGAGCACCTTACCTGCCTTCTGAGAAATCTGTATGCAGGTCAAGAAGCAACAGTTAGAACTGGACATGGAACAACAGACTGGTTCCAAATTGGGAAACAAGTACATCAAGGCTGTATATTGTCATCCTGCTTATTTAACTTACATGCAGAGTATATCATGCAAAATGCCAGGCTGGATGAAGCACAAGCTTGAATCAAGATTACAGGGAGAATTATCAGTCACCTCAGATATACAGAAGACACCATCCATATGGCAGAAAGTATGGAACCAAAGAGCCTCTTGATGAAAGTGAAAGAGGAGAGTGAAAAGCCTGGCTGAAAACTCAAAATTCAAAAAACTAAGATTATGGCATCTGGTCCTGTTACTTCATGGCAAATAGATGGAGAAACAGTGGAAACTGTAACAGACTTTATTTTCTTGGGCTCCAAAACCATTGCAGATGGTGACTACAGCCATGGGGAAGCCTGGCGTGCTGCAGTCCACGGGGTTGCAAAGAGCTGGACTCTCCTGAGAGACTGAAAGGAACTGAATGTTTACCGAGGGTACCTAGAGCAGGGCCCACCTGGACTACTTATCCTCTTTTTCCCCAGTATTTATTTGCCCGCATTAGGTTTTACTTGCAGCACTCAGGCATCTCTGGTTGTGCCATACAGGTTTAGTTGCCCCAGGGCATGTGGGATCTTAGTTCCTAGACCAGGGATTGAACATAATCAAGGTCAAGAAGCAAGAAGCAAGGTCAAGGTCCCATAAGCAAGCCATATTCTTAACCACTGGACCCCTAGGGAATTCCTTGACTGCTTAACTCTTTTAGGGGCTACCCCAACCATGCAAATTAGCTGCTTTAAGTGCATCATGGCAAAGGAAGCCTGAATCTCTCCTTTCACCTCTGGCTTACTGGTGGTGTCTGCAGGTAAGCTGTGGACTTGTATAAACATGACACAGTCCAGGCCACCAGCCAAGCCTGCAGGCTTCACCAGGAATGACTGACTGCACAGTTAGCGTTTGGGATAACTTACCAGCTTAGAAATGCTTTGCCTATAAAGTGGTTACACCCCCTTGGTTAGGATATTAACAAACATCGACTACCTACACCACCCATGAATGTTCTCAAGTCTCCCTGTAGCAGGGTGTCAGAGCTCCCACAGGCTTAGGAACTGGGAGTCCCTGTTCCTTGATTAACAATCCAGCCTGAAAAACACAATCACCTTTTGCATTTCAAAATCCCTCCAAACATACCCATCATTTTCCTGCTTCAGTCAAAGTAGACACTTTGAAGATTTCTTTGAGAAGTTAAAATCTTAAAGAGCCTCAGAAGTCTCTCTGGGAACATCAAAGACATTTGTCAACACCAGACAGAGCGACAGCAAAGCAACTTGCCTTTCTGTAGACCCAGGAGATGGCTTTGTTATTTTTGTGGGTTTTGTTTCATTTCGGTTTTTTTGTGTTTTGGTTTTTTTGCTGGGCTGGATCTCTGTTGCAGCATTTGGACCTTCCCTACTTGCAGCAAATGGGGGCTCCTCTCGAGCTGTGATTCTCAGGTCGCTCATTGCGTTGGCTCCTCTCTTCGTGGCTCATGGGCTTAGTTGCCCCGCAGTATGTGGAATCTTCCTGGACAAGCGATCAAACCCATGTCCCCCACACTGGCAGGTGGATTCTTAATCAGGGAAGTCCTGAGGCTTGGCTTTGCTTTACTTTTTCTTTCTCTGATTTCTCCTGTGCCTGTTCCTTGTGAGTCACTTTTTCCTCTTGAAAGCTTCCTCTAGCAACTGAGTTAATTGAGCAGTTCTTGTGAGCCCAGAACTGTGCTGAACCTTGACACATATCATCCTCTTTAAACTCACAGCAGACCTTGTGAGTTGGTCCTACTGTGTTATTGTTCCCATTTTACAGATTGGAAAACCACGGCCCTGGGAAATTAAAGTTCTTGCCCAGTGTCAACCCACTGCATGTGTGGAGCCAATGAGTTTGGAACTACCATCTAGCTTCAAAGTCCATGGGTTTCTATCTCTCATCCCTTCCTTCAGTTGTTGTTAAAAGCACTTCACTTCATATATTATCATTTTTATCAAATATTATATATATCATATATCATATATATTATATATCATTTTATCATTTTTTCCTATTGCATGTCTGTTTCATTCGTCAACATCAAGTTAATCCTAACAACCACTCATTAAATAAGCACTTATGTGTGTCAGTTGCTATGCTGGTAGATTTATGTACATTTCTCTCATCCTGCTTAGAGAGCTAGGTGTCAGGCACTCCATTATACAGATGAGCAAACAAGTTCAGAGAGGCTGAGGGCATGGCCCCGGGCCAAGGGGCTGGTGAGCAGTGGAGCCAGTTCTGGGAATCAGGTTTGATGGGTCCAAAGCCCATGTGCTTTGTTCTGGGTCTTAACCACTCCTACTAGTTGCCAGCTTCTCAAGGGCCGGGTTGATATTTGATGTTCTTAGTGTTCCTGAGTGACTGGTTGTGAACTGGATGAACTAAAAAAAAAAAGGAAGCATCGAGGGGCCAAGCCAGTCAATTGGGTGTTCTGCTCAGAATAGCCTTTCAAAAGCTATTTGCAAGCTGATACAAAGCAATGGAATCTAGAAAAATGGTACAGGTGAACCTATTTGAAAAGCAGAAACAGAGACACAGACATAGAGAACAAATGTATGGACACCATGGCGGGGAAGAGAGGGTGGGATGACTTGGGAGACTGAGATAGGCATATAGACAGTACTGTGTATAAATGGTGACTGTGAGAGCTGACTTCGTGGCACAGGGAATTCCACTGTGTTCTGTGATGATCTAAATGGGAAAGTGGAAAAAAGCGTTAGTCTCTCAGTCGTGTTCGACTCTGAGACCGGATGGACTGTAGCCCACCAGGCATTTATGCCCATGGGATTCTCCAAGCAAGAATGCTGGAGTGTGTTGTCATTTCCTTCTCCAGGACATCTTCCTGACCCAGGGACAGAACCCACGTCTCCTGTATTGCAGGTAGATTCAGTACCGTCTGAGCCACCAAGGAAGCCCTAAATTGGGAAGGAAATCCAAAAAGAGAGGATATTTGCATACATATAGCTGATTTACTTCACTGTACGACAGAAACTAACACAACATTATAAAGCAACTATATTCCAATAAAAATTTAAGAGAAAAACAATGGAAACAAGACATGTTTCTTTGTGTTTAATGGAGCACCTGAGGAGAAAATTGGAAATAAAATTGAGTTGAGTATCAATCTCTTGGATCCGAGATGACTAAGTCCCGGGTATACATTTTAAGTTGGGCAAAGGGCTACCTCAGGTCCCTATGCCCATCCTTCCCTTCCCAAGCTTGCTTTGTCATCTGCTCTTCATCTCCATAACAACCAGGAAAGCAAACATCCTCCAGAGGCAACAAAGTTGTTTTTTTTTTTTTTTCCCCTGACTGGAGAAACGGGAGAAGAGGAGGAGGAACAGAGTTCAAAAGGGGAAAAGAGTAGATAAGCCTCGCCAACAAATAAACACAGACCTTTTCAGGGAAGAGCCAAGGCTCTCCAAACGGCCTATAATTAGCGGCCACCACAGCCCAAAATGAAATCAGATTTTCAGCCCTAGTAGCTGCGTTGCCATAGAGATGGGATCCAAGATCAGCTGGGCTGTTCTCCTAAAACGATTCCTTCCCTGACTGTGCCCACATCAAAAGAAGCTCCTCTATGCTCCTTGGTGGGATGGATGGTAACCAGGACCCCATTACGTCCCTCAAGAGTACAAGTGAGGGAGGGAAACAGACTCACTACAAAAAATTTCAAAGCATCTTGAGCCAGACACATTGGCTTCTTGTGAGCCACAGAGGGAAAGGATTCAGCCAAGTAGACTTCTGTGTGTGTGCTCAATCACAGTCATGTTCGACTCTTCGCCACCCCATCAACTGTAGCCCACCAGGCATCTCTGACCATGGGATTCTCCAGGCAAGAATACTGGAGTAGGTTGCCATTTCCTTTTCCAGGGGAGCTTTCCAACCCAGGGATTGAACCCACATGTTTTGCCTTGGCAGGCGGATTCTTTACCACTGTGTTACATGGGAAGCCAAAGTAGGACTTAGGGACTTTCTATTATCTGGAGGCATGTGCTGGCCAGCGGAGGCTGCCGCTGGTCACTTTGATTTTTTACATTCATTTTCATTGTTTATTCTCCACACATTGAGAAATAAAATACTCAGAGATACGGAGAACAAATTGGTGGCACGAGAGGTGGAGGGTGGGGAAAATGGGTGAACGTGATCAAAGTGTATAAACTTCCAGTTACAAAATAAATAAGCCCTGGGATGAAATGTACAGAGTAGTGACATGAATAATATTGGGAGAAGAGCAAAATAGGTGAAGGGGATTAAGAGGCACGAGCTACTAGGTATAAAATAAGTAAGTTACAAGGTAATAATGTTCAGCACAGGGAATATAATCAGCATTTGACAATAACTTCGTGTGGAGTGCAATCTATAAAAATATCAAATTGCTATGTTGTACACCTGAAAGTAATATAATATTGTATGAAGTCAACTATAGTCAATTAAGTATTTTAAAGAATAAAAATTTTAAATACTGTATATTGTATATCTGAAAGTTGCTAAGAGAGTAGATATTAAAAGTCCTCATCACAAGAAGACACGTGTAACATTGTGTGGTGTTGGCTAGCTAGGTTTAACTGCCTGCGTGTGTGCTAAGTCTCCCCAGTCATTTCTGACCCTTTGTGACCCTGTGGACCGTAGCCTGCCAGGCTCCTCTGTCCATGGGATTCTCCAAGTAAGAATACTGGAGTGGGTTGCTATTTCCTCTTCTAAGGAATCTTCCCAACCCAGGGATCAAACTCACAACTTCTGCATTAGTAGACAGGTTCTTTACCACCGTCGCCACCTAGGAAGCCTACTTGTTGAAACTGTAGACTTAACTAGCCTACATTTTGCAATATATATGCACCTTGAATCATTATTCTGTACATTTGAAACTAATTAAGGTTATATTCCAATCCTATCTCAATTTTTTAACTTTTTATTTTCCATTGGGATATAGTATTTTTTCAGTTTTTGATGAAAAAGACACATAGCTAAGAAGAGATAATAAGATTCTGATCATATTGTTTTGATAGTTTTGCTTCTTTTTTTTTTTTTTTAACTCATTTCATATTAGAAAGTAAACATGGCCCCATGTTATTTACCCTTTGCATAGCTGTGTCTATCAGTCAGGATCCAGGCTGGAGACAGAAAGTCCATCAGTTATTTTCATAGATAGAACTTACTATTAGGAGTTGTTAACCAGGTAATAGAAAAGAGTATTATGTATCATGTTATGTATGCTATCTCTAGAAGGCAATTAGCTCATTGTCTGTTACCCCAAAGTTTCTTCACTCACCATCTGCAGGATAGAGGCTAAGCATCCTCTCCAATCTGAACCATTCTGCAGAATTTCCTGCTCCCTGCTAGCCTGTGAAGTGCCTGCACTAGACTACAAGCTCCTTTGAGGGCATGAACTATGCTCATCTTGGTCATCATGATATCTATCCCAAGTTTCTAGCATGAAGTGGGGTGCATAGCTGATGGGCAACAGATATTTCTTTGAGTAGAAAAATGAATGAGTGAATGAGTGAGTGATTAGGTAGATACGTAGATGGGAAAATGGGGGGATTAATGGATGGATGGATAGATGGATGAATACATGAAGGATGAGTATTCCATTTAGAGAAACAGGGGATTAAAGTCTATACTGTTCACCTTCTCAATTCTTAGGGTGACTTTTCATTTTCCCTGAGCTGAAGCAAATAGCTTCTAAATCAAGGAACATGTATGATACTCATCAACCACCTCCCAAAATAGAAACATCCTTTCCAAGAAAGAACTGACCTGAGGGTCCCATAGCACTGATTTCTGCTGCTTAGGTTTAACCACTTCTCTCCAGGAAAGATAATCCTTTGATTTCATAATATAAAAAGAAGCAGATATGACCATACATACTCTGGGAAAGCCAACAGAAAATTAGATACCCAGTCATGAGGGTATCTCAGTTGTTTTCTCTTTTTCTCAAACTCGAGAGGAAGAAGACAGAGGAGGAGGCTGAAAGAGAGAAGGAGAGGAACAGAGCAGGGAAGAAAGAGGGAGGAATGAAAGAGAGGAGACGGCTGCTACTTGCTGAAGGCTTTCTAGATGTCAATTGCTATATGCATATTATGTCATTTATTCATTCAGCAAACATTTATTGTGTCCCCAATGTCTCCAAAAGCATTAGTGAAACACATGAACATAATTTTGTCTTATATATGTTTATATAAATATATAAACATAATGTTAGCCCTGTGAGGGCTTACATTCTAGTAGGAAAAGCCAACCAGGCTTCACCAAGATCTGAGCCCCAATGGCTTGATTATGAGGATGAAGTGCCAAGCTTCAAACAGGAGAAACCAAGGCTCACAAAAGTCAAGCAACTTTATGGGCCAATTATCAAAACCTTTACAGATGAATTTCACATAAGAAGAAAAAATAGTGTGAAGACATAAATAAAGGAAGAATGAATTAATGTCCCCTCTCTTATTAAATTGAAAGAGCTTGCTCCTTGGAAGGAAAGCCATGACAAACCTAGACAGCAAATTGAAAGGCAAAGGCATCACTTTACTGACAAAGGTCCATACAGTCAAAGCTATGTTTTTTTCAATAGTCATGTATGGATATAAGAATTGATTCATAAAGAAGGCTGAGACCCAAAGAATTGATGCTTTTGAATTGTGGTATTGGAGAAGACACTTACGAGTCCCTTGGACACCAAGGAGATCAACCCAGTCAATCCTAAAGGAAATCAACCCTGAATATTCATTGAAAGGACTGATGCTGAAGCTGAAGCTCCAATACTTTGGCCACCTGATACACAGAGTCGACTCACTGGAAAAGACCCTGGTGCTGGGAAAGATTGAAGGCCAAAGGAGAAGGGGGAGGCAGAGGATGAGATGGTTAGATAGCATCACTGACTCAACAGACATGAATCTGAGCAAACTCCAGGAGATAGTGGATGACAGAGGAATCTGGCCTGCTGCAGTCCATGGGGTCACAAAAAGTCAGACAAGACTTAGTGACTGAACAACAACAACAGCTCTCATTAAATAGAACTAGATCATTTTGTGGCTCCTACACACTTCTTGCAATAATCCATCCCTGATAAACCTACAGTGTGATGGGAGGGGACTTCAGGTATTCAAAATAAATCCATACCATTTTGAACCATGCCTTGGCTCCCCAGGGAGATCAACACATTTCCTCTGACCAAGGTATAGTCAATCACATTTTTGAGTGCTTTCGGACGAAATAATTAGCATCAACAAAATGACATAGAGATTTATTCTGCAGCCAGGCCTTCTCCACCTGCTAATGAAATCTTTACACAGTGTGCTAATTGTGCTCAGCAGCCAGGCAAATTCTAAACCACCATGCCTGAGGGAGGTCACCACGACCCAGACAGAAGACTGATTTCCACCTCAGTCTTTAAGCTCCCCAGACAGATCCAGAATATTCTAACTGCCTCAAAAACCTCAAACCCAAAACCTCTTTTCCATTTCAATAGATGACTCTACTTCTCTCTCTCCCTGTATCTACTTTGACAGCAGATCCTACCCATCCTACCTCCAAATATTTCTGGAAAGTGTCCACTTCCCTATAAATCAACCATTAACTCTTGGTCTGAGTTACCCAGCGGGACTCCTCACTTATGGATTTTGAAAAGCAAATTTCATCAAGCTCACAATTACCAATTTTTCACTGATGTCTGAGTTCCCAGTATTAAGTGAATTAAAGTGAAATTTGTTCAGTTGTGTCTGACTTTTTGTGACCCCATGGACTATACAGTCCATAGAATTCTCCAGGCCAGAAAACTGGAGTGGGTAACCTTTTCCTTCTCCAGGAGGTCCTCCCAATCCAGGGATCGAACCCAGGTCTCCTGTATTACAGGCAGATTCTTCACCAGCTGAGCCAAGTTCCCAATATAAATGCCAAAAACTGTTCCCCCTGTGGGCCTGTAGAACATGACCTGGGCTAACCTTTCTGCCTCACGTCTCAGCACCCTTTTACTCTCATAGTCACTCCAGTTTCCAGCCTGCTTGTCCTTCCTCCAGTGTTTAGACTCTATTTCATTCTCTTTGGACATGTAGTTCTCTGTACCTGGAATAAATTCTGGTACCCACTTTGTATCAGTTAGCTATGCTGCATAACAAATGATCACAAACTTAGTGGCTTAAAACAAAAGTATATTTAATAAGTCACAGTCTCCATGGATCAAGAATCTGGGTCTGGCTTAGCTGAATCCTCTGCTTTGGGTCTCTCACAAGACTACAAACAAGTTGTGGCCTGAGACTGAGGACTGAGGTCTCATCTGAAAGCTCAACAAGGAAAGGGCCTACTTCCAAACCCACTGGGCTGTGGATAGGACTCAGTTCATTTTAGGCTGTTGGCTGGATGGTGCTGCCGATTCCCTGTCACATGGACCTTTTTCACATGGTCATTTCATCTCCATGCAGGCCAAGAAGGCAAAAGGGAAAGTCTGTTTGCAAGACAGAAGTTACAGTCCTCTGCTAAGTAATCATAAAAGTGACACTGTGTCTCCTTTGTCTTGTTCTATTAGTCATAGCAAGTTTCAGGTCCTACCCACACCAAGGAGAAAGGATTACACAGGGCAGGAACACCAGGAGGCATCCGGGAGTCTGTCTGCACATTCCTCATCTAGCCTGACAAAAGGTTATTTTCCCTCAAGCTTTGCTTATAGGTCACTTATTTAGCTTCCAACAAAAACTGTCTCCCTTGCCTATGCAATGGCTTGCATTTCCTTTACATTACAATTATGCACTTAAAAAAATATTTACCTATTCATTTACTTGGCTGTGTTAGGTCTTCGCTGCAGCCTACGACACCTTCACTGTGCCATTCAGCATCTTTCTTTGCAGCACACGGACTCTAGTCGCAACACTCAGACTCAGCTCTCTGGTAGCCATGCAGGCTTAATTGCTCGGCAGAATATGGGATCTTAGTTTCCTGGACAGGGATTGAATCTGAGTACCCTGCATTGCAAGGTGGATTTTAATCAATGGACCACCAGGGAAGTCCCACATCTAGGCACTTTCAATGGCTTTCTCCATGATCATCTTCACCATTAATCCATTCAGTTTAACAGTTCAGTTCAGTCGCTCAGTCGTGTCTGAGTCTCTGAGACCTTGTGGACTGCAGCACGCCAGCCCTGTCCATCACCAATTCCCAGAGCTTGCTCAAACTCATGTCCATCAAGTCGGTGATGCCATCCAACCATCTCATGCTCTATCTGCCCCTTCTCCTCCCGCCTTCAATCTTTCCCACCATCAGTGTCTTTTCCAATGAATCAGTTCTTTGCGTCAGATGGCCAAAGTACTAGAGCGACTGGTTTGATCTCCTTGCAGTCCAAGGGACTCTCAAAAGTCTTTCCCAACACCACAGTTTAAAAGCATCAATTCTTGGGTGCTCAGGTTTCTATATAGTCCAACTCTTACAGCCATACGTGACTACTGGACAAAGGGAATAAGGGCAGGGAAAACGTCTGTTCATAGCTGCATACCAAAAGCCTAGCTCAGAGATTAGCTGCCTTGTTGTGATGCTCAATAAATGCATTTTTGAATGAATGGCCAAAGAGAAAAATCATGAGTGTACCCTTGTCCCAAACTGGGCAACTTACAAAGCTACCCGGATCCTCACACTTTAACATGCTTCATCAATATCTGTGCTCGATCTTATTCGCTCTGCCCCCACCCCCTTATCAGTACTGGGGTGGAAAGAGATCCTGAAAAACTTTAGGGACTTTCCAAAGTAACATTGTTTACCCTGAGTAACTGTCCCACATTCCATCCTAAAATGCTTGTTCTCCCCTACTCAGTGATGTTCATTCATCAATCTATAAAGCTAAGGGAAAACTGAACCCTGAACCCACAGTGAACTTTCCATGTGAGTTCAGGAAGAAGAGAGTGGGTTGGAGAGGGAGCTAGTCATTCCGGAGTCCCCTGCTATGTGCCAAGCACCATACTGTCTCAGGATTTGGGCAATGTTTCCAGGTAAGGATTGATAACCCGTTTTTCAGACAGGGAAGCAGGCTCACAAAGAGGAAGTGAGTCTCCTGGTAGTGTGCTGGCACTCTGGTGTGAGGGAGCTAGATTCTAGTGTGCGCTGATGTGATAGGTATACTTCTACTGTGGCCACTCTCAAGCCACCCAGAGTTGAACAACTTGCTCACAAAAGGTCCTGAAGGCTTCTCAGTTGGCTTTGCAAGCCCATGAGTGTTGACTCCAGGTCACCCCCTGCACCTGCTCAGGAACCAGCCAGTGGTTCAGTTTTCTTTCTGTCATCTCTCACCTTCCACCAGATAAAACCACCACTGAAGGGCTTCCCTGGTGACTCAATGCTAAAGAATCTGCCTGCTAATGCAGGAGACACGGGTTCGATCCCTGGTCTGGGAAGGTCCCACACGCCCCAGAGCAACTAAGCCTGTGCACCACAACTACTGAGCCTGTGCTCTAGAGCCCAGGAGCCGAAAGCTACTGAGTTCATATGCTGCAGCTACTGAAGCCTGTGCAGCCTAGAGCCTGTGTTCTGCAACAAAAGAAGCCTGCACATCACAACTAGAGAGCAGCCCCTGTTGGCTGCAAATAGAGAAGGCCTACATGCAGCAATGAAGAGCCAGCACAGCCAAAAATAAATAAATATTTAATCGCAAGACTTTAAAAAGCCCCTGAAATATTGGGTTGGCCAAAAAGTTTATGTGAGTTTTTCCATGTTACAGAAAAACCTGAATGCACTTTTGGTCAACCTGATATTAAGCTCCTGGAGGTAGACACTTTGTCTGGGGCAGAGCCTTGCTGGAGGGTAATTCTCAGTAAACATTTGTTGTGATTGGAATTTTCAAGGGCAGCCCAGGAGGTGCCAGATCACCAGGTGCCAGGAGTGGCTAAATGAGGGAGCCACCAAGGCAAACACAGGAGGGACTGCAGAGCTCCCCTGCTGATGGCCAGCCAGGCAGGAGCCCGTGGAAACGGCCCTCCTCGGGGCCTAAGTGGCTGAGCAGGAGAGTAAGCAAAGCCGGGTGACGCCAGCTTGGTGGGGGATTGGCGGGCACACTCCTGGCCTCTCTGCCCTCCCAGCTCCTGCTGCTTCTGAGCTGTTGCCCAGCAGATGGATTTGTGGACTTAGGATCTGTCTGACAGGTGCTCGAGGCATACCTGGATCCTTCTCACCTGCCCCAGTGCTTCGGAGAGAAAGGACTACGTGAGACCAGAGCTGAGCAGGATTTTGGAGAGGACCCGTGTCTTTACTGATAAGTCAAAAAGAGAAAACTAAATATCAGATATCAACACATATATGTGGAATCTAGAAAAATGGTACTGATGAACCTACTTACATGGAAGTAATAGAGATGTAGAGAACGGACTTGTGGATGCAGTGGGGGAAGGAGGGGGTGGGATGAATTGAGAGAGTAGCACAGTAGCACTGACATGTACACACTACAGTGTGCAAAAATAGGCAGCGAGTGGGAAGCCGCTGTACAGCACAGGGAGCTCAGCTCGCTGCTCTGTGATGACCTAGAGGGGTGGGATGGGGGTGGGGGGGAGGGAGGCTTAAGAGAGAGGAGATAGATGGATACACTTAGCTGTGTATATACACGGGGCTTCCCTTCTTCAGATGATGAAGAATCTGCCCGCAATGCGGGAGACTGGGGTTTGACCCCTGCATCAGGAAGATCCCCTGGAGAAGGAAATGGCAACCCACTCCAGTATTCTTGCCTGAAGAATTCCATGGACAGAGGAGCCTGGCGGGCTACAGTCCATGGAGGCACAAAGAGTAGGACATGATTGAACATCTAACACTTCACAAAGCTGATTCACAACGTAGTATAGCAGAAGCTAACACAACATTGTAAAGCAATTATCCTCCAATTAAAACTAAATTTCGAAAAATCAATAATCACCTATTACAGGTTTTGTAGTAGGCAGAGTGAAATAGTGATGTGTTAGACAAAATTAGTCCTGGACCTCATGGAGTTTGCTGTGTGGTAGGAGAGAAAGAGATGAATGAGTATAGTCCAAAATACTTCTGATGACTGCTAACCAAGGAGGAGAAAGGGAGGAGGCAGCTAATTCAATCTATTTATAGCATCCAGGAAGGCTTCCTGGAGGAAGTGGTATTCAAGATAAAGTCAGTCTTATTGAGGCCAAAAGAAGGACAGGATATGCCTACTGTGTTACATCATCTAATTCTGTGTATCTAGCCCCTGTGTCTCTTTATCAGATAATGAAAAGTCTATTTTCTTATCTTTTGCTGTATAGCAAAGTACCCACAATTAAGAGGCATCAAACAACACCATCTTGTTATATCTCATAATTTCGTGGGTCAAGGATTTGAGCGGGGCTCAGCTAGGTGGTTTTTTGGCCCTGTGTCGTCTTGATGGATGTAACTCGGTGTTAATCAGCTGGAGAATGGGCTGGTCTGGACAGTCGAAGTCTCTTATCAGTGACTGGTGATTTAGCAGGGATGAATGGAAAGCTACATTCATCTGGAATTGTTGATTGAATGCCTGATCATGGCCTCTCCACATGGCAGTCTCAGGGAAGTCTGATGTCAGGCATAGTGTCTCAGAACTTCCAGAAATAGTATTGCAAGATTCAGGGAGGAAGGCATCCAAATTCTTGAGACATGAGCCTAAAATCTGGCATAGGACCTCTCCTACTATCTATCTATCTATATATATATATATATAGGCCATGTGACATGTGGCATCTTAGTTCCCTGACCAGGGATCAACCCTGTACCCCCTGCATTGGAAGCATGGAGTCTTAACCACTGGACCACCAAGGACGTCCTCTAGCCCACTGTATTCAATCTATAGAAAGTTACAGAGCCTTCATGGAATCAATGAAAGGAAACAGGGATTCCGTCTCTCCACGGGGGAAAAACATTAAAGAATTTGAAGACAATGTTTTAAAATAACAAGACTCACAAGAAGTTGCAAAATAGTACAGAGAGTTCCTTGACAGGTTACCCAACTTCCCCCAGGGATAACATCTGACATGACCAGAGTATATTGTCAAGACCAGGAAACTGACTGCTTGACTGTGGTGCTTATTAATTCAGGTACAGACCTTATTCAGATTTCACCAGTGTGTGTACTCTTGTGTGTGGGTGTCTGTATGTGTATGTGTGTGTTGTGTGTAGAGTTTCATGAAATATTAGCACAGGTATGCAGTTGAGTAACCATCATCAGAGCCAAATTATGTCTTCAAAGAGATTCCCTCCCTTGGGTAACTTTGATCCACTGCAAGTTCAAACACTGAGATCAATGTGATATTTCTTAGTATGAAGTTCAACTCTGCTATTTAAAACCTGAGTGACACCAACACGGATCCTCAGTTTCTTTAGTTGTAAAACTGATCAACAATACTAAACCAAGGGTTTGTGTTTGTGGTGGGAATTCAATGAGAGAATTCAACAGAAATCAGAAAGCCCAAGTCATAGATTTGACTTCAAATCCCCATTTCTTGCTTCCTCTTCTGTGCAAACAGGGGAGAATGACCTTTAGTTCATTTCATCAGTAAAATCGTAATGGAATAGCACCACACGTTGTAAGAATGTTGATGATTATGTGAGACTATGTGTATAAAACCGTCAACTCATCATATGCCAGAGAGAACTCCTGAGATTCTCTGCCTGCCATCCCTCTGTATTTTTCAACTTATTTATAATTCTGGCATCTTAAGAAGAATTTGTATATTTACATACCAGGCTTTGTGGTAAATTGGTTTTGGTTGATTGTGTAATAAGTTAAATCAATCCCTATACTGATTAGCAGAATATTGTCTAAAAGAATACATTTTTAAAATAACTCAAAGCCAAACCATTCTTCTCCCACTGCTCTGAATAATTACAGACCATGCGAAATAACAGTCCTCAAAAGGCTTATGGGCTTCCCTGGTGGCTCAGATGGTGAAGAAAACCGATACCATCCAGCAGTCACTTCCCATTTCCACTTTCTCTAAGGATTTACCTATTCTGGAAATTTCATATAAATGGAAATTTCTTATACTGTATGTGGGGCTTCCTAGGTGGCTCAGTGGTAAAGAATCTGCCTGCCAACACGAGAGATGTGGGTCCCACCCCTGGGTCAAGATGATCCCCTGGAGAAGAAAATGGCAACCCATTCCAGCATTTTTGCTGGGGAAATCCCATGGACTGACAGGCTACAGTCCATGGGGTTGCAAAGAGTCTAACACAACTGAGCAACCAACACAAAAGGGTCATAACTTGACTTAAGAAAACCCAATGTGAAAAATCCTACCATCCAATTCCCACCCATCTTTAAAGAAGATGCTTTATTTGGATCCAGGTTCTGAGTACCCAAATCTCTCACCTACCTACAATGTCACCTAAGGAAATATGAAAATGGAAGTGAGAGTGAAAACCACTCAGTGGTGACCGACTCTTTGTGACCCCATGGGCTATACAGTCCATGGAATTCCCCAGGCCAGAATACTGGAGTGGGCAGCCATTCCCTTCTCCAGAGGATCTTCCCAACCCAGGGATCAAACCCAGGTCCCCTGCATTGCAGGCGGATTCTTTACCAGCTGAGCCACCAGGGAAGCCCATGAATATGAAAGGCAAAAGCAATATTCCTCCCAAGACAGAAAATTACAATTTTATCTCTTGATGTTGGGTCTATTTCCGTGCTCAAGACCTCTTTTTCAGTTTGCTGACATTTCCCATCTCCTCTCGGGTAGTTTTCAGCCTGAATTCATTTCTGAAATGGAGAATCACTGGATCTGGAATCAAAGCAGTAACTCACCAAGATCACAAGCCATGTGTCTCAGGCTGAAAAGTCTCGGATCTGTTCTTTTCTCTCGACCACAGTCGGCTGCCTCATTCTCTTACACAACCATGTCCCTACCACCCTCCATATGTGTGTTCCTGGCGACGTGCAGACTCAGAAACATGGCATTTGTATGGCTTTACTTAGGGAAGATGTAAACTGAAACAGCCCCATTGCATGACTTAAAAAAAAAAAAATCAACAGCTTCTGAGAGTCTGCAATATACCCAGGCTACACTGGATAGAAGTTAAATTACGACCCTTTTGAAGGAAACACGAGCATTCTTTCATTCGTCTATCCTTGCTCCTCAGCTGGGTGAAACCTCTGGCCCCTTTCCGAGAACATCACGAACTTCTCTTTGCATGTATTTTCTGGAGAAAACACACAGGTGTCTGTTTTCCCTCGGCCTAGAAACAGCATTAAGTGACAGTGAGAAACCCCACGTGCACCCTGAATCCAGCCCCCAGGTCAGTAGCTGCGGACGCTGGTTCTGCTTTTGCACATTTGCTCACAATCAAGGCCATCTCTATTTTGTTTTATAAAAAGGAAACAACTATTCTGATGCTTTCGCTGAGGACTCCTGGAGACATGGATCAATGCACTAAAATCTCTAAACTATGTAACTCAAACTTATAGACACACGCATAAATCTCCCCTTGTTGTTAAGTCGCTGAGGTGTCGGACTCTTTGTGACCCTGTGGACTGTAGCCTGCCAGGCTCCTCTGTTCACGGGATTTCCCAGGCAAGAATACTGGAGTGGGTTGCATTTCCTTCTCCAGGCATAAACCTCGTGAGGCTCTTGTTTGAATGCAGATTCTGACTCTGTAGGGTCTCTAGGTGGGCTCTGCAATTCTGCATCTTATGTGCTGGTTTACTGAGATGACACTGTGTCTGTTGGTCTGGGGACCACACTGAATTGCAAGATTCTAGAGCAGTTCAATGAGGAAACACTGGGAGAAAACGCTGAGGTCCCTTACACATCTAATCTTCTCATTCGAAATATTATCTCCTACATGTCAAAAGTATTGGGAGAAGTTTTAAAATCCACTGTAGCCAATGTTTAGGTTCTGACTGCCCCAGAGTGAGCGACTAGGTTGCACCCAGTCTAGTCCATAGAGTTCTGACAGTATCAACCGTTGCAGAAAGAGGCAAAGCCAGGCATAAAGCCAAACGTTGTCCTTTCATGTATTACTTCTCCTGTGGCAGCTGTAACAAATCACCGCAAACTCATTAACTTAAAACAACACAATTTCATTGTCTTAACAATCTGGAAGTCACAAGTCTGAAAACGGGTTTCACTGGGCTAAAAATCAAGACGTCAGAAGAGGTATGTGGAACTTCCCTGTTTGTCCAATTGTTAAGACACCGTGCTTCCACTGCAGGGGCTACGGCTTCAGTTCCTGGCTGAGGAACCAAGATCCCACATGCTGTGCAACACAGCCCCAAAAAGAAGAAGAGCCACGTCCCTTCTGAAGGACCTGGGGAAGAATCCATCATTTTGCGTTTTTCTGCTTCTTGAGGCCACCAGCATTTCTTAGCTTGTGACTCTATTCTCTGTCTTCAAAGCCAACCGTGTAGTTGTTAAAGAGGGAGATCTTCAAATCCTCTACTGTCATCCCATCTCCTTCTCCAACTGTGTCTGTCCCAGAGTCTCCCCATCTCAAAACAATCCCATCTATGAAGGCCCTTTTGCTGTGTAAGGTAACATGGTAACGTGTATCACTGCACTAGAATGTGGACTTACTTGGGAGTCATTATTCTACCTACTACATCTTATATCTGCTCATAAATCTAGGTGGAACCATCTCACGCTGGACAGAACAGAGGAGCAGACAGGTTCTCCAGTAAGTGGTCTTAACTTTGATCTCAGAGATGCTGAGAAATATCTTTCTCCAAAGCAATAAACTCCCTCACAGGAACAAAGGAACAACTTTGATTGTGTGGTCGATTATCTATACTTTCCAAAGATGATCGTGACAACATCTCTCATCCCATAATCAAGCATATTCCAATATAAAATAAAAAGTTTAAAAATAAATAAAACAGTTGATTTATGCCACTAACTTTTGGGATGCTTTGTTACCCAGCAATGGTAATTGGAACAAAGTACATCTCATTAGAATACAAGTGGATGCTTGTATGAGGAATACACTCAATGGTCAAGACTACAGAACATTGATTCCCTTATTCATTCATTCATTAAGTCACTTCTATTCTCATTCACTAACACACATATGCTTTCATAATTTATTCAAGTATTTATTACAAAATGTACTGAGTTCTCACTATATGCTAAGAACTGGAACTGCAAGAGTAAATCAGACTACCCTTCAGAGGTCTGTTTTGAAATGGGAATGCATTCATTTATTTAATCAATGTTTACTGAGTGCTGTGCTTGCTAAGTCTCTTCAGTTGTGTCTGACATTTTGCAGTCCTATGGATCATAGCTTGTCGGGCTCCTCTGTCCATGGCAAGAATACAGGAGTGGGTTACCTTTTCCTCCTCAGGGGATCTTCCTGACCCAGGGATCGAACCCATGTCTCTTGCGTCTCCTGCATTGGCAGGCAGGTTCCTTACCACTAGCGCCACCTGGGAAGTCTCCAGTGACAGGGGAGTGATAAAAATTATTTTCTAGACCAGAGGTTAGCACACTACAGCCCACAGACCAAACCCAGCCCTCTACCTGTTTTATCTGAACACTTCCACACCAGTTTGTCTTCACGTTATCAACGGAGGAGACAGCTCCTAGCCCTGAGTCACATTTCAGTCATGTTTTGCAGAGGAACTGAGTTGAGATGTGAAAGTAGGAATTTCATGAAAAGAGGCTTTCAGAAAACTCTCATGAAGCTGAGGAAGGCTGAATCCCCTTAAGAGCATTTGGAGCACCAAGTGAGGTTGTGTGGTACAAAGCAAGGTATAGACTACAAACCTAAGATGCAGGACAGGGATACATTTTAAGAAGGAGAGGGACAACCTGGGGCATGGCTCCCTACTGAGGGTAAGGATTCTCTCAGGCTCCATATGGCAGTGGGAATAAAATTAATGAGAGGTTCCTACAAGAATGAGGCAAGGACATAAAAACGAACCAAACTGGGTCATGTGTAGTGATGTTGATGAACCTAGAGTCCGTCACACAGAGTGAAGTAAGCCAGAGAAAGAAAAACAAATATCATATATGTGCAGATATGTGGAATCTAGGAAAATGGTACTGATGAACCTCCTTGTAAGACCGAAACAGAGATGCAGGCGTACAGAATGGACTTGTGGACACAGCAGGGAAAGGAGAGGGCGGGATGAACTGAGAGAGTAGTGCTGACATATATCCACTCCCATGTGTGACACAGAGGGCTAGTGGGGAGCTGCTGTACAGCACAGGGACCCCTGCTCAGCGCTCTGGGATGACTTAGGAGGACTCTGTGCCAACCTAGACAGGTGGGATGGGGTGCGGGGGAGGCTCAGGAGGGTTGGGGTGTGTGTATACTTATGGCTGATTCACGATGCAGTACAGTAGAAATTAACACAACCTTGTAAAGCACGTATACTCCAGTGGGAGGTGCGGGGAGATGGAGGCAAGGAGCTGGACAGCAAGGAGAGCCAACCGTCTGTCCTAAAGGAAATCAGTCCTGAATATTCATCGGAAGGACTGATGCTGAAGCTAAAACTCCAATCCTTTGGCCACCTGATGTGAAGAGCTGACTCATTGGAAAAGACCCTGAGGCTGCGAAAGATTGAAGGCGGGAGGAGACGGGGATGAGAGGATGAGACAGTTGGATGGCATCACCGACTCCATGGACATGAGTTTGAGTAAACTTCAGGAGTTTGTGATGGACAGGAGGCCTGGTGTGCTGCAGTCCATGGGGACGCAAAGAGTCGGTCACAACTGAGCGACTGAACTGAACCAAACCGATAGGCCTAATAAAGATGATTTGTCCTAAGTTATCTTATATAATAGGATATTCATGCAAGATAATTAAGCATAGGTTTTATTTGATTTTACTTTAAATTAAAATTTTATTTTATTTTTTTAGGTTAATACATTTCTGTTTATTTTTTTAATTTTCTTTACTTTATTGTGTTGGAAATAGAAACTTAGAAGATTTCATTGTCACAATGTTGATTTTTAACTGTAAATCTTATACCTGTTTTCCTTTTTCCTCTCCCACCTTTTTATTCATATATTTTTTGTGGTAAGAACATTAATATACGGACTAACCTCTTGGCAAGTTTTTAAGTACACGATACAGGATTTTAAACTATATATACTGTAAAACCCATGGCGGTTTCATGTCAATGTATGGCAAAACCAACACAATAAAGTAAAGAAAATTTAAAATAAAATAAAATATTTCCCTTAATGCAAAAAAAAAAAAAACCGACTCCATTATCAGCCAATCAAAAATCTTTCTAGACTGTGAAACAATTGATACCTCCAAATCCATTAACTATGCCAAATAAATAATTTTTTAAAAAATAAAAATAAAATAAACTATATATACTGTAATATATAGATCTCTAGGACTTATTCAACTTGCAAAACAGACATTTTGAATTCTTTGATCAACACTACCCTATTGACCTCTCCACCCAGCCACAGGGGACCACCATACTAACTCTCTGCTTCCATAAATTTGATTATTTTAGATTGCTGAGGTGTGTAACGTAGTATTTGTGCTTCTGTGTCTGGCTTTTTTATTTAGCATAATGTCCACAAGGATCATCCATGTTGTCACAAATGGTAGTATTTCCATTTTTCAAATGCTTATGTTCCACTGTGTGTTAATACCACCATTTCTTTATCCTTTCACCCATCAATGGACATTAAAGTTGCTTCCATATCTTGTCTACTGTGAATGAAGCTGTAATGAATATTGAAATGTAGATATCTCTTTGAGATTCTGATTTCAACATCTTTGGTTATATTCCCAGAAGTGAGACTGTTAGTTAATATGGTAGCCATTTTATTAAATTTTTGAGAAACCTCTATACTGGTTTCCATAGTGAGCCACCAATTTACATTCCTGCTAACAATGTTCAAGGATTCCCTTTTATCTACATCCTCAGTAACACTTGTTATCATCATCATCATCTTCTTGTTTGATCATAGCCATCCTAACAGGTATCAGATGTTATCTATCTGTGATTTTGATTTGCATTTCCCGAAAGATTGGCTGCTGTCTATGGGGTCGCACAGAATCAGACACGACTGAGGCGACTTAGCAGCAGCAGCAATGATTGATGATGCTGAGCGTCTTTTCATGTACCTATGGGCCATTTATGTGTCTTCTTTGGAGAACTATCCCTTCACTTCTTTTGTCCACTTAAAAAATTATTTGTTTTATTGGTATTGCATTGTAGGAGTTTCTTATATTCTGACTATTAAACCTTTATCAGATAAGTGAAGTGAAGTGAAGTTGCTCAGTCATGTTCAACTCTTTGAGACCCCGTGGACTGTAGCCTACCAGGCTCCTCCGTCCATGGGATTCTCTAGGCGAGAATACTGGAGTGGGTTGCCATTTCCTTCTTCAGGGGATCTTCCCGACCCAGGGATCAAACCTGGGTCTCCCACGTTGCAGGCAGATGCTTTAACCTCTGAGCCACCAGGGAAGATTTTTATCAGATAAATGATATGCAAATATTTCCTTCCATTATGTAGGCTGCCTTTGATTTTTTTTTCCTTTGCTATGTGAGAAGGTCTATAATTTGATATAATCCCACTTATCTATTTTTCCCTTTTTCTGGCCTGTGCTTTTGGCATTATATCCAAGAAAGCACTGCAAAGACCAATATGAAGAAGCCTTTCCCCTATGTTTTCTTCTAGGAATTTTACAGTTTCTAGCAATTCCACTCTTAGGTATGTACCTAACAGATACGAATGTACCAAGAGACAGGGAGAAGAATATTCATAGTGACGCTAGTCACAGTAACCCCAAACTCAAATGCCCATCAACAGTGGAATCAATTAATCAGTCATGATACAGTCCTACAATTCAGCAATAAACAAACAGCTTCACAACCAGCAGAAAAGAAAGTCACAGGCAAATTCAAGTAAAAAAAAAAAAAACAGCTCCAGGAGAAATTTTTTGTTGTATAGCTGCTAAGTCACATCTGACTCTTTGGCAACCCCATGGACTATAGGCCCCCAGACTTCTCTGTCCATGGGATTTCCCAGGCAAGAATACTGGAGCGGGTTGTCATTTCCTTCTCCAGGTGATCTACCCAACCCAGAGATCAAACCCACATCTCCAGCATTGGCAGGTGGATTCTTTACCACTGAGCCACCTGGGAGGCTCAAGCCACCTGGATACAAGAGAACAGTTTCATTTATATAAAGTCCAGAAACAGGCTAACTCATCTTTGATGTCAAAAGTAAAGATAGGAGTCACAGGACTTGCCCCGGTGGTCCATGGCTGCTAAGACCCTGCACTCCCGATGCAAGGGGCCCAGGCTCGATCCCTGGTCAGGGAACTAGGCCCCACTTGCCGCAACTAAGAGTTTAGGGGCCGCAACTAAGACCCAGAATAACCAAGTAAACAAATAAATATTTTTTAAAAGATAGGGGTCACTTTGCGAGAAGGGGTAAACGATGGTGATTGGAAGGGCACAGAGGAGAGACAGCTTAAGGACCTGAAAATATTCTATTTCTTGGCTTGGGCATGGTTGGTTGGATGGGAGTTTACCTTTTGATTTCATTGAGCTCTTTGTTTCAATGTTGTGGGTTTTTTTTTTTTTTCCCTACAGATATCCTACAATTCATAAAAAGGTTTTAAAAAAATCAGAAGCCCCCCGCAGCCCCAATCCTTGCTGCCAGGGGAGTTCACAGGCGACGCCCTCTTCATAGCCCAAGCGTGGGGCACTGTTTGCCTTCGCCCTGCGGGGGTAAGTGCCCCATCTCCAGACCTCCCTCTTTGGGCTCAGCCACTCCCATACCTCCGGTTGGCCTCAGGCCAGCTTCCTCTACTTCTGGGGTCCTTTGTGCTTCTCAGGTGGAAGTGCTTTCCCAGCAAGCTCCCACCCCTCACTCAGAGGCCTGGGGGGTCTGGGTTTTGTTTCCTCAGCGACACCCTTCCCTGTGGGCTGCTTCAAATGAATCCTGTGGATGATAGAGACTTGAGAGAGTATTAAAAATGTCAGCAGCCAATGCTGAGATACACAGCTGGGTAAACAGAGCCGGTGGAGATGTTTTTATTAGTGGCTTTATGGTTACAGTCACTTAAGTTATGGATTGAGGGTGAGGGTTGGGGCCGGGGACAAGGCCTTAAGGGTCTTCCATCCGCTTCCGGGCCTGTTTGGACCAAAGCATCTGGGCTCCTGAGATGTGAAGGGGTGCTCCTTCAGTTTTGGGGCGCTTGCATCACTTTAGATGCTGGGGAAGAAAAGGGCAGCCCACTCCAGTATTCTTGCCTGGAAAATCCCATAGACAGAGGAGCCTTGTGGGCTACAGTCCATGGGGTCTCAAGAGTCAGACATGACTTAGCCACTAAACAACATCACTTTAGAAAATGTGTTATCTCTCTACAAAAAAGTTTCCCTGCCAATGATGAAAGCTTATAAGTCCCTTTCTCTGATTTCTCCAAAAAGCTTCACTCTGGAAGAGTGGATATCAGATTGTTTTTCTGGCAAAATATGCCTGGTTTTTAAATGGGAAGTAGGAAAGTGGGGTGTAGAGGATGAAAACTGTCTGAGCAAGTTTCGCAGTCAAGGTGCTCACAAGAACCAGAGACGAGTGTCATCTCTATAATTAAAATTTCCAGGAATTTCTCTGGTGGTCCAGTGGTTAAAACTTGGCCTTCCAATGCAGGGGTGCAGGCTTTGCTCCCTGGTTGGAGAGCTAAGACCCCACATGCCTCATAGCCAAAAAACCAAAATATAAGACAGAAGCAATTTTGTAATAAATTCAATAGGGACTTTAAAAATGGTCCACATCAAAAAAAAAAAAAACCTTTAAAAGAATTTTTTTTAAACGTCTTGAGTGATCATTTCAGGATCACTCTTTATGTGAGTCAGAAAGAGAGTTTAACAGTTTGTTAGATACGTGACTTTGGGGGATATTATTTAAGCTTCTATCCCTTCATCTCTAAAATATAAATAAAAAAGCATCTGCTTCACAGCATTGTTGTCAGGGGATCAAGAAAAAGTCACACACACAGACACACAGACACACACACACACACACACACACAGACACACACACACGCAAAGTCCCAGCTGGTCCAGTAGTAAAAGATCTGCCCGCCAATGCAGGAGACATGGGTTTGATCCTTGTGTTGCAAAGATTTCCTAGGGAAGGAAATGGCAACCCATTTCAGTATTCTTGCCTGGGGAATCCCATGGACAGAGGAGCCTGGCGGGCTATAATCCACGAGGTCGTAAAAGGGTCGGCCGTGTCTTTGTGAGTAAACAACAACAATATATATATGTATATACAGGCAGGTGGGTCCTTTACCCCTGGGCCACCTGGGACTTTGCATCATATTTTATATGTGGAATCTTGAAAAACCAAACCAAAAAAAAGTCAAAGTAGAAACAAAGAGTAGAAAAATGATTGTCAGGGGCTGAGTGGTGGGGAAAATAGGGAGATGCTGGTAAAAAGATACAAACTTTCCATTATAAGATACATAAGCTCTGAAGATCTAATATATGAAACAGTGACTATAGCTGATAACACTGTTTTAAATAATTGAATTTGCTAAGAGAGAAGAGCTTAAATATTCTCACCAAAACAGAGAAAGAAACTGGGAAAGATAGTGAGGTGATAGATGTGTTAAATCAACAGGGGGAATTCTTTCACAATGTGTATATGTATCAAGTCATTACCTTTTCCACTTTTAAATATCTTACCATTTTATTAGTTGGTTATACTTCAACAAAGCTTGAAAAATAATATGTCTTCTTAGAAGACATAATATTGGAGTGTTGCCCGAAGGAGTATAATAATACTGACAGTTCAGGGTATTCTAATTATTATCACAACTTAACAATCTACCTCAGACATAATGGCATAAAATAACAATCATCTTATTATGTTCATGTATCCTGTGAGTTAAGAATCTGGACAGGGCACAGAGGAGATGGCTGGTCTCTGCTTCACTGTCTAGAGTCAGCTGGGAAGACTGGAATAACTGGGACTAGAGAATCTGCTTCTACGTGCCTGGTATCTTGGTAGGGATGGGTGGAAGGGAGTTCAGACATGACTGTTACCCGAAGTGCCTATCAGCGACTGATCCTATATGGCGGCCCCAATGTAGTTAGCCATCTTTCCCAGTGGCTAGTCTTCCAGTGAAGAATGCGCAAGTTGCATTGCCTCCTAGCCCCAGAAATCACATAGGGCCACTTCTGCCACATTCTATTGGTCAAAGAAGTCCACCCAGATTCAATAGGGAGGGTCTGTATGCGAGATAGCAAAAGAGACGCAGATGTATAGAACAGTCTTTTGGACTCTATGGGAGAGGGCAAGGATATGGGAGAACCGCATTGAAACATGTAAATTACCATATGAGAAATGAATCACCAGCCCAGGTTTGATGCTTGATACAGGGTGCTCAGGGCTGGTGCACTGGGATGATCCAGAGAGATGGAATTGGGAGGGAGGTGGGAGGAGGGTTCTGGAAGGGGAACACATGTACACCCATGGCGGATTCATGTCAGTGTGTGGCAAAACCAACATGATAATGTAAAGAAAAAATAAATAAATAAATTTAAATTTAAAAAAAGAAAATAAAAAATAGGGAGGGTCTAAGACCTCATTTCCCCATGGGCAGAGTATCAAAATATCTGTGGCACACCCTCTCTTTGCTTGGTAAACTACAGGTTTACTCTGTGCCAGGTCCTGAGCTAAGTACTTACTACCATGGTCTCATTTGCTCTTCACCATAAGCCAGTGAGGTAAGTGTTGTGTGCACTTGTGCGTGTTAGGTCACTTATTTCTGACTCTTCATGACTCTATAGACTGCTGCCCACCAGGCTCTTCTATCCATGGGATTCTCCAGGCAAGAATACTGGAGTGGGTTTACAGCCCTCCTCCAGGGGATCTTCCCGACCCAGGAATAGAACATGCATCTCCTGCAGCTCCTGCACTGCAGGTGGACCCTTCACCGCTGAGCCACCAGGGAAGCTCTGAAGTAAGCATTACCATCTTCATTTTTGTAATACGTAGATAAGGAAACTGAGGTGTCAAGAAGTGGTTTCTGGCACAAGGGCAAATAGCTAGTCATTTGAACCCATATCTGTCTGAACCATGTTATTTGATCTTAAAGTCAATGTTCGCACTGACCTCATAAATATTGAATGTGTGTGTGTGTATGTGTGTGTGTGTGCTCAGTCGTGTCCAACTCTTTACAACCCCGTGGACTATAGCCTGCCAGGCTGCTCTGTCCATGGAATTTTCCAGGCAAGAATACTGGAGTAGGTTGCCATTTCCTACTCCAGGGGATCTTCCTGACTTCGGAATTGAACTTGAGTCTCTTGCATCTCCTACACTTGCAGGCAGATTCTTTACCAACTGCTTCATCTAGGAAACCCATATAAATATTGAATCCCCTCCCTTAAACAAACAAATAGGATGATAGATAGATGGATGGATAGATAGATGAGAGATAATAGATACATAGATAGAGATGCAAACTCTAAGTTGAACAGAGTTGAAGCTCAGATTCCTAAGGGACTGGAGGATCTCTGCAAACCTGAGTCAACATTAGACTTCTGAGCAGAAGAGAATTCTTGGGAACCTAAAAGAACACAAATACCCCTGAGCAAGCCACCTAAGAACATTGAAAAAAGCCTCTAGGTGGTGTCTACAAGATGCTAAACATCTGGCTACTTCCAAATATTTGGATGATGGACTACCATATTTTGTCCAACGTTTCTTCCATTTGTTTGATAAACACAGCTGGCTTGCAAGTTAGTAGTGGAATCTAAATGCCAGGAGAGCCCTCAGAGATTTTCTCATCCAAATCCCCTCTTTATACAAATGCAGGGAAATATATACCCTGGAGAAAACAAGGGGCTTCGGCAAAGTTGACCACCAAGTGGCTTTGGCATCTTTAATTCCAACATGACTTGAATAGAATCCATCTTGATTTAAGTAAGATGTACCTTTGGATCCAAGAATCTACCTCCAGGAAAAATTGTACACAGACCTTTTCAGCTCAGGTTGGCGTGCAGAGGAACTGGAAATAAGTTCCTAGGTGTCCAGCTCTAGGGGAATGATACTGAAAATGTGGGAGTGCACACTTTGCATTAGTTAGAAACAAATAAACATATAAAATGTTTGCATACATTTTAATATATTCATATAGCAACAAGGGGAGTTTTAAAAATAGGATGTTAAGTAAACAAGGTAAGTAACAAACTGAAATTGGTAGCTACTGATTTTATAAGTGGGTGGGAAAAACTCACGATATACTTTTAAAGGAAAAATATTTAAGGACATATTTTAAGGTTTTTGCTTTATATTGAATATAGCTAATTAACAATGTTGTGATAACTTCAAATGGAAGCAAAAGGACTCAGCCACATACATACATGTATCCATTCTCCCCAGAGGGGCTTCCCTGGTGGCTCAGATGGTAAAGAATTCACTTGCAATGCACGAGACCTGGGTTCAATCCCTGGGTCAGGAGGATTCCCTGGAGTAGGAAATGGCAACCCACTCCAGAATTCTTGCCTGGGAAACCCCGTGGACAGGGGAGCCTGGTGGGCTACAGTCCATGGGGTTGCAAAGAGTTGAACACTACTGAGAAACTAACACAATTCTCCCCCAAACCTCCTTCCCAACCCAGCTGCCACATAATATTGAGCAGAGTTCCCTGTGCTTTACAGTAGAACCTTGTTGACTTAAGGATGTATTTTAGACATATGAAAGTGAATGCCTTTAGAAACCTTTAGTGGGAGAGGAAGACAAAAATGGGGGTTGGAATAAAGATGGAAAATACAAGGCATATAATACAAAAAAAAAATACAATGTATTACAATGCAATGTCCTGATGCAAGGCCATGTTTTGCATGTACTAAGTTGATAATATGTCATCAAGGAAAGAACACAATTACCTCTACTCTGCAGATGAGGTAAAAAGAAGGCCCTCCTATGTTTCAGCCCAGTGACATCATGGGAAATACCAGGAATTCTTTGGCTGCACACAACACTCGAGCTCCTGGCTAAAGGTCCACTGAATGAGGTTGAAGGGTGAAAGAAGCATGTCCTTTAAAAATCCTGTTTTCATCAGCAATAACGGGCTTAAGCCCCATGTGAAATATGGCCCCAGTTTCACCTTGCAGGACTCCAGGAACCTGGTTTCCCATCATATGGCTGGGGGATTTACATCTCAGCGGGCGATCACACTGTGGTCAGCTTGGGAGATCACCTTTCGGAAACGACGGATGAATTTCCATCTTCCCAAAGCAGAGGACTTTCTTCAGTCATCCGACATGCTTTCTGGATGGTCCCATTCACCACCGATATCACAGAGGGGAAAAAAGTGTCCCTTCCACTTCTAGAACTGGTTATGTTTTGTAATGTGCGTGCTAAGTTGCTCAGTCCTGTCTGATTCTTCACAACCCTGTGGACTTAGCCTGCCAGGCTCCTCTGACCATGGGATTCTCCAGGCAAGAATACTGGAGTGAGTTGCCATTTCCTCCTCCAGAGGATCTTCCTGACCCAGGGATCGAACTCGTGTCACTTAGGTCTCCTGCACTGGCAGGCACTAGTGCCACCTGGGAAGCCCATAATCGAAACACAGAAGTGCACATTTATCTTCCATTATTGATGTAGGGCCTTTGCCTTTTCCTTAGATATATGTTCATCAGTTAGAGACATACATCATCTTTTTCTGCTTTGTAAAGTGCTCTCAAAATCAACACACAAGATGTGGGCAGATTAGGAATTATTATCCTTGTAGAAAGAAAATGAAAAGGGGGACAGGGGCCATGTTTAGTGGCATACATCTGTGTGACTTCTGCATTCAATCCAACATCTTTTTAATATATTCTTCTTCATTTAATATTTGTACTACTACTATTACTATGAATCATAATTTCATTGATTGATTTATGACTATGTGCCAAGTACTTTACATAGAGGAAGTCTTTCTATGTATGACACAATTTTATCCATTGTGCAAGCAAGGAAACTTGGTACACAGAGACCACTTAACTCAGGCGAGGTAACACAGCTAATATATGGCAGAGCTGACGTCTGAATCTTGCTGATCAGTTCCAAAGTCTCCAATAGTAACCACTATACTTTGCTACCCAGGACCATAGATCCAATCCATCTTATACTATGTTCTTCAGACACAAGCATCTCATTAATCCATTCTTGCATTCCTAAGAATGTACTGTGCACCTGTTATGTCTCAGACATTGTGCTATGTCCTCTGGTAGGGGGATGCAAGCATGAGTAGCTAGGGAAACAATCAGAGTTTCAAATTCTAAATCTGACACTATTTAAGCCCAGTTCCCCAGAAAACAGGCTGCAACAAAGATGTATGTGTTGGTATTTTGATGGTCAAGTGTGGTTCCAGGGTGCAAGTAAGGGATGGAGGGATGAAACAGTGAGCCAATACAAGAAGGTGTCACCTTTGAGTGGACCACATGATATGGGGCTCAGGCCAGACTGTCTTCAAGGAGGAAGAAGGAGGCTTTATCTGATGCTTGCATCATCCAGGGATCAAAGATCCACCCAAACTTGGCATTCGATCCCTGCTATGTTCCATGATGATGAGTTGATGATGAGCTAGTTCTTTGCTGTGTCCCATAATTTGACTTCTGAAGAAAAGACTAGGGCTAGAAGCAAGATGTCCATAGAGCAAGCCTCGGGTGAAGCCCTGTGTATTGCAACCTGCATGAAATATGATCAGACCTTGCATAGAATGGGACACCAGGTAATGGCTGAAATCAAACAGGGGAAGCAAAGGGACTAAAGGTGTGCATTGCAAGTCTCCTCATCAGCTATTCACCAATTGAGCGCAGGAGCCAAATATTAAATGATGAAATAACTAGAGAAATAACTATATTATTATATGAGCATGGTACCTGTCACAAAGGAATATATACTGCCAGATCTATATATGGGCACAATAGGCAGTGTTTCCATGCATGCAGAGAATGCACCAATTTTCATCAGGATCCTCTAAACCAAGAGTGGAGAGGGTATGTTTTCCTTTACAAGTGAAGAACTGAAGCTGAATGGTTATGCTGGTTGCTATGGTTACCCAGACAGAGAGTGGTAACCATTCAAACTCAGATCTCCAGTCCCAGGGCTATTTTCCTGGTATCTATGAAAACCTCAAATTCTTGCCCTATCCTATTTCAGGAAAAGACAGCTGGGTGGAGGGAAGAACAGCTGCCATCAGCCTCATAAAAAATGAGTTTCTTGCCCCCCACTGCTACAGAAAGAAGGGAACGAATCCTTTGGTTCTAAGTGGAAATAAAGAAAATGTAGCTAAACCTTTGTGGGACAAGGAAGGCAGAGTTTCCCAATTTCAATCAGAAATATATTTAACCCATTCAGCTATTCATTATCAGTGACTGCTGGTTTGACCCTGGGTGAGTTACTTTTCTCCAGGCCTCAGTTTTCTTATCTGTAAAATGGCAATAATTATAGCACCTAAATGATTGCCCTGAGGATAATAAAAATAATCAGCACCAAACACAGGAAGAGACACAAAAAATTAGGAGTTATTATTACCATCTCTAGACTACCCCTATTAATATTACTTGTCACTGGACTGTTAGCAACAATCATGCCATTTTCCTTCTCAAATGTCCTCAGTGGTTATATTCAAGCGTGGTGACTCTAATGGTAAAGAACCTGCCCGCCAATGCAGGAGACAAAAGAAACCACAAGTTTGATCCCTGGGTCAGGAAAATCCCCTGGAGGAGGGTATGGTAACCCACCCCAGTATTCTCACCTGGAGAATCCCATGGACAGAGGAGCCTGGAGGGCAACAGTCCATGGGGTCACAGAGAGTCGGGCACGACCAAAGCAACCTAGCATGCACCCATGCATCCAGAATAAGGTCTTTTCTCCCCTTTCTCTCATGTTCACGGCCTACCTGCTGTTCCCAGGATGCACACAACCATTTCCAGCTCCCGGGCTTCTTTTCTTGATACCCTTCTTCTCATTCAGTCATCCACTCATTCATTCAGAGACACTTAAAGCCATCCTTGAGGCAGGATCACAGCCCAGCCACGGAGATAGAACACTTAACAAGATAGGTGTCTGCCCTAAAGCATTTGCCCTCTCTGTTTAGGGGAGGCAAATATGGTGTGTCTTGAGAACCAATTCCAGTTCATTGTAGCTGCTTGGGTTGCTAGTATACCCAAGGGGAGGTGGGTTCTAGAGATATAAGGCCACCTTCAGGCTCAGCTAAAATCTTCTCTGGTGGATTATGTGTGTCCTCCATGGGCAGAGGAGACGGACTTGGAACCATCTGCTTGCCCTTCCTCTCCAAGGGGAAGTTTGATACACACATAGAGTCTCTCTCAAATTCTACCTTCCCAGTGAACCGCCTGGTTCTTCCCTTCATTTCATCCAGGTCTTTCTTCCAGTGTCCACAGAGAGGCCTTCCCTGACCACCCTGTCTGGAGCAGCCCCATCACTTCCCACTCCCCTTGTCCTTCCCCAGCTTGATCGCCCATTTCGGTCTTGACGACCACTCAACACACTTGTTGGTTTCACGGAAACATCATGAGAGCAAGGTCTTTTCCTTGACTTCTTTAATACCAAAGTCCCTGGCACCCCAAAACAATGCTTGGCATGTGGGAGATGCTCAATAAATACTTCTAAAGAGGGAAAAATAATGAAGGATTGGGATGGAGAAAGGGAAGGAGGAGAATATCAATGAATCAATGCTCAAGTGAATGAATAAAGGGTTGAAATGCAGGTGGTACTATTATCTTTCTAGAGTCACCAATGTGAATACATCTTCCAAACTACCCATTTTGTTTCTCTGTGCTGATAAGGCCCTTGGTCTTTAGCTTCTAGGTCTTCTAACTTTGGGAACTACATCCAACTTATTTTTCATGTTGCTATCTAGACTCTGACAAGAATGGGACAGCTGCTTTTGCTTGCCTTCCAAATATGGAGCATTACAATAGAATAAAATGTAATAAGATAAAAAAATGATTTAAAAAAAGAAACTGTTGGTAACACCTAAGAGGTCAAAGGCACCAAATCAGTCCCCCGCCAAGTCTCCTATCAAGCCCACTCAACTTGTTCCGCTTGCAGGTTCCCCAACCCCCATCCCATCAGGGTCCTTCATTCTCCCTGTATGGCCCTCCTCCGTCCCTCCCGCCCCCATCCCTGCCCTGGCCTCCCACCTCCCATGTTGGAGATTAAAAACAACAGCTAAGCGGCCTTTACTGACTGTCAAACACCTCTTTGCATTCCTTCAGAACAAACAGACTCAGCCGACTTTTTTGTTTGTTTTCTTCCTTTTCCTAAGCTGCCGAGCTGTCCCTAGCATTGTGCAAGAGGTCACACTGAGGGACTGTCAACAGCTCCCTAGTGTCAGCTCCTACCCCAGAATGGGGGTCTGGGGTTTTATGGGCCTCAGCACACACACACACATACACACACACACACACACACACACACACACACACAAGCAGATGTTTGTTTTCTCTGACAGGTCTGGCTATTTCCCCCCTGGGAGTGTGGAGGCTTGAAACACACAAGGCCCCCTTCCCTAATTGCACATGAAAAACAGCTTGAATAAACGGAGATGTATCACCGCCACTGTATAATCCGTTCCCAGAGACCAGGAAGACAGAAGGCATTTGAAGGACTTCTTTTTTACTTTGTTTCTAAATTTTCAAAGTTTTGCAATAAAACATTCACCTATTTTATGTAGTGAAAGAAAATGCAAAAGTACCAAACAAAACCTTTATTTCTGTGCAGCAAAGTCAATAGTGATAGTTTGTCATTTTATCATACATCCATGTATTCATTCAGTAGACATTTATAGAATGTCTGCTATATATCAGGCACATTTCTAGGTTTGGGTCTTCCCTGTGGCTCGGTGGTAAAAAAAAAAAATCCACCTGCCAATGTAGAAAACTCAGGTTCAATCCCTGGGTTGGGAAGATCCTCTGGAGGAGGGTATGGCTACCCACTCCAGTATTCTTGCCTGGAGAATCCCATGGACAGAGAAGCTGCAGTCCACGGGGTTGCAAAGAGCTGGACATGACTGAGTGACTAAGTACCAGCATGAGCACTTCTAGGTTTGGGGAATGCAGTGGTGAGGAAAAGCAGATTCTGGTTCTTCTAGAAAGCTTCTCTTTGCAGCCCAAAACAAAAGAAGGATCTGTGATAAACAGGAGCGAGGGGTGGGCATATCTGTGTGATCTCATATGTCTTGCACAGAGTGATTCTTCTAGACACACCGTTCGGCGGCTTGATTTTCTATATTTGACACTACGTCTCAAACTCTTTTTCCTATCAGCCCATAAACTTCTACCTTTTGCCTTTCAAATGTTGCACAGTGCCTTATTGTTCAGATGTACCAAAATGTACTTAAACAGTTCCCTGGAGTTGGATGTTTGGGTTGTTTCCAAGCTGATTTCTAGAAGTGAGATTGCTAGAAAAGGAAAGGAGTTGAAAACTTGACAGATATGCAAAAGGGGCTAAAGATTTTGAAAAGTGAGAACTTGGCCTCTTCCCTCGGTTTCACATACTCCGTCCATCTCACCTTAAAACTACAGGAACTTGTCCAAGGACACTCAGGGAACTGGGACTTCTCCGATATTTACTTGGCATAAAGATACTCCCAACTTTAAGAGACCCTAATTTCCACTTTTCTTGCGGTGGTAATTATCTAATTATATGTTGGTTTTGCCAGGAGACCCATGTGCTTCTGAGGACCCAAAGTCTAATCTTTCCAGTGTCTGGAGTAGGACTAGGGACAGAGTGAGTACTCAGTGAAAGTCCATGGAAGGAATAATTAGTTCAAGACTAGAGGACAAAATGAGTGAGGGGCTGAATGGATATTGGGTGGTTAGACAGACACATGGGTAGATGAGGGCATAAATGGATGAATGGATGAATGGATGGATGGAAAGATGGATGGGTGGATGGGTGGATGGGTGGAGGGTGGATGGCTGGGTGGATAGGTGGGTGGATGATGCATAGATGGATGGGTGGATGGATGCATAACTGGCTGGACATCTGGATAAAAAGGTGGATAGATAGATGCGCAGGTGGATAGATACATAAAAACATGGAGGAATGGATGAATGACTGGATGGATGAATGGGTAAATCAATCAATCAATAGATGATGGATAAATAAGTTAAAAGTACATGCATGAATAAGTGAATGAGTGAAAGGGTGGATGGATAGATAGATCCTTAGCAACAGCCAAATTTATTTGATTAGCACATTATAAAGATGACTACTTAGTAAAATATTTAATTGGTTATTAAAGAATCCCCTTCCTCCCTTAAGACTCACTTTATGGAGTTCTTTGGGAAGGAAGAGGTTACATTCCTGCCAAGGCCAAATGTATCATGTGAAGTCCAACTATCAATACATGGAAAAGAGAGAACGCCATGTCAGGAACTCTTTGGGCCTGGAACCTCACCACGTAAAACCACCACCTTCACAAATATACTTCCTCCTGTCCAGAGTGTCTCAATGTCCAAGCCATCATCAAGGAATTAAAGGCCCCACCTTTCTCCTTAAGTGGTGCATTGAGCCCTCTTCCCAAAAGCAACAGAGCTTAACCAGTCACTCCACTTTGGATCAGTGCAGCACCAGGCTTCTGCCCCAGCTTGTCTGGCAAGCCCCTTCGATCTGACCCAAGCCTCTCTAGGTCTTCTGATCCCTTGCCCCAGCCCTCAAAGGCCATCAGTTAAACAAACCACCTTGGGAGCCATCAGCACATCTTCCAAGGCAAACAAGCCTTGGCCCCAGTGAGGTCAGCAGCTAGGAGGGTGAGATGATTAAGCTACCGTCTTTGTCTGCGGCTTGTCTCTCAGTGCTGTTCTTGACAGATAGCAATGTGGCAAGAATCTAACCTGCATCTGAGAAGAGAGAAGCAAGCAGTAGTCATTGAGTACTTACCATGTTCTAAGTATTAAACTGGGCTCTGTACAGTGTCTCATTTTATCCTAAGGAGCGGGGAGCAATTTTCCAAAGAGAAAGCTGAGAGGCTCAGAGAGGTTAAGTGGCTTGCCCAAGGTCACACAGCTAGCAAGTAACACAATGAAGATTTGAGGTCAGGTTTGCCTTTTTTCAAAGTCATTTTTAAAAATATATTTCAAATTGTGGTTGAAAAGGTACACAATGGGACCTGCTTCCCAGTTCAGTTTGATAGCCTCATACTGGGAAATTTTAAATATCAGAACTTTTGAATGTATCTTGATCAAAATTGAATTTTTTTTTTCCCACAAAGGAGGTCTTCTATAGCCCAGTGGGAACAGAGAAGAGGAAACTGAACATTCTTGAGTGTGCCTGTGGATTAGGTGGAGACCAAGGGGAGCCCAAGCTTACCCGGGACA
This sequence comes from Antilocapra americana, assembly GCA_007570785.1. Lineage (NCBI taxonomy): Eukaryota > Metazoa > Chordata > Mammalia > Artiodactyla > Antilocapridae > Antilocapra > Antilocapra americana. The sequence goes on from ML663006.1 coordinate 2,097,834, forward strand.
CATGGCTGCTTCTCTGAGATCCAGTGCTCTTTCCCAGACTATTTCAACAGCCTCTTACCTTTTTTTCACTCTCACCTGCATCTCTATTCCCATTACCCCATCTTCATTCTGAAGTTAAAAAAATTCTAATCTGATAATGTTCTTCCCTACTTAAAAATCTTTGATAAAGAGACAAATTATTATGGAAACATTAAAAACATATAAATAATGTTAGTGACATGGGGAAATGTCACAAGATATATGTTCAAGGGCATCTTTTTTTTAATACCATGATCTTAAGTGATCTTTACTATGTGGATTACAAGGCTAGGAGGAGAGAAATAGCCTAGAAATATTATGAGCAATGCGGTTTCATGGATATGCCAAGACCCCCAAACCATTCCCAAGGTAGATGTCCAAAGAAATAACTTACACATAAAGACTGCATAGAATCTGAAAGTGCTGAATTGATGTTCAATACACAGTAGATGAATGAACTGCCCTGGGATAATCCCTGAATCCCACCCTGAAGGAATTTGCCCTTGGATGACCTCAACAGGTAAGTTCATGTAGATCTTATTAAGCAGAAAATAACACCTCTTCCTCAGATAAAGGAACAACTGTGCTTTGAGTGAAAGAATGGATATCAGGGCTCATTGATAGGAGGCCCTGTAGAATGTCTAGGGCCCCCAGCCTCTCCTGACCTGTGGCTGCCAGGTGACATGTTCCTATGGCAACCAGGAGATGTGGGAAAGGATACCAAGAGCACCCTTCCTTTCAGTCTTGGGATTCTATCCTGGCTTAATGAGATGGTGATGTGGATGAAGAGCTCGATTATTTGTGGGCAACCCAATTTGCCCACTGGATATCGTGGGTCAGTCTGATATCGTCATTGTGTCTAGGAACTTTTCTACAAAACATTTATGTGCCTGGCTCAATACTAGATATTTAGGGGTAATACCTAAGAAATGTCCCTTACCCTTAAGCACCTCCACTGAAAATGAGTAATTATTTCTGAAAAGATCATTTAAATACACTATAGTACATGGGATTTCACCTTTATGGCAGAAAGTGAAGAGGAACTAAAGACCCTCTTGATGGAAATGAAAGAGGAGAGTGAAAAAGTTGTCTTAAAGCTCAACATTCAGAAAATGAAGATCATGGCATTCGGTCCCATCACTTCATGGCAAATAGATGGCAAAAACTTTAGTTTTTTGGGCTCCAAAATCACTGCAGATGGTGATTGCAGCCATGAAATTAAAAGATACTTACTCCTTGGAAAGAAAGTTATGACCAACCTAGACAGCATATTAAAAAGCAGAGACATTACTTTGTCAACAAAGGTCCATCTAGTCAAGGCTATGGTTTTTCCAGTAGTCATGTATGTATGTGAGAGTTAGACTATAAAGAAAGCTGAACGCCGAAGAATTGATGCTTTTGAACTGTGGTGTTATAGAAGACTGCTGAGAGTCCTTTGGACTGCAAAGAGATCCAACCAGACTTCCTGGGTGTTCATTGGAAGGACTGATGTTGAAGTTGAAATTCCAGTACTTTGGCCACCTGATGTGAAGAGTTGACTCATTTAAAAAGACTCTGATGTTGGGAAAGATTGAAGGGAGGAGGAGCAAGGGATGACAGAGGGTGAGATGGTTAGATGGCATCACCGACTCGATGGACATGAGTCTGGATAAACTCCAGGAGTTGGTGATGGACAGGGAGGCCTGGTGTGCTGTAGTTCATGGGGTTGCAAAGAGTCGGACACGACTGAGCGACCGAACTGAACTGAACTGAACTGACATGGGATTCATTTTTCAAATATCTCACAAATTATCTCTAAACACCTGAAAAGAGTAGAATCACCACTGTAGCTGAAAATATAGAATGTGCAGTTAACTTTTTCAAATCTATCTCGTAAATGACTCCAAACACATGAAAAGAATAAAGCCATCACTTTAAATGAAGATGCAAAACTGCTTGGCATAAGATAAATATTAAAATATTGAATGAATATTGGCTAAATAAATTGAGCGAATTAACCATCAAAGACAGAGACTGACTAGCTATACCACCCCCCAATCTTTTCCTTTTCCTATCTGAAAAATGGCTAGACTGTGTTTCCCAGAACCCTTTGCAGTTAGTGGAGTCACATGACAGAGCTGCAGCCAATGGGATGTGGCAGAAGTGATAAGAGTACATCCTGATGTGGTCCATGAAAACCACCCCTGATGATCATTCACCAGCTAAATGGAGAGACGAGGGCTCTGAAGGAACTTGGGTCCCTAAAGGAGCACCATTTGGTGGTCACGGGTGGAAGACATCCCACCAATGAGAGACACCTGATTGGCCTTCCATTGGGTAAAACTACTGAAGTTTGGGGGTTATTTGTGACAACAGCAAGCTTTTCCTGCCTTATACCACTCAATCATTCCTTATCCACTGCCAACTTCCATAACTACAGCTAACATATATGGCACCATCCTGTGAGTCAGAAAAGGCACCCTTTCCCCATGTTTACCTCATCTGCTGTCTCTCTCTCCATTTCTCATCTAGACTGGTATCTTCCCAAACATTAGTCATTCTTTAATATATTCAGACTTTTGCAACCTCCATAAATTGTCTGTACTTTTAGACTTCATGACGTTCTTTATGCCCACTCATTTTATTATCTAATACTTTTTAGTAAGTTCCCTACATAGAGGGCTTCCCTGGTGGCTCAGCAGTAAAGTGTCCACCTGCAACTCAAGAAATGCAGGAGACATGGGTACAATCCCTGCGTTGGCAGATCCCCTAGGAGGAGGGCATGGCAAACCCACTCTAGTATTCTTGCCTGGGAAACCCAGGCAGGCTACAGTCCGTGGGGTCACAGAGAGCAGGACGTGACTGAAGTGACTGAGCACGCATGCACAGACCCCTAAATATGAACGGGTTCTATTCTGAAAGCATGTTTGTATGTCCAACAATGTTAGCCTAAGTACCCAAATAACACAATAGTACTGTACTGTAATAGGTTTGTAACTCTTTTCATATAAATAATACATAAAAACAAACACAAAATATAAAGATAGCATTTGTAATCTTACAGTGTAGTACCTTGAAAAGTACAATACAACAGCTGGCATCAAGTGAACAAGCAAGAAGGGTTACCAACCGGAGGAGAGAAAGGAGGTGAGAGATGGTAGAGCTGAAGGACTGTCAGCAATACGAGATGGAGGGCAAGTGCAATTTCACTCATGTCTGATGTTGATGCTACAGGGTATGGATCCTTGCTGGATGCACTTTTTTCTACAAAAATACCGAACTACTTGACTCTAGAAAGTACTGTACAGTTGGCCAATTGCAGAGGACGCACACACAGGAGAGTGTACGCCCTAGAAGGGAACTAATAACGAGATTGGGCACGCGGATGCTTATTCACATCTTTGAAAGTTTGTAGCTTAAAGTTTTGTATGTAGGGACATCACTGGATTTCAAAAGACAACTGTGTATCACTTCAGTCATTGGCATCCCAGGGTCCTTTACTCCAAGTAGAAAGTTGCCTTGAAAAGAAACATAAAGAACACAATGATTGATGCTAAATTCTAATCAGATTACCCTGAATGGGCTCTGGGCTTGCCGGGAGCTCTCCTTCTGTTTAAGAGAGGTGGGCAAGTGTTGGGAGAAGTAAAGCAGTAAAAGAACCAAATGAGGATTTGCTTCCTGAAGAACCAAAGGAGTGGGAAAGAATAGAAACAGGAATATGTTTACACTGTGTGGTTTAATGTTACATATAATGTCCTATTCCATACACCTTCTGAAAGTCCCTCCCAATCTGAGAAATTTTGTCCTGGAAGCTCACTTAAGATGAAATATTGGGATTTCCCTGGCGGTCCAGTGGCTAAGGCTCCGAGCTCCCAATGCAGGGGGCCTGGGTTCTATCCCTGGTCAGGGAACTAGATCCCACATGCTGCAACTCAGTGTTTGCATGCCGCAACTAAGACCAGTGCAGCCGAATAAATAAACAAGAAGAACAAACACTTTTTTTTAAAGATGAAATGCCGTCCCTTTCTGGGTCACAAACATGTGTTCAGGATCAATGACACCTGGAGAGTCTCCAGCATTTTATCTTTTACCTGGAGTACATTCTGCCCATCTCCACCAGCCCCATCAGGCAAGCTTCCAGAGGCCGTGGGGCCTGCCTCTCTTGGTTGCAAAGCTGAGGTGTAGTCCCTCCACCCAGTTTTTCTCAGGCAGAACCACCCCTGCTCACTTGTGCTTCCTCCCCACTACCTCCATTTATCAGTTCCAAATGCTTTCTCAGCAGTTTCCCTTTCTTGGGTCCATGCCACACTTTCCCACAGGAAACCAAACTCAGGCATGGTAAAGACGAATTCCTCCAGGACACATACAGATCCCTCGTGCATGCTAAGTGCTTCAGTCATGCCTGACTCTTTGCAACCCCATGGACTGTAAGCCCGTGAAGCTTCTCTGTCCATGGGATTCTCCAGGCTAGAATACTGGAGTGGGTTGCCATTTCCTCCTCCAGGAGATCTTCCTGACCCAGGGATTGAACCCACATCTCTTATGTCTCCAACACTGGCAGGCAGGTTCTTAACCACTAGTGCCACTTGGGAAGCCCCAGAGATCCCTTGAGATCGCCTCATCCCTGAGTGTCACATAAGGGAGAAAAAGAAACAAACACACCCAGCGTATGTATTGAAACCCAGAGCACTACCCAAGGAAGAAAGGTGTATAATGTTGTGTGTGTGTGTGTGTGTGTGTGTCTGTGTGTTTCAGTGGGATGGTGTCTTCAAATGCCCCACCAGGCTACTTTACAAGTAGTTATTATTTTAACGACTTTGCAATTTGATTTGCACAGAACAGAGTGTGCATTGACAAAAGATCCCAAGGCCCACTGCAGTTCTGAAAATAATAATAATCACAATTTCAAATAGTGAAATAATAATAATTATTATTATTCTACAACTCTTCCAGGAAGTCTGTAGCTAACCAGCCTTATGATTGTTGGTGAGTCACTTTGCCTCTCTAGGTCTTATTTTTTCACCTTTAATATTTCACCTAGATGCTCCTTACAATCCCATCCAGTCCCAAATATTCATGACTTTATAATTCTACAAAATATTTACAAAATCACTGCCACTGGGAAGACAGCATAGAGGTCTGTCATTACCAGCTGTGTGGTGTGGCCTTGGACAAGCAACTCAACCTCTCTGTTCCCAGTATGATCGTCTCTGTAAATAAGTATAAGGATACTGATTACCTGGTTAAGTCATAAAGAAGATGAATTGAATTAAACCAGGTAAGCGCTCAGTATGGCACCTAGTATAACGCAGTCATTAAACATAGTGCTGGAACCTGAGCTGGGTGGTCTTTTCCATGCCTCAGTTTCTCTATCCATCAAATGGGGCTATGCACGGCCTACCCTTCCCAGTGCTATTGTGAAGACTGAGTGCAATCAGTGACAGGCGCATGGTCAGCTCTTTGGATGCAGTCGTTGCTATTATGGATGTTTCTGCTGTCATTGTTTTTATTCCCATCTGTGCCTTGAGAGACCAGATGAGGTGACCCTCCCAGGTGAGAGAGCTCCTGCTGTGGAGGTTTAGATTCTTTCAAGACCGGAAATTTCAGAAACCCAGAGATAGGCTGAAATATAAAACCTTTGCAATAGGGTTCTGCTCAACACCCTGGCAGTTCCAAGGCGAGGTGGGAGGAGGAGAGAGGGAGGGAGGAAGGGAGGATCAAGCCCTAGCGCAGGAAGGCTGAGTTCATTAACGCCACTCTGAAGACTCCAGGAAGACTAAGAGGGCCCCCACGGCCCCAGGGGTGAGCAAACACAATCTTTGTGGGGGGCCTTTGTTGAGTAACTAGGGCAAACTCTCTGTGTGTGTCTGTCTTCCTTCCTTTTATTCTACTAATGAAAGAGAAAGAGAAGAAAGATTTCCCTTTAGAAAGTCATGAGACAAGGGGGAAGCATTAAATGCTGAAACCCCAGAGGGCAAACTTTGGAATCTACCCACACAAGGCAAATTCCTTGTCTCTCTAAATCCTTCCAACTGCTCCACAGGCTAGGTGTTGGCGGCTAAGTCAACGACTGTCACACAGGAGATGAACAAGTTCAAGTTGGCTCTCAGGACCCATGGGTATTGGAGCCAAAGAGAGAGAAGGTCTTTATCTGGGGATGTTCCAAAGCATCTGGGGCCAGGGAGTTCTGACAAAACAGAGGAAACCAAGCAGCATTTTTTTTTTTTATTAGTTTTGCCATACAATGACATGTTAACACCCTTGGTTTACATATGCTCCCCCTCCCGAATCCCCCTCCCTCCTCCCTCCCCCCTCCCCCCCCCCCCCCCGGGAAATCTCGATGCACCAGCCCCGAGAATCAATCCTGGGCTGGCGATTGATTACACATATGATAATTAACATGTTTCAATGCCATTCTCCCATATCATCCCACCCTTGCCCTCATCCACAGAGTCCACGAGTCTGTTCTATACATCTGCGTTCCTTTTGCTGTCTCGCATGCTGGGTTCTCGTTACCGTCTTTCTAAATTCCATATATATGCGTTAGTATACTGTATTGTTTTTCCTTCTGGCTTACTTCACTCTGGATAATGGGCTCCAGTTCCGTCCACCTGAGTAGAACTGATTCAAATGAATTTTTTTTTAATGCTGAGTAATATTCCATTGTGTATATGTACCACAGCTTTCTTATCCATTCGTCAGTTGATGGGCATCTAGGTTGCTTCCATGTCCTGGCTATTGTAAACAATGCAGTGATGAACATTGGGGTACACGTGGCTCTTTCAATTCAGGTTTCCTCGGTGTATATGCCCAGCAGTGGGATTGCTGGGTCATATGGCAGGTCTATTTGCAGTTTTTTAAGGAATCTCCACACTGTTTTCCATAGTGGCTGTACAAGTTTGCATTCCCACCAACAGTGTAAGAGGGTTCCCTTTTCTCCACATCCTCTCCAGCATTTATTACTTGTAGATTTTTGGATTGCAGCCATTCTGACTGGTGTAAAGTGGTACCTCATTGTGGTTTTGATTTGCATTTCTCTGATAATGAGTGATGTTGAGCATCTTTTCATGTGTTTGTTAGCCATTTTTATGTCTTCTTTGGAGAAATGTCTGTTAAGTTCTTTGGCCCACTTTTTGATTGGGTCGTTTATTTTTCTTGAATGGAGCTGCGGGAGTTGCTTGTATATTTTTGAGATTAATTGTTTGTCCATTGCTTCATTGGCTATTATTTTCTCCCATTCTGAAGGCTGTCTTTTCACCTTGCTTATAGTTTCCTTTGTTGTGCAGAAGCTTTTAATTTTAATTAGGTCCCATTTGTTTATTCGTGCTTTTATTTCCAATATTCTGGGAGGTGGGTCATGTAGGATCCCGCTTTGGTTTATGTCAGAGAGTGTTTTGCCTATGTTATCCTCTAGGAGTTTTATAGTTTCTGGTCTTATACCAAGCAGCATTTTGCAGCAGAAACCCTGGTCTCAGCCTGTGAGTTTTTGTTTCAGGGTCTGGCATACATCTGCTATGTGACCTTGGGCAAGTCCTTTTCCTCCCCTGGGCTTTGATTTCCAGGTCTGAAAAGTCAAAGGGTCAAAACAAGTGGCATCTGGGCTCCCCTCTAGTCTTAACCTCTTGTGTGGAGGAAGTTGGACTAAGCTTTGAATCAGTTTCTGAGATACCATATTGAAAAGGCATTTAGAGACAATTATAGTGAACACTTCAGCCGTGATGTTGATCTATATCCATTTAACATCATGCCATGTTTCACCAGGCATCCTTTTATGGAACACAGAGTAGATTATTCTCATACATTCTTTTTCCATGCTAGGGTTCAGAGAAGGGATCAGAACCCTCAGTGATAAAGGTTTAGAATGAAAATATAGCTAAGTACCAGAACACAATTTTTAAATTAATCACCCATTTATCCATTCATCCACAAAACCACTCAATCATCCATCCATCTGTTTAGGCATAAATGCTTCTGTCATCCATTCATTTATAAATCCATTCATCAGTTTATTCCTGTATTCATGCATCCAAACATGCACCCCTTCATACATACACATACATGTGTTCATCCATCAATTCATTTATTCAATCATCCAAACTTCCATTCACCCATTAATTAAGTCATACAGACATACATACATACCTATATACACCCATTCATGTATGCATCCATCCTGTCATCCATTCATTCATATATCCATGAATCCATCCAAATATCCATTTATCTATGCATACACATAACTTTCCACCCATCTAGCCAGCCAGCCAGCCAGCCATGTACTTATCCCTTCATTCATGAAACCATTTTTGTTGTTTTAGTCACAAAGTCAAGTCTGACTCTTTTGCAGTCTCAAGGAGCCACCAGGCTCCTCTGGGCACAGGATTTCCCAGGCAAGAATACTGGAGTGGGTTACATTCATATATATAGCTACCTACCTACCTACCTACCTACAGCCTCCTGTCTTTCATTTATCCATCAATGTACCCATTCACTCATTTATCCATTCAGTGATGAACCATTCATCCATAGATGATTCATCCATAGATGATCATCCATTCATCTATCCATCTGCTCTTTGCAACACCTTCAGAGAGAAAAGACTTCCATCCATTCCTTTAAGGAGCTCACTATTTAGTGATAGACAAGAGAACAGATATTTTCAATAGACTGTGTGAATTGCTATGATAGGAAGTAAAGAGAGAGGTGAGAATGGAGGGAAATACATCAATAACAGTAACTACCAAGTAATAAATTATTTCTGTATGCCTAGGTTTTAATTTATAGTTCACACCAATTTTGTGAGCTGCATATTATAATCTTCCTTTTGATAATGAGAAAACCAAGCCTTAAGGAGGTTAATTAACTCTCCCCACATAGCAGGTAAGTAATACAGCTGAGACTCAGACAGCTCCGTGTAAGAGCCAAAGTCCTCCTCCATATATTCATTCATTCCAGAGGAAGAAGGAGGAGAAGGGGCTGACTGAGGGAGGATGAGATGGTTGGATGGCATCAATGACTCAATGAATATGAGTCTGAGCAAACTCCGGGAGATGGTGAAGGACACATAAGCCAGGTATGCTGCAGTTCATGGGGTCACTAGGAGTCAGACATGACTTAGCAACTAAACAATAACAACAATATGTAAAATATTTAGTACCCAACGTTGTAAAACAAGTATACTCCAATAAAAGTTAAAAATAATTTGAAAAAGAAAAAAGAATATTTAGTACAGGTATATTGTAAATGGCTGATGAATACTGTGCTGCTATTATTAATAAAGTAAGAAGGCTCTAATCTAGTATTTGATACAGACATTTGCATAGACATTCTCTCACTAACTGCTTCTAACCACGCTTGAATGGTAGGGGTGATTTTCCCCTATATACTAATGAGGTACCCACAACCTCAGAAATTAAATGATTGTTGGGCCGTTAAAGCAGAATTCTCACCCTGCTCCTTGCCAAACCCCAAGAGCCTCAGCACTTTCCCAAGCCCTCTGGGCCAACAAAAAAGTCTAGATATTGGTGCCCGAGTCAGGAGAGGACCATTTCTCAAGAAGGAGGGGTTACTCATAACAGTGCAGGATGGTATCTGATTGAAGAGGAAACGATGACACTCTAGAAACAGGGCATACTCACAGAAGCACAGGGTTCTGTGTGGAGGTGTCTGATATAGACTGGAGTGACTTGGAGAGGGGAGAGAAGTCCGTGAGACCTGGAGAAACCACAAAGGGCTTCAAGGATGTGGTGGCTTTTAATGAATAGTAGGGTTGAGGTGTTTGAACCAGGAAGCAGAGAAGATGGGTACGTAGACATGGCAAAGATAGGACTGACTTCCCTGCAGTAGACAAAAGGAGAAACAACTTCTAATAAGATATAATAATGACAGAAACTCTAACAATAATCGTTCACATACCAGGACATGTTCTGAAGTTTATATGAGCTCACTTAAGTCTTTATATTGATCCTTTGAAGCAGGTAGTATGATCATCACCATGCTATAGATGAGAAAATTGAAGCACAGAGATGAAGCAATTTGACCAAGATCACAAGTTAAAACTGGAGGAAAACCAAACTCAGCCAGCAGGGTAGTTATGAGCACCAGTAGGGAAGAGACTCTAAGGCTGCTGAATAGTGTAAGAACAAAGACTAGAGATTTAGACAGTCATGAGTTGAATCTAGGTACTTCCCTAGTGGTCCAGTGGTTAAGACTGCACCTTCCAACACAGGGGTGCAGGTTCCATCCTGGTTGGGGAGCTAAGACCCCACAGGCCTCAGGGCCAAAAAATCAAAACATAAAACAGAAGCAACGTGATGACAAATTCAATACAGACTTTAAAAATGGTCCACATCAAAAAAAAAAAAGTTGCATCTAGACAATCTGAGGTTCAGTGCATGCTTCTACCCACTTTCTGACAGTGGAATCCTATCAAAGTCCCTTCGCTTTCCTTTACCTGGATCCTAAGCCTGAAAAAATAGGGCATGGGAATGGCTAGTTAAGTCCCTGGAAGGTTGATGTGAGGATTTTTAGAAATCAGAAGTCATTCAAGTAAGGAGACAATACATATTTAAATTATGTAGCCCTGGTGCTTCCGTGGCTAAGATTCCATGTTCCCAATGCAGGGGACCTGGGTTCAATCCTTGGTCAGGAAACATGCGGCAAAGAAATATATATGTATATATTTTTTAAATAAAAACAAATAAATTAAGGGATGCTGACATCACTGTCTTTTAGGGTGAGGACCTTAGAAACACAGGTGGAAGCAAATGTATCCTAAAGGTTTAGAATGCCACATTGGGACCCGCTCTCTGGATTCAAACCTGAGTTTGGCTATTTCCTAGTTTCGTGCCTGGAGATAAGTCACTGTGTGTCTTTGACCCTCCCTTTTCCATATTTTGAAAGGGGATGGACTTGTTTTCAAGGGTTGCACTGGAGAGTAGTAAGGGATGGAAACAAGACCTGCTTCCAGTTGTTACACTGGAGATTAAATGAGTTCACAGACTATCCCAAGAACCTGAAACAAAGCCAGGGGAAAGAGAATCACTGGGAAGGTTTACTCTCATTAATGCTAAGGGCCAGGTCAAGGGCAACCCCAAGACCTCAGAGTACACCCTGCGAGTGCTTCCTGAGGATGGCAAGGCACTGTGCATCTGGCAGCCACAGTGGGAAAGCCAAGCATGCCAGTTATTAAGCTGCCATCAATGGCTGTCGGGTGTCACGGCTTTGGAACACCTGCCTTAGACACCAGAATCCCACGTTTCACCCCCTGAGAACTGGAGCACTCAAGAAACAGGGGTATGTGCAACGCAGAAATAGAGACACTGGCATAGAGAAGAAATATAAGAGGGCAAAAGGGGGTGGGATGATTGGGAGAGTCGGATTGACATATGTACACTATGATACCATGTACAAAATAGATAATTATTGGGAATCTACTGTATAGCACAGGGAACTCTACTCAGTGCTCTGTGATGATCTAAATGGGAAGGAAATCCAAGAAAAGAGGGATATATGTAGCCGACTCATTGTTAAAGACCCTGATGCTGGGAAAGATTGAAGGCAAAAGAAGAGGGCAGCAGAAGATAAGATGGTTAGGTAGCATCACCAGTTCAATGGGCATAAAATTGAGCAAACTCTGGGAGATAGTGACGGACAGGGGAGCCTGACGGGTTACAGTCCTTGGGGTCACAAAGAGACGGACCTGACTGAGCGACTGAACAGCAACAATAATGGATGATTTACTTTGCTGTACAGCTCAGCTGCAACTAACACAACACTGTAAAGTAACTATTCTCCAATAAAAATTTTTTTTTAAAAAAAAAGAAATAGTAGGGCCTCAGTCTGTACCTGAAAAGACTCCAGCAACACCCCCAGGTCCAATAGATACACACACACACACACACACACACACACACACACACACACTTCCACCAGGAACCAGCCATTGTGTGATGCAGCTGAACTTTCTACTGTTCCTATTCGAGTCAGCACAAGCAAGCGATTGCTTCCCAAGTCCTATTTATGGCCGTTTTGTTTTGCAGGAGTTAGCAAGGGCGCGGGTAGCAGACGGATATTGTTGTTTTCCAGAAAGTCTATTTAAAAAACAGAATGCCGTGACGGGTTGGGTTTGAAACAATGAGGATAAACATATGGTGATGTTTTTCCCTTCATTCGTTTGGACTTCTGTTGAAACCCAAATCTAAACGACCATGAACATAGATATCCTATTGTAGAGACAGGGTTTGGTTCCCCACCCCCCTTCCCTTCATTTGTTAAAAAGATTCAAAAGAGCGAGACCTTCACTATCTGAATCGGCTCTCTGATGAAATCTCTATGAACATATACACTTGCTTCAGAAGGCCTTGCAAAATCATAAGTAACTCATTAGATGTATAATTGTGTTTTTAAGTCCTGTCTCTCTCACTATCCAGGCAGAGTGGGTCTGTTAGCTTGGCAGGACCAGCTGGCTCATGGGACAAATAAAACAGGGATCAACTGTTGGCCTGTCTTTTACTAACTGGGACAAATGCACGAAGCTCTCTGATCCACAGTTTCTGTACAACAAAGGCCAGTAAGATCTGTTTCAATTTATTCATCCATGTGTGTGCATGCTCAGTCACTTCAGCCGTGTCCAACTCTTTGCAACCCTATGGCCTGTAGCCCACCAGGCTCCTCTGTCCATGGGATTCCTCAGGCAAGAATACTGGAGTAGGTTGTCATTTCCTCCTCCAGGAGATCTTCCCCACCCAGGAATCTGTGTCTCTTGCATCTCCTGCCATAGGCAGGCAGGTTCTTAACCACTAGTGCCACCCGGGAAGCCCATTCACCCATTCAAATATTTTTGAGGATGACTTTGGGGCCAGGAAGCATTTGCAGGCACTGGAAACAGCAGTGAACAAGACAGATATAGATTCCACCCTCATTCATATGTAAGAAGCAAGATCATGAACAAAATAAGTAAGAAAACTGCACAGCAAGTTAAATGAAGAAAAACCAGAGCAAGGAAGGGGAATTGTGTGAGTCCGTGTGTGTGTGTGTATTTGTGTGTGTGTTGGAATGGATGGGAGGGGGGAGGTTAGATAGAGTGATCCAGAAAGGCCTCACTGAGAAGGTGACCTATGAGACACAATCTACAGGAGGTAAGAGAACAAACTACACAGATACCTGGGCAAGAACGTTTCATGCAGAGGGAGCAGCAGGCGCAAAGACCCTGAGGTCAGAGTGTGTGTGTGGTATGTTGGAGGAGCAACCAGGAAGCCAGGAGTGGGGGGTGGTTAGGGCGTGAAAAGATGGGGAGTAGGGGATGAGGTCAGAGACATAACTTTGTGAAGTGGTCCTGGGAAGGAAATCATTGCATGAACCTCATACATAATGGATGTACGATGACCAGATTTTACATGGTGACCCCATGAGAATAAGTGGAAATTCAACAGAAATCTCATTTATCCGTCCAAACACTAGGACTCAGAGAGGTCTACTGACTTCCCTAAGTCCACTCAGCAGGCTCATGAAGAATTTGTGGCTAGACTTTAGGACCCATTCTAACTAGCCCAACATTTAGTCTTCCCTAGGTTGTTGACACAGATAAAAATCTTGATCAGTGCCCTCCCCAATGTCAACAGTTGACATTGTGAAAAGAAGGGATTCTGGGTGCACAGGACAAACCACCCTACCCTCCCAATCACAAGGAATTATCCAGTCCCAGCTACTCAGGTGGCTCAGCAGGTAAAAAATTCTCCTGCAATTCAGGACATGCAGGAGATGTGAGTTCGATCCCCAGGTCTGGAAGATCCTCTGGAGTAGGAGATGGCAACTTACTCCAGGCTTCTTGCCTGCAGAATCTCATGGACAGAGGAGCCTGGCAGGCTACAGTCCGTGAGGTCTCAAAGAGTCAGACACGACTGAAGGGACTGAACATGCCCACAGCTATCCAAAGTACTAATGTTGAAAAACTTTGGCTTAGGGGAACAGCCCCAAATCTGTTGTTGTTTTTTTCCTCTTCAAATTCTCATTGTTCTAAACTCCACTTGGTGATTCTCCAGGGTGTGTGGGGAGCTGATAGTACATGATTGAATGGGGGGTGGGACCCACTAGCCCCTCCACCCACTCTGGGTTTGGGCTGGTTGGGGTGGGGGCGATGATTCCTGGCTGGGATGAACTCAATCCTATTTCCCCTTCCGGGGATCTTTGTTGAAAGCATTAGCATGAACTAGGGGGGAAAGGGTGGAGCTAGGAGCAAGCCCAATTTTCCAAAATAAAGTCATAGATAAGAGATTAAGATCCTTGAGACTGTGGCTGTACTGTTTGCAGCACAAAGCCTTTATCCAGGGCTTTCCTAAGCATGGAGGGATAACAGATATTATCAGGGTAACACATGAAAATAATGGTATCTCAGCTCAAAAGGGTGGGTCTTCTCTTTTGCAAAGAGCTCAGTACACTTCAGTCCACACACTTTCAAAAGGATCAGCCTTTTTGGGAGATGATGTATTAAGCCAATCTGGAAGGAGGGAGTAGAATTGAAAGCAAGTTTAACAGCATGCCCTGTGAGAGCATTATGGGGCTTCCCTGGTGGCTCAGATGGTAAAGAATCTGCCTACAGTGCAGGAAACCTGGGTTGGATCCCTAGGTTGGGAAGAGTCCCTGAAGAAGGAAATGGCAACTCACTCCAGTATTCTTGCTTGGAGAGTTCCATGGATAAAGGAGCCTGGCAGGCTACACAGTCCATAGGGTCGCAAAGAGCCAGACATGCCTGAGCAACTAACACACGTAAAAAGATGACTTGGTTTTCTTGAGTTTCAGCCTACAACTGCAACCATCCATTCATCCATCCATCCATCTGTTCATTCAACAAATATTTACTTGGTACCCACCATGAGTCAGGTTCTATGATATATGAGACACATGTGTGGATGACAATAGTCCCTGGCCTCCAGAGATTCATAAGCTAGAGAGAAAGGAAGACAAAGATGTAGGTTCAATGATACCCAGGCCCTTTCCCTGGAGTCCAGGGACCACAGAGTGGTAGAGGCTGTGACAGCTAAGATCAGACATGCATGAGAGCCAAAGAACATATCTCCGCCATTTAAGAAATCAAGGAAGGCTTTCTGGAGGAAATGAGATTTTTTTTTTTTACTATTTTTTTCAACTTAACACTACTGACATTTTGAACTGGCTAACTTTGTGCCATGGGAGCTATACTGTGCATCACAGGAAGTTGAAGAGCATCCCTGGCCTCCACCCAGTAGACACCAGTCAGTAAGTAGCACCCTTTCCCCAAAGTTGTGACAATTGGAAGGAATGATGCTAAAGCTGAAGCTGAAGTTCCAGTACTTTGGCCAGCTGATGCCAAGAGTCAACTCATTGGAAAAGATTCTGATGCTGGGAAAGACTGAAGGCAGGAGGAAAAGGGGACGACAGAGGATGAGATGGTTGACTCAATGGACGTGAGTTTGAGCAAACTCATGGAGAGAGTGAAGGACAGGGAAGCCTGGCATGCTGCAGTTCATGGGGTTGCAGAGAGTTGGACACGACGACTGAATAACCACAACAACAAAATTGTCCCCTGAATGACAGAATCACCCTCTCCTCAATTTCCTCCAACTCCCTCTGCCCACTTCCCAGGAAGAACCACTAGAGAGAGATGCAAAGAATATGTGGAAGGCAGGGTTGTGGAAGGCTCTAAACCATGGTCCCCTGTTGCCTTGTGCTGTGTAAGCCGGTGTAAGAATCTGAATGTTATTCCAGGATCCGCTGAAGCTGCTAGTAAGTGCCTGTTCTGGTCTTGGCTTTCAAAGGCTCCCTCAGTGACTGGATGGGAGATGGGAATGGGGTGAAGGTGGCACAGGGTGACTAGAAGGAAGGTCTTCCCCAGTGAATCAGTCTGGGGCCTGCAAGTGACCCCAGTGGACCTCGCTTGGCGCCAAGGCTGGGGCAAGGAGCCCCTCCCAGGCCAGGCTTGGCCCCGGGGCAGACACATCCTCCTGGGCAGCGGTCCAGACGCTGAGCCGGGGAGGAGTTCCTCTTCCAGGTCCGCTGGCTCCAGGAGACAATACCGACATCCCGACCACCCCGTGACTCAGAGCAAAGGGCCTTTCCCTTTCTGGAAAGACTGCTCAGTTTTCAACAAGGATTAGGTGTCAAGGGGAGAACGCTGAGCTTTTACATCGGAGCCAAGGCACCGTGGGAGTTCTCCCGGCTGAATCCACAGCGTCAAAGGGAAGGAAGGGACCACAGGTCTGAAATCTACAATGTGCCTGGTGGGGCTCACGCCTGACACTCTGCCTACAGGACCGTGTGTTAAAACACACAGCATATTTTTTGTCATCTTGTCTCTCATACATAAATGACCATTTTTCAAGGAATTAGAATAAAATGCACTCAGCACTAAAAAACTGCTTAAACTTAATTTCAATTAGAAAGGGAAGTCGGTCAGTCATGTCCAGCTCTTTGCGACCGCATGGGCTGTAGCCTACTGGGCTCCTCTGTCCATGGAATTTTCCCGGCAAGAGTACTGGAGTGGGTTGCCATTTCCTTCTAAGTTCCTTATTAATATCAATGATTTCTATTCTGAAGGAAGGATTGTCATCTTACAACAGAGGAAACAGCCCCAGGGGAGGACAATTAAACCCCAAATCACACAGCTAATGAAGTTGGGGATGTACTAAATCACTAATTCTGTCAATCTAAGAATAAAATCTGAGTTTCTTCACTCCCCATCCTTTCAAGACTCGGAGACTTCACACACAAATATTAAAGACTCTAGACATGAACATTGCTGCAAATCACGGGTGTTGGGATTATTAGGAACTATAATTCTCTTTCCACTTGATTTTTCAAATTTCTCAAGATTAAAAAAAAAAAACAAAAAAACATCAGCCTGCAAAAACAAAAAAAACATCTTGCAGCTAAGGGCTTCCCCAGTGGCTCAGCGGTAAAGAATGGCTGCCAAGGCAGGAGATGTAGGCTCGATCCCTGGGTCAGGAAGACTCCCTGGAGGAGGGCATGGCATTCCACTCCAGTATTCTTGCCTGGGAAATCCCAAGGACAGAGGAGCCTGGCGGGCTGTAGTCCATGGGCTGCAAAGAGTTGGACACGACTTAGCGACTGAACAACAACAGCGAATAGCCAATTAACAACATTGTGATACTTTCAGGTGGACAGCAAAGGGACTCAGCCCTACATATACATATATCCGTTCTCCTCCAATGAAAGTAAAAGACTCTTGCTCCTTGGAAGAAAAGCTATGACAAACCTAGACAGCATATTAAAAAGCAGAGATATTACTTTGTCAACAAAGGTCCGTTTAGTCAAAGCCATGTTTTCTCTGGTAGTCATGTATGGATGTGAGAATTGGACCATAAAAAAGATTGAGCATCAAAGAATTGATGCTTTTAAACTGTGGTATTGGAGAAGACTCTTGAGAGTCCCTTGGACTGCAAGGAGATCAAGTCAGTCATAACTTAACGACTAAACAGCAACAACAACAGTCTTGCAGCTAATAAAGATAAATAGTGATGCATACCATGTATTGACTGTGATGTGTATATACTATACCTCTGTCCATATTCAGACCCACCCTACAAAGTCAGTACTGTTATTATGCCCATTTTACAGATGAGAAAATCAAGACTCAATGAGACCTTCTAGCTAGGAAATGGCAGAGGTATGATTCAGAGTGGACTGTGTCTGGCTCCAAAGCTCTCAGAGAACACAGCCTGATTTTAGTCTCTGCCTACACCGCGGGCTTTCTCCCTGGGCTGAAGCAGCCTTGACAGAGCAACCAACAGGAGGTTCATGTACAAGACAACAGCACCTGTACTCACAGCTTTTCCTCCCTGGAAAATAGGAGGGCTTTTATGATGCTTTAGGCAGGGATCCCAGGCTCTTGAGCATGACCTTGGAACTCTCCATAGGAACCAGCTTTTCTCTCGCTCCCCCACCTTTTCAGACCTGCAAACTCTTCTGAAAACTCGGGCATCGAGGAAGGCCACAGAGACAAAGGCACCCACCATGTGCTTTCAACAAGGATGTGCCAGGATTGTCCCTGCAACTGCCAAAGCCACCACCTTAAACTGGCACAAGATCACATCACTCTTCAACTGAAGAGACTCCACTTCTTTTTTTTTTTTTTCGTATCAGATCCAAACTCCTCGTGTAGCCCTTTTGACTCGGCCTGGCCAAAACGTCTCCACTTTTTTCCCCTTGCTGGCCATAAACACCCACACTCATGAATACCCATGGTCCTCTGCACGTCCTGTTCTCTCT
The DNA here is from genome assembly GCA_007570785.1 of Antilocapra americana. Classification (NCBI taxonomy): domain Eukaryota; kingdom Metazoa; phylum Chordata; class Mammalia; order Artiodactyla; family Antilocapridae; genus Antilocapra; species Antilocapra americana. Next base: position 2,116,095 of record ML663006.1, read on the forward strand.
GCCAGAGACCCTGTTTTCTGCACTCATCACTGGCTCCATCTCCTCCCCAGTCTTTGATCAGTCTGGTAGCAGGGAGCCATGCAAGGTTCCAGACCAGAGGAGTTGACAAGAGAAAGAAACTTGCCTTTATTGACCACCTATGATGGGGCTGGCAGTGGATGGCATTTAATCGAATCCTTTCACCATCCTCTTAGGTAGTTTTACAGGTGAAAAAACTGTGGTTTAAAGAGATTGTCATGGGATTTCCCTGGTGGTCTAGTGGCTAAGACGTCACAATCCCAATGCAGGGGGCCTGGGTTCAATCCCTGACAGGGGAACTAGATCCCACATACTGCAAATAAGTGATAACATACTGCACCTAAAGATCCCACATGCCGCAACTAAGATAGGAGCTGCCAAATAAACAGATAAATCTTTTTTAAAAAATAAATAAATAAAGAGGGATTGTCTTGCCCAGAGCCAGCCAGTTTCCAAGAGCAGAGGTGAAATGTAAACCCAGTCTGTAGCCTTTGAGTCATGAGCTTGAGAAACTCTTGGAAGCTCAGCTCTGGGACGATTCACTTGTCCCAGTGGGAGCTGGCAGCCTTCACAAAGCATCATTAACCTCCCGGGAGGCAGAAAGCACCAAGGATTTGGACTTCTTGCTCAGCCAGCCAATTGACTGGAGAATAAAAGAGCAAAGGCACGTAGGAGCATAAATCCACCCAGAAGATCTAGGGATTAAGAGCCTCTTAGCATCCTTGCTACCTGTAATTAGAGCCCCCAACACACAGGAACCCTGGTGATGGGGGAGGAGAAAGAATACAACCCGTAAGTGACATGCGAGGCTTGTCAGCATGGTTTATGGACCCACCTCGGGCCTCTCCAAACAACTTTCTGCCTGATCTCTATCATCCCTGGCTCCAGGGGCAGCTGTCCTTCCGTGTTATCTGCAGATCAGCTAAAGAACCAAACAAGGCTTAAATTCCCACCCAGGGCTTGTTGGTGGATTAAGGCAAGACTCTCAGACATCATAAGGGGGCCCGAAGGGAAGTCCACAGAGTGGAGAAGGTGTGATGACCTTTGATGACCCAGAAGGGCCCAGAAAACACCTCTCAGCAGGGCAGAGGCAGGCAAAAGTGCAGAGCTGGAGAGTGGCCTCGCCTCTTCCGGAACTCCAAAGCACCAGAACGAACTGATGTTTTACTTTCTCACCCAATCATACAGACTGCTAGGAGACATGCATGCATGGGCCACAGGAAGCTCTCTGAAGCAGGGCTGGCAAAGATTTTTCTGGAAAGAGCCAGACAGTAAAGATTCCCTACATTGTTATAACTCCTGGACTTTGTTGCACAGATCACGCCAAGTCACTCCAGTCGTGTCTGACACTGTGAGACCCCATGGACCGTAGAGAGGCTCTCTGGCCATGGGATTCTCCAGGCAAGAATACTGGAGTGGTTTTCCCTGTCCTCCTCCAGGGGATCTTCCCAACCCAGGGATCGAACCTAGGTCTCTTACTCTTCTCCTGCATTGGCAGGGGTGTTCTTTACCACTAGCGCAACCTGGGGAGCCCATGGCACAGATCAGCCATTGACAACATGTGAATGAATGAATCAATGAATAGGGCTGTGTGCCAGTAAAATAGACAGTAGTGCCACGTTAGCCCAGAGGCCATAGTTTGTCAACCCCTCCTTCACATATGAGATCTCACATATGTGTATCAGCATGTCATGAAAGTTTCGTTCTCCAGGGTAGAAAGAAGGTCCTCCTGAAGGGGAAGATTTTCCTGAAAAGGTGGATGAATATGGCTTGGCGTCCTTTGGATGACCTACTTTCCCTGGGCCTGGTTGAAACTACATGGATACCTTGCCCCTACCGGAATCTGGAAGTGAAGGTCTGTTGTGGTTGAACCCCTGATGTCTAGGAAATGTCTGGCACATAATAGGTGATCAGTGAAATAACTGTTGAATGAGGCTTTTTTCACCCATTCAATGATAGCCTGGCTACTCCAGCCTGGCGTGTCCCAGGAGCTCTGAATAGGGTTCCAACTGGAGTTGGCAGCCACCCTGTATGCAGCCACTTAGGCAAGCCAGAAATGCCCTCCCCTCTCCTCCCTTTGGCTGATGTAGCTGTTACTCACTATCCAGAGATAGAAATTGGTAAGAAGAAAACACCCCAGTGAACATTTCCACATGAATCATTCTGTGAGTGTTCCATCTTTAATTACTTATTAAAAGCAGACTAGATTGGTTTCCTAATTGGTTACAGTGAACATGTGTTACATTTGTCATTTAAAAAAAATATTCTTTTCGTGGGCAGACTAGCATAGAAGAGCAGGAAGAACTTTCGTCTGAAACACTTAGTCAAGTTTCTCAAATTTCAGAGCAGGGGACACACCACCTGGGTGCTTATGAAGTAAATACCAGTCCTCGGGTCCCAACCCCTTGCAGCTCCTCTGCCATGGTTCTGGGAATCTGCATTCAAACTCGGGTCTCCTGCATTGCAGGCAGATTCTTTACCATCTGAGTCATCAGGGAATCCCTATTTAGAAGACTTTTGTGCACGCGTGCGTGCGTGCTAAGTCACTTCAGTCGTGTCTGACTCTTTGCAACTCCATGGACTGCAGCCCGCCAGGCTCCTCTGCCCATGGGATTCTCCAGGCAAGAATACTGGAGGGGGTTGCCACTTCCTTCTCCAGGGGATCTTGCAGACCCAGCAATTGAACCCTGGCTCTTAAGTCTCCTGCACTGGCATGGCAGGTGGGTTCTTTACCACTAATACCACCCGGGAAGCCATGTTTCCTTTAATTGGCTTCTACCAATTGCTGCAGCTTTTAAAAGGATATCAGAGGCCATCCCACCCCTAGAAAGAATCCGCATGTTTGAAAAGGACAAAATGGACATCCTGTGACTGTTCTGGAGAAATCCAGGCTGTGATTACCTGTGAAGGTCTCTGACCCACCTAGCTCTCCCCAGTTTGCTCTGCCTCCAAAGTGAACAGAGCTGCCTTGGAGTCAGAGCATCTTAGGCTGCTTAATTACGGTAATTGCCACCCGGGGCTGTAAATTTTAATGTTAATACTCTACCAGGTGATTCATGTGGTAAATTACACACTTATGATTTCACCAAGGTTTACCTTTTAATCCTAAACTGACTCAAGACACAAATGCCCACGCCCCTCAGACGTGCAGCAGCTAAAAGAGAGTTACAGGCAAGCCTAGGGACCTCACACAATGCCTCCTCGAATCCCGGTCCCCACCTTGATTTCCTCCTTGTCATCTCTCCTTGGGCAATCAGAACTCTCCCTTCCCTGTGACAGGCAGAGCCTGACTTGCAGACAAATGTCCTGGCCAAGTCATCAGTTCCCAGGGATGGATTACAGACTGTTCAGGAAGAGCAATGCAGACAAAGGATTCAATCTTCACCTCTCAACAGCTATCTCCATATCCATCTCTTCTTATTCTACTCTTAACTTGGCAGGAGCCTCCAGATTCCCCTTCCTAAGCACTACTGTGATCATGTTAGTCACAGCTCAAACACCTTCAGTGGCCCCCGCTGGCCACAGCTTTAAATCCACACCTTTTCAACTGACTTTCACAGCCCAGCCCTGCTCTGTTATCTATCGCTACATAACAAATCACCTCAAACTTAATGAAATGAAACAACAATCGTGAGTTATTCTTATCTCTCTGGGAAGCAACTGGGCTCAGCAGGGCAATGTGGACATAGAGTCCCTCGTGTCCTTGGAGGCAGAGGGTGGCTGAGACTGGAGTCATCATGAAGTCTTCTTCACTTACATGTGCGGTACCTGGGCTGGGAGGGGCTGGAATGGCTCCAGCTCCTTGGACATCTCTCTCTATTCTTTGTGGTCCCTACATGTGCTCCCTAGAGTATGGCAGCTTCACGATAGCCAGACATTTTATCAGATGGGTCAAAACTCCAAGGAGAATGACCCAAGGTAGAAGGCCAGGCAGAAGCAGCATCTCCCTTTATGACCTTAGCCTGAGACGTCATGCAACATCATTTCCATTGCAAGATTGCAAAACACAAGGCTCTCTCATATCCAGGGCAAGGAAATTTACCACCACCTATTGATAGCAAGAGTGTCAAAGAATTTGTGAGCATGTTTTATTTCTTATTTTTACTGTTTATTTGACTGCACCGGGTCTTAGTTGTGGCACATGGGATCTTAGTTACAGCATGAGAGATCTAGTTCCCTGACCAGAGATCAAACTATAAGCACGTTTTAAAACCACTGTAGGGACTTCCCTGGCAGTCCAGTGGTTCAGACCTCACCTTCCAATTCAGGGGGCCCAGGTTCCATTCCTGGTCAGGAAACTAGATCCCACATGCCTCAACTAAGTGTAAGTGGGATGTAACTAAGATGGTGCAGACAAAAAAAATAAGAGAAATACTTTTTAAAAAGTATACCCAGTTCATAGTGTGGTTTTGATGCAGAATGTACGACTTGAGTTACAAAAATACTGCCAGATGCTGCGAAGACTTTGGCATTAATTCTCAGGTCCTCGGCTGGTTTCTGAGTAGCCTGTATCACCGCGTCTAAAGCCTTCCCAGCTACATTTCCCCACTTCTCAAAGTGGGTTTGTCTCAAAGACAAACCTCACTTTCTTACACGTTCCAAGTTTTAGTTTTTTTAAGAACTCTGACAAACCCCCTGACCCACTACCACTCTTTAAGACTTGATTAGTTCTCCCAGTATGCTCCTTTATGGGTTAAATTATGTCTCCTAAAAAGATATGTTGGGCTTCCCAGGGGGCTCAGTGGTAAAGAATCCACCTGCAGGAGACGCAGGCTTGAGTCCTCATCTGGGAAGATCCCCTGGAGAAGGAAATGGCAACACACTCCGAGATATTTGCCTGGGAAGTCCCAGGCAGAGGAGCCTGGCAGGCTATAGTCCATGGGGGTCGCAAAGAATTGGACAGGACTTAGCAACCAAACAACAACCACCATAAAATGGTCTGTGGAGGTCCTATCCCCATGAAACTGTGAAAGTGACTTTCTTTGAAAATAGGGTCTTTGCTAATGTAATCAGGTTAAGATGAGGTCATCAGGTGGTCCGTAATCCCATAAGACTGATGTCCTTGTAGAAAGAAGAGGTACATAGGGAAAATGCCATGTGACAACAAAGGCAGAGCTTAAAGTGACGCAGCCAAGGATTATCCAGAAGCTGGAAGAGGCAAAGAAGGATCAGGATTGTACCATCCAGGCTTCACAGAAAGGAAGGCCCTAAGGACACCCAGATTCTGGACTTCTGACCTCCAGAACTATGATAAAATAAATCTCTGCTGTTTTGTCTTGTAATGTTTTTATTTGCTTTTTTTTTAAAGTAAGTATCAAAGATTATAACTGTACAATATCGAGAAATAAAGAACAAAATGCAATTATTGGAGGACAACTGCTCTGCAATATCATGTTGGCCTCTGGACACATCAACACAATCTTTGCTATTTTAAGCCACTCAGTCTGTGGTTCTTTGTTACAGCACATAGGAAGTGAATAGACACTCTCCCCTGTGGCATTTCTTTGATGGCCATCTGCTGGGTCAGTGTAAGCCCCATGAGGGCATCAGTCTTGTCGTGCCTGCTGTGATACCCTTGGAAAGCACACAGTAGGACCTCAATAAGTAGTCCTTCCCTACAGACTAGAGTGGACATTCCTCCACTCCATGCTGGTTGAATGTTATCCAGACCTGTTACTGTTCACATCATGTCAGAACCACACAGCCATGGATATTGACCATTTGGCTGGATTGCTTGACCCTGGTGGCTCAAGCAGTAAAGAATCCACCTGCAAAGCAGGAGATGCAGGAGACGTGCATTTGATCCCTGGGTCAGGAAGATCTCCTGGAGGAGGAAATGGCAACCCACTCCGGTATTTTGCCGGGAAAATCCCATGGACAGAAGAGCCTTGTAGGCTATAGTCCATGGGGTCCTGAAGAGTTGGACAGGATGGCACATGTGATGGATGGATGGATGGATGGATGGATGGATGCGTGGATTCTCTCACTGGAATGCACAATGAGGACCCTGTCAATTCAGGGCCTGGAGACTTGAGTCTGCCCGGTCTAAGTGTCTTAATCCCGCTGGTCAAAGGGCACCCTGAGGATCATCTCAGCCCTGCCCAGTTGGCGCCTCACCCTCTGAGTAGTTAACTAATGGGTGGTTTAGAAGTAATTAGACTCCTATCAGAGATGGAGAGCCAAGCCTTCTTTGGGAGTCTGGAAACAGAGATTATCTACAATGCACAAGCCTCAAACCCAGGGAAATAAACCTAAAAGCTCCATGGATTGAGCCAAACTCCCTGCCTCAAATTGAATGTACAGGCTCCCAGAATTATTATGGCCTGAGCTGTATCCAGCCACCAACCTTTCTCCTAAATTGCCCATCCAAGGTAGACCATTATTATAATGAAATACCTCAGCCGGGAATATTCTGGGTTTCAGCTGAAAGGTTTTCTTTCTGACTGCTGTGCTCACAGGCACTGCTTTAATTTGGGGGAACTTCCCCTTGGCTGTCTTGAAAAGATTTCGACAGGTCTCTTTCAATTTTATTTGATTTGCTTCATTTCGGTGTGTGGGTCAGCATGCCCCTATCCTAATGATGATGAAAACTGGAAAAGATGGGGCAGCCCCAAGAAAGGATTAAGAAAAGAGAGCCATCATTTTAGTGAGGGAGACATGGGAGCGAAGCCTCAGGTTCTAGAAGGTTCTGCATCCTTCTGCCCTCTGGGGGACAGAGAGAGTTGAAGGGAAGAGGTCAGACCAGGAGGTTGGCAGCCTCTGGACCCTCCAGGCCTCCCTGTTGGAACTGTGAGTTATAATAGTCATTGCACAGGGCTGTCCCAGGAGGCTCTGACTTTAAGAGAAGTGTTAAAGTTCAATGCTAAATTCTGAAATGCTGAGAATTCAGACTTAAAGGAGACTGAGTGCGTGGAGGCCTGGTCAAGATGAGAAATATGGGGCCTTCTGTATTTTAAGGTCCCGTTTATGTGATGTCATGTCTTTTCCAGCCTCCATCCTGTCCATCCTGGGTCTAAAACTGGTGGTCCCAGGACCAACTCTGGCCCTCAGACGTGTTGGGTTTAATTTGCCTAGTGTTTTGGGTTTTATAGTTTTTAATGCAATTTTATTAAGCAGTCAAACTTTTTGAAAGGAGAGATTTCACACTAAAATTTTCAATTCCTCTTGAAAAATCAGAAAATCTAGCCTGCTAAGCCAGTCTCTTCTGTCCCCAGTTTCATGGAGAACGTCCACCTTTACCGACCTCTCTCAGTCCTCTCAGAGGCCTGGCTCCGGTGAACAAATAGTTTGGGACACAGTGCCCTAGGCAACATCACCCTCCTATATATTCTACAGTAACAAAACAAATGTCATCCTTTCACAAAGACTCTCCACCTTTCCAGAGAGATTCCCTCCCAGTTCTATCATAGGTGTGTGTTTCATCTGCCTAACTCCTTCGGGTACAGGTCCTCCCCTCCATCTGGGTTATCTGAAATAACTCCATTCATTTCTCATGATGCAGCACTGATGTCACCTCCTCCAGGAAGCCTAACCAGATTATTCCTCCTTCCCACCTCCCCAAGATAGGTTAAGCACTCCTCCTTTGTGCTATCATTAGCAAGCAGTCTCCCTCCACTCGCCCTAACATACACACACAAGCTCTCAGCACCATGCATCAAAATGTCTGTGTCTCCTCCATCATCCCTGCTGGACAGGGAGCTCTGTGCAGGTGGAGGGCTGCATATAAGTTCTATAAAGTCAGTGTGAAGTTCAGAACCTTGCCCCTAGGAGGATCTCTGAGAGTGTTTGAATAGAGAGAGTGGCACAGAGAGGAAGAAGGTGCTCTTAGCACAGGGCAGTTAAATGCTGACAGTAAGAATACATGATTATAAAAATAGTAAGAGTAATAAGAAGGATAGTGCCTAACACCTACTGGGGACTTTCTATGTGAGCCTTTAACAAATCAGCTCACTGTGTTAGGTAGGTCTCTTGGGAAGCAGATGCCTAGATGGAATCAAGTCAAGAGATGTGTCTAGGATGCCAATAAAGGATGAGGGCGGGGCAGAGGCCTCTTGCAGAATACAGGGAGGGTCTAACCCCTGGGAAGGGAGAGGAGGAGGCGGGGAAGGGACTGGGCAGGAACTGCTAAGACTGAAGCAGTCAATGCGCTACAGCAAGTGTCCAAAAAGGCCCACTGGGCAGAGGAGTCATGAGATGGGCAGGAGGGGTGTGGCTCCATCAGCTCGGGCCTGCGCAGCCATTGGCTGGGGCAGCGGGCCGTCCAGGGACAGAGAGTCCTGGTTGTGAATGCTGCAGCGGAACTGAAGATGGGTCGTCTGGGGGCTGTCCACCAGCCCCTTCCTCGCAGCTGGGAGGTCTGAGGGTCCCACTGCTCAGCGCCTGTTTCATCCTCAGGAGAATGCCTGAAGAGCCACTATTCTGATTTGCCCTTTAGCAGAGGATGAAACCTGACTTTGGCAAAGTGGGTGATGTGACCCGAGGTCGTACACACGACTCTCAAAGACGGAAGCAGATATTAATACCAGACTAGCCGGCTCCCAATTGTGTGTGTCTGTAGTCGCCCTGCCCTGGGAATCAGGGATCTCAGCAACCCTTAGAGAAAGACTGTGATGACTTTGGGGGGGTGCGGCGGGGGTGGGGGGCGGCTGATGAATCAAGGCCCGTTTCACTGATGGAGCAGGAGTATGAGACTCTGGGCCAGGAGCTGACTTGTCCATCCCCGAGTGAGACCAGCAGTCATGCCCAGTCCTCCTGGCTTCTCCCTGCATCTCAGAGGAAGGAGACTCAAAGGCCCTAATGCTGGGGCTTAACAGAAGGTGGATTTCCACCAGCTCCTTGTCACCCCTCACCTCCCTGCTCCCTAGTAATGATAAAACACCAGTCAATGCCTAAATAACAACTTTTATGTGCTAGAACTGTTGAAGCATTACATCTTTGCACTCCATTAACCCTCCTGGCAGCCCTGTGGTGAAAGCACCTTTTCATTCTCCCATTTCACAGAGATAAAATTGAGGCCACGAGACAGGAAGTTTACCCAAGGCCACAGCCCCAAAGCTGAGATGTAAGCCCATTGGGTGCTACGCATAAGGGCTCTGCTACCCTGGGTCGGGAAGATCCCCTGGAGGAGGGCATGGCAACCCACTCCAGTATTCTTGCCTGGCGAATCCCATGGACAGAGGAGTCTGGCTGGCTACAGTCCATGGAAACGACTGAAGTGACTTAGCACATACAGCTTCAGCAAAGCAGACAAAGGACATTTTTGGCGGACTTGTTGAGTGAACAGCATCTTTGGAAAAAAGGTGGGTCTTATTGATCTGTGAAATACAGATGTTGTTCAAAAGCAGAAACTTCCTAAAGATCTAAAGATGCAATCTCAAGACGCACAGCCCCCTGGCCCCCCAGATTGCAAGCCCTGCCTTGGCGGCAGGGGCACGGGCCTCCTCTCAGAGGGGCAGGTGGTGGAGGGCAGGATCAGGGCTCCCGAGGGCGCTGGGCCAGTGGCGCGCGCGTCCGGGCGTTCTGTCCAGCGGCGGTCACTGGCCTGCGTGCGAAGGCGAGGCCGCGCCCCCGCGCCTCCGCTCGCGCCGTGCCTGCCGCCGCCACCCGCCCGGCCGCCCGGCCGGCCACGGAGCGGCCGCCGCAGACTCGGCGGCGCCAGCGCACCTGCAATAAGGCCCCGCTGCCGCCGCCTCGCGCCCAAGGCCGCCCGCCCGCGCGCCGCTGATAAGACGCGGGAGGGGGGCGCAGGGAGCGGGGGGAGGTGCTAGTTTATTTCTCTTTCTCGCTCCTGGCCCTGTCTCCCCAAAGGCTTTGCCCTGGCCATCCCTCTCCTGTGTCCTCTCCTCTGTGTCAATTTCCTTCGCCCCCACCTCATCATACGCGCGCGCGCGCGCGCGCGCGTGTGTGTGTGTGTGTGTGTGTGTGTGTGTGTGTGTGTTACTGATTCTCTCCATCTCCTCTTATTTTCATAATTTCAAAATTGGCATTAGGTATTACCGAAATGAAGAAATAACTCTTAGAACGCCAAATGCTTTCATTTGAATGAAAGCACCTTATTATGTGAAAGGCGCAAAAGCAAGAAAATGCAACAGAAACGTATCCACATCTTTCAGTGGTTGTCTGTGTGATGGGTAAATGCCATTTAGAAACATTTTCAATACAAAAAAAAAGGTTTCTTTATTCCCGCCTCTCTCTCCTTTTTGATCTTTCTTGCACTGAATCACTCCATGCCTGTTTGCTCTCCAAGTATTCTGGGGACCCCACAGGCTGTAGCCGGCCAGGCTCCTCTGTCCATGGGATTTCCCAGACAAGAATGCTGGAGTGGGTTGCCATTTCCTACTCCAGGAGATCTTCCTGACTCAGGGATCTAACCGGAGTCTCCTGCATTGGCAGGTGGATTCTTTACCCCTGAGCCTCCTGGGAAGCCGGTTTCCTCTCTCCCTCCCTTCTCTCCCTCTCCCTGTGGCCTGTTCCCTTTCTCTGTCTTCCTTCCCATGTCTTCTGTGTCTCTCACCCTGACTCCCCCCTCCCTCTCTCCCGCTTCTCTCTCCCTCTCTCTTCTCTTCCTGTTTCTGAGTCACTCTTTGCCCACTTTCCCCTTCCTTTCTCCCTCTGCCCTTCCACCCCCCACTCTCAGAGGCCAGTGGCTCTCGGTCTCTCTCCAGGCACCATCTCCTGTCTGCCTGCAGAAGCCAGGCCTTCAGAGCCAGCTGAAGCAGGAACAGCTGGACTCCAGGTGGGTGAGGCTCAGCAGGTGTCCTGACATCAGTGGGCAGGGACTGCTCACCTGGCACCTTTCATCTGAGGCTCTCCACACACTTCACAGTCATTAAGGCCCGCCTGGGGGCAGGTCAGAGAAAATATCACAGCCTGGGCTGTTTGGTTATCTTCATTATTAATACACAACCCACTCTCCTTTAAATGAGTTTAGTGCTGGGGACAGAATCCCGGCTGACGCCCAAGAGATTAAGGTCTCTCTGGGTTGCACAGGACAAAGATGACAAACTGATAGAGCAGGGACCTGAGATTCTGTTGCTTCCTTCCTGCTGGGAGCTTACGGGCTGTGCTTTCTGAGAGCACTCCCAGGGTCAAGAGAGGAGGCCTGATTTCTCAGAATGGATGCTGACCCAGATAGTCTACTAGACAGGTAGCCCTGCCTCCTCCTGGAAAGAGGCAAGCAGAGATCCCAGTGAAAGTTCAGTTTCTTTGCTCCTGGCTAAATCATGGGCCTCGCTGGTGGCTCAGTGGTAAAGAATCTGCCTGCCAATGTAGGAGATGCGGATTTGATCTCTGAGTCAGGAAGATCCCCTGGGGAAGGAAATGGCAACCCACTCCAGTATTCTTCCATGGAGAACTTCATAGACAGAGGAGCCTGGTAGGCCACAGTCCAGGGGGTTGCAAAGAGCCAGACATGGCTGATTGACTAAACGACAACAACAAATCAGGAAGAGTGGCAGGGAGAGCAGTATCCAGGCTTTATTTCAATATTCCTGTGGTTTTTGTTTTTTTTAAATCAGGCAGTATATCCAGGTATTACCTACAGATAAACCCTCAGAATTTGCAAGCATGGACAACACAGGAATTGGATCCAGGGCAAAGCCTCTGGGCAGAGAAGGCTGTGCCAAAAGCATACTAAGGGGCAACAAAATTCTGCCTTTTAAAGGCAATGTAAATCCACATTTAAGCCAATTTCCCAACCAACATTCCCCCCTTCCCTGCCACCAGACTCCTGACACCTGCTCTGGAGGTGGCAGTCACAACTGCAGAATTGCGTATTGTTTAAGCACCTATCACCTGTAAATAATGTGTTCATGAAAGCCCCTGAGACGGTTGAAATGGGAAAGAGCAATGCTGACAAAGTGCTATGACCATTTCAGTATTTTCTACCGGGTCTACGTCAGTATCAGAAGTTATTGGTATAATACTATTACTGAAAGGCTTCACTGTGTGATCTCAGGCCTCTTTGGACCTCCTCCATAAAATAAGATAAAGATTTCTTTGGCTCCTTCAACTCTCTGGCCAGGCCTTTTCTATCTTCTGACCTCACACACACATTCCCCATAGGAAAGACCTAAAGTAAATATCTATTCCACGGTTGCAGGTCACACTGTCTGTTCTAAACCGCTGTTTTGTTTTTATTTTTTAAATGTGGGAGGGATTGTTTTTTAAATAGACAAATCTAATAGCATACCATGACATTTTATTTAAAGAAACGCTAGGGTATATTCTCAATGTGAAAACCTTATTGAAATCTGCTATAATTTCACTTTGGTAACAAATACTACAGTCTGTGAGTGAAGAGGTGAATGATATAAAGAATATTTAAGACTTTTTCTTATCATTTTCAGATATTTTTAAAAGATTTTTAATAGCATCACTTACTTTGACTCTCAGTGAGAAGAACTTTGCCTTTACGGCTTTAGCAGTCATTCAGTTAATAAAGCAAAATTAACAAAATATTAATTGTAGAATCTAGCCACTGGGTCCAGAGGTATTTGTAAAATTCTTTCACTTTTCTCTGTGCTTAAATATTTCTGTAATGTGTGCTAAGCACAAAAAGACAGGATGCCAACTGGCACTCTCTTGTTCTTCTAAGAATGTTTCATTTGAAAATCAAACATCTTGACGTTAAAGATCAGGGTGTAGCTAATAACTGAATTACAAGAGAAATCTGGATATTTAAGTAGCTCCTCTTGAGCAAGAAGAAATGCTGCCTGCCTGGCAGCACAAAGCTAACCACAGAAAAGACCCAGAGGTAGAGAAATCTGGAATCTGATTACACATGGGCCACTGAGTCACACTGTGACCTTGGGTAAGTAAGTTACCTGTTTTTCCATCTGTGAGATGGGGTTGATAATGCAGGGCTCTTGGGACAAGCAAGCAGATAACTTCCAGGAAGCCCTTTGAGCTTCTTGGAAATAGCACTTGAGATATGATTAGGCACCAACCAGCTGCAAAGAGGTGTGCCTGGTGGCAACTAGAATGATTTGGGCAGACGTGGTCATCAGGTTATCAGTTCAGTTCAGTCGCTCAGTCGTGTCTGACTCTTTGTGACCCCATGGACTATATACAGAGCTACAAACAGAGCTTTTTTGTTTTTATATTTAAATCTCAACTTTCAATTTATTTCTTTAAATTTTATTTTATTTTTAACTGGAGGATAATTGTTTCCAATATCGTGATGGTTTCTGCCACACATCGACATGAATCAGCCACAATCATACACATGTCCCTTCCCTCTTAAACCTCCCTCCCACCTCCCTGCCTATTCCACCCCTCTAGGTTTGTCACAGAGCACTGGCTTTGGATTCCCTGCATCATACAGCAAAGTCCCACTGGCTATCTATTTTACCTATGGTAATATATATTTTTCAATACTATTCTCTCAAGTCATCCCACCCTCTCCATCCCCTACTATCTCCTGGAGTTCACTCAGATTCATGTCCACTGAGTCAGTGATGCCATCTAACCATCTCATCCTCTGCCTCCCCCTTCTCCTCCTTCCTTCAATCTTTCCTAGCATCAGGGTCTTTTCCAGTGAGCCAGCTCTTCACATCAGGTGGCCAAACTCTTCACATAATAAAACCAATAATCATTTTATTCCCATAATGTATATATTTCTCCTAGTCATCTTCCTTTTGATTTTTATGGTGCTTTTTGGTTTTCACTTTTTATTTGGTTTAATATATCACTTATAGTGTTTATTTCCTTTTAATGACTAAAATAAAAGGCTGCGACATCCAGGCTTCAGGTAAAGGTATATCTATATTTCTAATTCTTTTATAGTCTTACTGTTTACAGGTGACTCAATTTACTCATATTAATTAATTTTGCTATATGACATAAGGTAAGTATTTGACCTTATTTTGTCAAATAGTTATCATATGTCACAGAATCATTTTTCACTTAATGGTCATATCTCCCCTGATTTGAACTTCTACCTTTAACATATTCTTATCAATAATTGGGAGTATTTATAGGATTTATATTTAATTCCACGTATTTAGCTGTCTATTTTGCGTTAGGTCCATATTGTTGGAATTATTGTAGCTTTATTATATGCTTTGAATTTGGTAGTGTAAGACCTCTTATTTTTCAGATAAAACTGTATGGCTAATCTCACCTAATTTTAACTTTAAGATCATTTTCACTTAATTTTGATGATTCCTTTTTTAAAAAAATCATTTTTAGAATTTTTATTGGTTAATTTTTTAAAAACTTGGGAAGGTACTGGTCTTTTTATTTAATGTTCTGATTGTTTCTTAAAAATTTCCATTGATTCAATCAGGTCATCTGCAAATAATTAATTACATTTTATTTCTCCCTTTCTAGTTTATCTTCTTCTTATCTGTTTTTTTCTGCTTTTTTGCATTGGCTAAAATTTCTTAAAAATTATTAACTTAAGGGCACTCATAGGACTCTTTGTTTCTGACTTTAATGAGAAGGCCTCCATTATGAATGATGTTGTCAATGATTTGAAAAAAGATAACCAGCTTTAAGTTAAGAAAGCAAACTTCTAGTTCAGTGAAGCTTGGTTGGCATTTTGTCTTGTTTTGTTTTAAATCATGGATTTTGTATAACAAATACCTTTTGATCTACATCAAGATAACTCTGTTGGACTTTCTTATATTTTTGGTATAGACCCTACTTCATTATGATGGTTATTATTTTGATGTTGGATTTCCAACATCCTTTGGAGGGGACTAGGGGTTCTGTGGAGCCCCCTGGGGGAATATGTGGGAGTGGGTTTAGGAATGAAACTCCAATACTTTGGCCACCTGATGCGAAGAGCTGACTCATTTGAAAAGACCCTGATGCTGGGAAAGACTGAAGGCAGGAGGAGAAGGAGATGACAGAGGATGAGATGGTTGGATGGCATCACCGTCTCAATGGACATGATTCTGAGTAAACTCCAGGAGTTGGTGATGAACAGAGAGACCTGGCATGCTGCAATCCATGGGGTCGCAAAGAGTCAGACACGACTGAGTGACTGAACTGAACTGAACTGAGGGAAGAAAGAAGTGGTTGGGGTTTAGAGAGAAAAAGACCCAGAAAGGGCTGCCCACACCACCTTGCTTAAACAAATTCAGACCTCACAAATTATTTTATTGGAACAAAGTTTCTTAATCAAACAAACAAATAAATTAAAATACTACTTTTACATGCCATGATTTAACTTTAATGTTTCTTGTTTTACTCATTTATATTCATTACTGGATATGGCCTATCTTTTCTTGTTTTTAGTGCTGAATTAATGTACTCTCTCTCATTACCTATGGGAAAGTCAGATGACCAGCCTGTCCAGGTTTCCTCAAGACTTTCTAGGTTTTTGCAGTAAGAGTCCTACATCCCAGCAAACCTCGAAATCTAGGGGAAACCAGGACAGTTGGTCACCTTAGCAGTTTATAAAGAATGAAAATTTATTATTTTTTGAGCATGGCATACAACTCACTGGTAAGCTCCTTTTGACCCAGAATTTTGTTTTTTAGAGATGACATGTTAACTTTACAAAGGTTTTTTTTCCAGGCTTTTATCCAAATAGAGAGAGACACACACATACATGCATATGTGTATATTTTTACTGAAATCACTAATATTTCCCTTGAATATTTTCCATGTCACAAAAATTTTCCAAAGTGATTCATATTGAACAAGTGTTCTCAACAGGGGATGATTTTGGCCTCTGGTGACATTTGGCATAATCTATAGACACTGAGGCTGTCAAATTGTGGTGCTGGAGAAGACTCTTGAGAGTCCCTTGGACTGCAAGAAGATCAAACTAGTCAATCCTAAAAGAAATCAACCCTGAATACTCATTGGAAGGACTGATGCTGAAGCTGAAGTTCCAATCCTTGGCCACCTGATGTGAAGAGGTGATTCGTTAGAAAAGACCCTGATGCTTGGAAAGACTGAAGGCAAAAGGAGAAGAGGGCGAACAGAGAATGAGACGGTTAGATGGCATCACCAACTCAATGGGCATGAATGTGAGCAAACTCCAGGAGATAGTGGAGAATGGGGGAGCCTGGCATGCTGAAGTCCACGAGGTCGCAAAGAGTTGGACACAACTTAGTGACTAAACAACAGCAAGAGACACTAGGGGTTGTTATAACTTGAGGGGCAGAGGGAGATACTAGCATCTAGTGGGCAGAAGCCAGGGATACTGCTAAATATCCTGCAGTTCCCAGGACAACCCCCACAGCAAAGAATCACCCAGGCCCACAGTGAGGAAGCTGAGCAATCTTGAGACAGAGTGCCTATAGCACTCTTATAATGTAAATATCCCCATTATAACTTCATATCTTGTTTCTCATTGCTAACTTGTGATACTTAGGTTTCCTCATTTCTTTTTCTTCTTTAAACTTTTCAATAGCTTATCCTCTTAAAATATATTTGTTTCTCAACATGGATATATATACACTACCATGTGTAAAATAGCAGCTAGTGGAAAGCTGCTGTGTATCACAAGGAGCTCAGCTTGGGGCTCTGTGATGACCTAGAGGGGTGGGATGTGGGGAGTGGGAGGGAGGCTCAAGAGGAAGCAGACATATGCATGTATATATATAGCTGATTCACCTCATTGTACAGCAGAAACTAACACAATATTGTAAAGCAATTATACTCCAATTTAAAAAAAATAATTTAAAATAAAGTTTGTTTCTCAAAAAAAGAATCTCTTATATTTACTAACCAAATGTTGGCCATTTTTCAAATCTTGCTTTCTGATTTTTATAGTAACTGCTTCTTTTCATCTTCATTTGGTTGCTTTGTTTTGATATCCTTTTTCTAACTCCCTTCATTGAAAGCTATTGGATGTGAATCAACAAGAACCATTCCCTGCTGACATTCAGTTACACACACTGTGGCTTGACATCACTTTAACCATCAAAGTCTTGCCAAAGACTGGGGGGGCAAGTGGTCGAAACGTATATCATGATTTGTTTTCTTGCAGAAATCCTGACTCCAACAGCTGGATTGATTCAACTCACTATGTTTTAACTAAGCCCAGTAATGTCCACAGTCATAAAATGGGGTTTTCTTTCAAAAGTACAAGGAATATGAGATTAAAAAAAAAAAAAACAAAGATTCATAAGGAGACCCAAGTTATATAGGATATAAGGCAAGGGGATAAAAGAAGTAAAAAAGTTGGAACAGCTGGAAGGAGGGATGGGATCCAAAAAAAGCACCAAAAATGAATGGAAATAATCGTGGTGGCAAAAAGCTGGTGAGAGGGAAGGCAGACTGCAACAAAAATAAGTCTTAGGATCAAAACAGAAGGTGGTACATAATGATAACTACTCTCTCTGCATCCCTCGGCATTGAGATCACTATTCTTTTATAGGTAAGGATGTGGAGAGGTTTAGAAAGAGCAGGTATCTTGTCCCAAGTCACAGTGCTCCAAGAGGCAAACCCACGTATTGTTATTATTTTCTTTTTTTTCTGATTCCCGAAACAACGTCTTTCCCCTGCATCATGTTTCCTTGCAATTACGCTTCACAGGTAAGAACTAGTCTAAGAATCTCACTACAAAGCAGTTTCTCCAACATCCTCAGCTTCGCACACTTCTGCCTGAAGGAAAAAAAAAATTATACCCACAACTGAGAATTCAGCTAAGCTGGGAAAAATCCACATAAGAAGCATAAATCTCTAGTTTACAAGAGCAAGGAAAATCCCCCTTGGGAAGGTTCTGGAGACGGCTCAAAAAGACAAAGTCTGGGAATTTAGAAAGAAGAGCTAAAATGGGTTTGACAATGATCCCGTGAATCGTCACATCCCGGGGGCACATACATCCTTGGAGATTGATGGTGAGGAGGACTATGATTTGATCATGTGAGAGTTTCCAAAAAGCCCAGTGGGGTAGGGAGGGTGGGGAAAGGCATAAATGTTCCTTCTATGCAGTATCTGCGTACAGGTGTGTGTAGCTTTGCCTCTGCTCAGATCTGCCAGTGAAAGTTCATTCATTCAACTCTGTAAAGTGGGTGGACCCAGATGATGGTGATCTGGGGCTTATAAAGAATCAGCCTTTGGGCAGACAATTCACAATCAGGTAGAGGAGACAGGTTCATGAACATAACCACAACAATGTCCACCCCAAGATAGATGCTATTGCCAAAGAAGAGTGGGGATTAGGTGGAGGGAGAGATGTTCCAAGGTCAAATACAAAATTTATTGCTCTTACTTATGGTTCAGTCACTAAGAAGTGTCTGACTCTTTGTGATCCTATGGACTGGAGCCCTCCAGGCCCCTCTGTCCTTGGGGATTCTCCAGGCAAGAATACTGGAATGGGTTGTCATGACCTCTTCGAGGGGATCTTCCCAACCCAGGGATCAAACTTGCATCTCCTATGTCTCCTGCATTGGGTGGGGTGGGGGGGAGGGGGAGCAGGGGAGCAGAGTTCTTTACCACTAGTGCCACCTAGGAAGCCCATCATCTTGATATATTGGAATATTATTCAACCATGTAAATGAAGGAAATCTGCTACTTAGGACAACATGGATGGAATTTGAGGGCATTATGCTAAGTGAGATAAGCTAGACTGAAAAAGACCAATACAGCATGGTATCATTTATTCACAGAATTCACAAAGAAAGTCAAACTCATAGAAAAGAGAGTAGAAAAGGGGTTGCCAGGGCTTGGCTGGGTACAGGGAAATAGGGTGAGGTTGGTAAAAGGGTACATATCTCAGTTCCAGGATGAATAGAGTCAGAAGACCTAATGTAAAATATGATGACTATAGTTGGCCCAGGTTCAATCTCTGGGCCTGGACAGGGCATGGCAACCCACTCCAGTATTCTTGCCTGGAGAATCCCATGGACAGAGGAGCCTGGTGGGCTACAGTTCATGGGGTTGCACAGAATCAGACACGACTGAACAACTAACACGTTCATAGTTTTCAACTCTAGTGTATAATAGAGATTTTCTAAGAGAGTAGATCTTAAATGTTCTCACCACACACAGAAAAAAAGATAAATATGAGAGGTGATGGATGTGTTAATTAGCTAGGTGAGGGGAGAAGTTTCATGATGTATACACATGTTGTCAAATTACCATGATGAAAACTTTAATACCTTACAATTTTGTCTGTCAATTATAACTTGAAAAAGTTGAAATGTTAAAAAATTTTAAATAAAAAAAATTAACATAAAAGCCCCTACCTCCTTGTTGTGAAAACAAGTAACTATCCATTAGGTGTCTGACATATAGTGGAAGCTCAATTGTGGTAATTATTAGTATTGATCATTATATTTAATAAAATAATTAATATTGATATTAACTAATAACACCATTATTACTCATGCCATTATCATAATTACTGTTACAAACATGACATATTAATTAATATAATTGAATACCATAGGGTTGTTATTAATGTTTAATATATAATTTTTTTATTATTTAATATTAATAGTTTAGTGGATCCTTATTCTTTGGGGATGCCAGCCCCTTGCACAATATGTACTAGGTAGTAGTTTTTATGGAAATGACCACCTGAGCCAGTCTTTATTCTTTGCTCTGCAGGTAGTGAGAAATGCCTTATGGGGGTTAAGACCATGGATTCAAGCTAGATTTACAAGATCCATGACCTTGGCCAAGCTATATAGCCTTTTGTACCTTCATTTTCTCATTCATAAGTGATGCAATGGTACCAACCTCACAGTGATTGTGAAGTATAATTAGGTTAATTATATATAACACAGTGGCATGCCAGGCACATAGGAAAGTGCTATATGCTTGTGTGTTATTATTATTTGATGGTTTCTTCATCTACAAATATTCCCTGTGATCCAAACTTGAATGCCTATGAGCTGCCATTTTCCCAGTGGGTCTAACTGGAGGCACAACCAGTGATTCTGGCTTAAAGAAAAGGTGGAGGATGTGTGCACATCTTTGCTATGAAACAAGAACCCACAGACAATAATCTCATAGCTGAGGCAGCCCCATCCTCAGTACTAGAAATTACTGAATTCAGGCAAGACTCCTTTTCTTGTTTGAAAAGTAGCTGGCGAGTTTTCCTTTGGAGTAACACAGCTCTTTCTATCCACTATTTTCTTCTTGGACAGTTTATTCATTCTTTCATTTACCAAATATTAATTGAGCCTCCAATCTGTGCTAGGCACTGTGCTAGTAGCTAGGATCTAGCTACAAATAACACAGTATGGACTTGTCCTTATAATTTCATATATAACAATAATTCATGCACATGTTATATATAATACATAAATAAGAGTTCTTATAATCATCTCTATTTAATACATTTTAACATATTATTTATACATTTTATATTAGATATACATATGAGTTTATAAGGACTTCCCAAGAGGCTCCAGTAGTAAAAAACCCACTTGTCAATGCAGGAGACATAAAAGACTCGTGTTCAATCCCTGGGTGGGGAAAATCCCCTGGAGGAAGGCATGGCAACCCACTCCTGTATTCCTGCCTGGAGAATCCCATGGACAGAGGAGCCTGGCAAGCTACAATCCATAGGGTCGCAAAGAGTCGTACACGACTGAAGTGACTTAGCACACACGCATGAGTTTATAATCCAATAGAGAGACAGGCATTTGATTAAAACAGCTTTTATTCTAGTGGCAAAATAAAGAAAATAGCCCAGGCCTTCTGCCAAGTATTTTTTGCTCTGTGTAGAGAATGAGATTTTTTTCACTTCAAGCCAGTTTAGCAAACATTAACTGAGCATCTATTATGCTTAAGGCTCCATGCTAGGTACTCTGAGGATACGCTGACAAAAGAGAAGCTGCCTTTAGGAAGCCTGGGCTCTGGCATGATAAGTACCCAAAAACGTTCGTTCTTGAAGTGCCCATTTCTATCAAAGGGAGTGGGATGGCTGGGTGGGTAGGGCCTGGGACTTGATCTCAGGTCCCCCGAGTCCTGCAGCAGGCACCACCTACCCATGACCTTGAGCAAGTGACATTGCCTTGTCTCAGTTTCCCTATCTATTCAGTTGTGCTTCCAAATAGCTCCAGCATCATGAGTTTGCTATGCAAATTTAAAGAGATGCTATGCCAATGGCCAGCAAACACTCTCAAAAGACAGCTTTTAGGTTGGCCAAAAAGGTCACATGGTTTTTCTGTAAGATGTTACAGAAAACCCAATGAAACCTTTTGGCCAACCCAATATTATTACTGTGACTATTTTAGTGCATAATAGTGGACCAGAAGCATATCATTTTATTTATTTTTTTCTTTTTTTTAAAAGTCTTTATTAAATTTGTTACAATATTGCTTCTGTTTTATGTTTTGGCTTTTTGGCTCTGAGGCATGTGGGATCTTAACTCCCTGACCAAGCATTGAATCCAAACCTCCTGCATTGTAAGGTGAAGTCTTAACCACTGGACTGCCAGGGAAGTCCCAGGATATCATTTTAAAACCCTTTTTGAATTAAGAAAGTGATGGATTTAATAAAGAAGACTGTCGGATTTTTTTTTCCCCCAATGAGGGTATTTTCTGTTGTTTTTAAAAGTCAGAACGGCCCTTGCTACCATCCACTGCAAGTTTCTATTACCCTGGTTGTTTTTGAGGGCCTCTTGCCTTTTGACAAGGCTTATTTGTCAATCTGTAGGCAAAAGGACCTATTTAGGGTGACCCAACTGTCCTGGGTTGCCAGAACCTGGAGGATTTCCCAGGATGTGGGACTTGCAGTGCTAAAACCAGGACAATCTCCCACAAACCAGAAGAGACGGTCCCCATCCTGCGCCTTCCCTTACGGTAGAGGCCACACAGGTAAATGGAAAGACTCTGTATGTGCTGCTGTGAGCCTCAGAGAATGCAAGCGACACCCTGACAAGACCCAGCCGGGTCTGGCACTCAGAGGACAAGGTTCATGTGACACAGCAAGGTCATGAGACTTGCTTCCATCCACCTCAGTGGTGCCTACGCCATGCGCAGCCTTTCGGTGACTCAGGCTCTCAAGCAGGAGGACAGATGGAAAGATTTTTAGGTAATCTGGGCCTCGGCATCCAATTACTCAGGGCAGCCCTGGCTCCTGACAGTAGGTGCGATGCCCCTCTGAGTCACCCTGGGAGCATTCAGGGTGTTGATAGGAACGAAGGGTGAGCGGGTCCATGCAAGGTGGCAATGTGATGGCCTTTGCTGTGTTCTCACTGTTCATCCTGGGTTCAAATGTCGGCCCTGCTCCTTTCTAGTGATTATTTCGGTCTGTAAGCTACACACCCTCCTCTGATCATCAGTTTCTTCTTTGGAGGACTAAACGGTATCAATAATGTATGCCTCCTACTTAGTGTAGGAGGGGCTTACAGACAGGACTTCATAAACAGTAGCCTTGACAGATAATCCTTACTATTGGATCAACACCCTTATGAATAGTATTGGTATTATCTGATATTGAGACTGATATAGGTGTTTCCCATTCTTTACCCTTCAAGTAAGCCACTTAAAATAGCTGCAAAGGACTCCTCTGGAGATCCAGTGGTTAAGACTCTGTGCTTCCAATGCAGAGGGTGTAGGTTCAATCCCTGGTTGGGGAATTAAGATCCCACATTCAGTGTGCAGCCAAAATTTTTTTAAATAAATAATTAAAATTCAGGTTTAAAAAAGAAATAAATATAATAGGTGGATAATCTCAGATGAACACTCCCAGGAACAACAGTGGTAATTTGAGAGTGGTGGTGAGTACTTACAAGTTTTAAAAAATGATGTACAGGTAGGATGCATTTAAAACATAGATTCTAAAATGATTTAAAACTTTTTTTTTTCCAGCCATGGAGAAGACAATTTTCTCAAATTCTCTTGGTCTAAATCAATCTCTCCCAAAGCATATTCAGAGAAAGTATATGTTATTTTAAGTTATCAAATCAAAGGAAGGGATTCTAGTGTTTAAAAGGTTTGAATAGATGAATAAATAAATTGCAGTGTAGTGGTACACACACACACACACACACACACACACACACACACACACACACACACTGGAATATTACTCAGCCATAAAGAAGAATTGAATAATGTCATGTGCACCAACATGGTTGGACCTAGAGATCATCATTTTAAATGAAGTAAGTCAGACAGAGAAAGACAAATACAACATGGCATCACTTATATGTGGAATCTAAAATATGACAGAAATGAACATATTTATGAAACAGAAACAGACTCACAGGCATAGAAAACAAATGTATGGTCACTAAAGGGGAAAGAGGGGAGGGGAGGGATAAACTAATACAAACTACCATGAGTAAAATAGAAAAACAAGGTCCCACTGTATAGCACAGGGAACTATACTCAATATCCTATAATAAACCATAAAAGCATATGAAGAAGTATATATAACTATATACATGCATTATTGAATCACTTTGCTGCACACCAGAAACTAATGCAACACTGTACATTGACTATACTTCTTTAAAAAGAATAAAGAGTTAAACAGATTTGGAATATATTGAGTTAAACTAAATCCACTTATTTCTCTACAAAGGACTTTTCGGAGTTTTTACTGCAAACGTTGTGGCTTTCCAAAAGTCAGGTGGAGTGTGTTGCAGTCTCCCCACTTACTTGGCTAGTAACCTTGTTCATGGAGTGTGCATCAGTGGACAGACGTTGGGTAGAATGAGTTGGAAAATCCTGATATGGATGTTTCTGTGCAAGTCCTAGTCCCCACTTCATCTCAGCCCACACCCCACGGCCTGGCTTCCTCGGCAATTAGTGCTTGATTCCTGGTCTCTGAGTTCTTCCACCGAGCCACCTGGGAGCTCTGATTCATCCTTGCCCTTGGCCTTTACCATGGGGTGAATCCTCCCCACTGATCTCGCAGGGAGCATGGTATCAGAGTCTGAACAACCATAAAAAACTCTCTCTGTGTGTGCCTCACATCTCCTTTATGGGAAAAGAGTCCTTTTTTGATACACCAAGATGTGTCATTTCTCCTAGGAGAAGCTTGCCATTTGATGAAGATGATGAACACGCGGACGACCATCGTGATAAAATAATGAATAGCATATCTTTACAGAGCACTTAACCACATACCCAGTGCTGTGCTTCATGCCTGGGAAGTGGGTACTATCAGTATCCCATTTTCCAGATGAGGAAACTGAAGTTCAAGGAGGGTCTATGACTTTCCCACAATCACTCAACAAGTAAGTCCTGGGATTTGTTATTTGTGTGGACCACCATGAAACTGACTTAATCCAGAAGCCATATTCCTAAGGTACATTATGTGGATTCACTCAGAAATACATGGAACTGGAGATCTTAAGGAAACTCACACTGGCAGAACTACCTCCAAACAGTCGCACACGGGGACCCTGAGAAACGTCAGCTCTGAACTCCAAGCTATGCTGCCTCCAAACACAACACGAGCAACCCAAGCCCACAAAATAAGGCAGCCAATGGCCTGAGCCTTGGCTAACCAACTCCACCTTCAACTTCACCTTGGCACGCAGCCCCATGGAACGTGCTAATAGGATTCACAAATGCTTTGGCTTTACTCTATCTCTGCCATTGGCATGCTTTTATTTGTTTTTGTTTTTGTTTCTTTTCTCGTCTGTACAGTGGGGTAACTCAGCACTAAGGGAAATTGCCCCTCCTTGCCCCATGACGGAAAGATACTTTCTTAACCTGGGTTGCTCAGGGAGTTGAGCTAATTAATAACAAGCCCAGAATCACCTCCACCCCACCACCCACCCCAGCCAGAGGAGATAAGACACAGCCTTACTTCCTGCATCAGACTGTCTCCTCACCTCGTCATTGGCGCCACTGAGGTGACTGGCGCCTGCCGCCACCTCCCACCCCATTGGGTGGCAGCTTATCATCTGGGGGTGAAGGGAAGTGATGCGTGTGTCCTCACAGGGGCCGATGGCAGAGAGGCTTGTAAAAGGTGCTGTATAAATCAATTATTAATACTAATCAGAGCTATTATGCACCATGAGCAGGAGACAGGAGGCCTGGAGACAGTCACCACACCCTCTTTGACACCGTACCAGGGGCCAGATCTCTCACGAACTAGGGAGAGCTCTGAGGTGAGATGACCCAAGAGCAGGAAGAATTAACCCCTTCGGGCTACCCTGGTGGCTCTGTGGTAAAGAATTCGCCTGCCAATGCAGGAGACGCAGGCTTGATCCCTGAGTCAGGAAGATCCTCTGGAGAAGGAAGTGGCAACTCACTCCAGTATTCTTGCCTGAGAAATCCCATGGACAGAGGAGCCTGGTGGGCTACAGTCCATGGGGTCACAAAGATGTGGACATGACTTAGAGACTAAACAACTGCAAACCCCACCTGGTTTTTCAAAAGTCTCTACCTGACAGCACTGCCTGAGGTAGAAAAGGTTCCAGAACTTCAAAAGCGTGGGGCCTTGAGAGCAAAGTTTTTAGTATAACTACTTATTTCTAAGCTCTTCATTGAATCCAGCTGGGACTGTTGTTTGCCCCATTGGACTCTGGAGAAAATGGTGCCCACCAGGATATATTTCTCCAAGCCAGCTTGCCACTTTCTGGCGTGGAGAGGGCGCCATCCACAGGACCAGTGAGCTGGGTTTCTTTTCTCAAGCCACTTCCTGTTCCCTCCTGGGATCCGCCCTGTGGGCTGGGAACAAAGGGAACAGCTTGTTCAGGTTATGGATGTGATGAATTGATTCCATGTTTATATTCTCTGATGTTCTAAGATCTGGGTCGGATATGGTGACCCTCCTGAGAGTATCCAGACCTCATGGAATGGTGTTGAACTCAACTTCCCTGAGAAAAACTCACCTGGGTTCTCTCAGAAATAAATATCAGGCATCTACCCCATGGCGCTTTGAGAATCTACTGGTGACAAGGTGACAAGTCAAAAGTGGACAATGGTTAGTGCTAACATCCTAAAAAATTAATATCTCTGTCCTAAGAAAAAAAACTGATAACAAGAATGAATATTTGTCCAGCATGAACAGCCTGAGAACTTAGGGTACCAAAAAAGGTGGAATAAGAAGGAGGAAGGAATTGTGGAGGAAATGAAATGGAGGAGATGCAATAATGGTGAATTCAAACAGCAGGCAACAGCTCCAGGAAGGGGGACTTCCCTGGTGGTCCAGTGATTAAGAATCCATCTGCCAGGGCAGAGGACACAAATTTGATCCCTGGGCTGGGAAAATCCCACAATGCCGTGGAGCAACTAAGCCCATGTGCCACAACAAGAGGAACCACCACAAAGGGAAGCCTGAGCACCCAAGGAGGAGTAGCCCCTACTCATTGCAACTAGAGAAAGCCCAGGGACAGCAATGAAGACCCAGAGCAGCCAAAAATAAATAAAAAGTTTTTAAAAAGAACATTTCAGGTCATCTTCTTTTTTTTCAACCATTTTCTGCATGGTTGGCAGAATAATGGTCCCCCACAAAGATGCCCACATCTTAATCCCCAGAGCCTATGAATATGTCACTGTACAGGTCAAAAGGGACTTTGCAGATGTAAATAACTTTAGGATCCTGAGATGGGGAGATTATCCTGGATTACCTGGGTGGGCCCAGTGGAATTACAAGATCCTTTTAAGAGGGAGGCAGGAGGGTCAGAGTCAGGAAAGGAGATGTGATGACAAGGAGAGTCCAACTGATGTAATTGCTGGCTTTGAGGAACCAGTTGGGGCCATGAGCCAAGGAATGTGAGTAGCCTCTAGAAGCTGGAAAAGGTAATGAAACAGATTCTCATTAGAGCCTGCAGAAGGAATACAGCCCTAAGGACACCTCGATTTTAGACGTTCTGATTCCAGAACTGTAAGATGGTAAACTTGCATGGTTTGAAGCCACTGTGTCTGTGGTCATTTGTTATAGCAATAATGGCAAACCAATACCATGGGTAAAGTTGGGTCATTCTCCAATCTCAGCCCTCATGTGTGCTTACTTCATGGAAACACACTGAAGAAAGGTCAGCATGGAGTATCGTACATGCTTCATTTCTAAGAATCATTCAATTGCTGAAATTTGGGGCTCACTTACTTAAAAATTAAAATAGGCTTGTGCATTTACTCATTCATCCAACAACTATCTACTGAGCAGTTCCTGTGTACCAGGCTCTCTTCCCAATGTTGGGGGTGTAGATGGAAATGGTCCAGAGGTGAAAAATGATGGCTTCATGGAGAGACATAGCAATGAGGTAAACAACTAAATGACCAGTAAGACTAAAACTGAGAGAACCCAGCCTGGTAGAAAATGATGTCAAAGAGGGAACTAGGGACAGATCATAAATATCTTACCAACCACAGTAAGGAGTGGGATTTTAGTGTAACTGAATGGGAAGCCACTGGAGGGTTTTCTACAGAGCTGGGCAATTCTTTATTTACTGTTCCAAAAAGATGTTTGGTTATCACACTATCAGTCATATCACATGACCCTCAACTGCATTCCAGGGTGCCTCCTTGAGGGTAAGAGAAACAAAGTAGAATCAGACCAGGAACTGATCCTAACACTACCAATGCCCACAACAGTTAGAGACAAGGGAAATTCACATTTGGTGGACACTGACTCTGTGTTGGGTGGTATGCAGGTTGCTTTTCATGCATTACTATGGTTCATTCTCCCAAGAGCCTTGAGATGTAGGACATGGAAGACCAGCAGGTTGAGGCTCAAAGAGGGAAAGACACCTGCTCAAGATCCCCGTGGCCATTAAGTGACAGAGGCGGGGTTCAAAACCATTTCTAGCCAGGGTGGCTTTCCCTCACCAGCCCCACATCAAACCCTCTCCAACCCGCAGAATTTCCCATTGAGAGAATTAGTCATAACTGGCTTTGATTGGCTCGGTGGCCAATGCAGTTCCAGCACAGGGCATTTCTCTAGGGCCCTTATCTTTATTAGCTGTGAATTTATCTCCCAACAGAGATAGGGCTCTGGGTGAAGGGCCCCCCTGTCCACACCTGGGTGAGTCGTACCTGCTCCAAACAGGTCAGCAAGCAACTGGGAGCCTTGTAATTGCCTTCTTCCTCACCTCGCCCCCTCCCACAAGTTCAAACCTGCAATGTCAACACAGTCTCCAGGACCAAAGGTAACGGAGGGTAACCGTGAGGGTATTAACCTGTAATCCCTTGATAAGGCCAGCACATTTCACAGCGCCATAAATTAATTCTTGTCCTCCAGGGCCCGTGAGGAGTACAGAAGGTAAAGAGCAAAAGGAGAAATAAAAAGAGGCCAACAGCTGAACGGGTAGAGCAGAGCAATGCCATCAGAGGAGCCAGAAGCCCCCAAGGGTCCCCTCCTAGCAGGTGAAGGGCTTGACTTCACATGATTTGTGACATTCTGTGAATTCATGGAGATAAAAAGGAGAGAGAGAGAAAACACTCTGAGATGGGGCACGAGAGGGCTTGACCAACCTGTTCTATTTGGTAACACACAGTTCATCTTCCAGGCAACAAGCAACAATCAGCTATTTGATTTTTTTTTTTTCAACAAGGCAGAGATATCCCTCAAATCAGACTGAAACCCACCCTCTCAGAATGAGCTGAGAAGGAGCAGATAGAATCGGGACCTAAAAGCATGACTGAACTCATGTCAGCCTCATCGGTCTGAAGGTTGTCAGCCTAGGGCTTCCCTGGCGGTCCCATGGTTACGAATTTGCCTGCAGTGCAGGGGACCCGGGTTCAGTCTCTGATCTGGGAAGATCCCACATGCGGAGGAGCACCTAAACCCGTGAGCCATAACTACCGAGCCTGTGCTCTAGAGACCGAGAGCCACAGCCACTGAAGCCCATGCACCTAGAGCCTGCTCTCCATAACAAGAGCAGCCACTGCAATGAGAAGCCCACACACCACAACTCGAGAAAGCCCACATGCAGCAACAAAGACCCACCACAGTCACAAAATAAAAAGGTGAATAAAAATTAATAAAAAATAAAATAAAATATTTAAAAAAAAAAGGATATCATCTTGATAGCAGGAGCCACCTTAGTTAGACTCCTTGTGGTTCTAAAAGATCCACCCTATGAAACTTATGAAAATGAGTTCAAAAGTCCTCTGGTCCATGATGATTCCTAATGAGCAGAGTCATTTCCCAAGTATTTATTTGCAAGACGGTCTATGGCTAGTTTTCTCACTTGTTTGCTTCCAACACCATTTTATGAATGCCAATTACTATGTGACCCTGGGAATACTACAGTGTCACAGATGTCTATCCGTGGCTTCCTGAAATTCATGATCTAGTGGAAGATAAAGACAAGTCTACAGGACCATAATACACTGTGACAAATTATGTGATGGGAGCCAAGCCCTGGTGGGGTTTTGGACAAAGTCCCATATGGGCTTGTTTTTGTTACCCAGCAAATATCTCTGATCTTTACCCATTTGGAATCAGCAGACACATGGAAAATGAAAAAGCATTTCAAAATAGCTAAAACTTATTTACAAGGTAAAACTGCTATTTTCATTCATTGTGTTCTTATATCACATTCCAAAGTCAATCATCAAATATATTTGGACTTTCTGCTTCTTAGGATGGTCTGCTCACTGGTTCTCTTCTAATAGAGATGATATGCATTTGCTCACATTCCAAAGGTTTTAAAAATATCACTTGAGATGTAGGGAAAAAAAGTCAAAATCCATTTAGGCATAGAAAAGAAGAGTCTAGCTTTGAGGAATTGATTCAGGATAGAGATATGGTTTAATTCAGCAACTCATCCAGACCTGGAAAATATGTCTACCTCCCTAAAACAAGAAAGAAAAAAATAAAGAAAGAGGGAAGGAGGAAGAAAGAAAGAAAAGGACTTAATACCACAAGCTGATTTTCAAAACCAATGCATTTAAATGTGTGTGGACTTTAAAACGTCCCTTATAGTGTTACTTATAATATAAGAAATTAGAAATATCTTAAAAGTCAACTAATAGGAAAATGGTTAAGTAACACGTAGCAATTTAAGAGGTTATAAAAAAACTCTTATGTGCAAAAAAAAAAAAAAAAAGATGCTTCTGATGCTAGGGGAAAAAGGCAGAATACAGAATAAAATTTTATTTTAAAGAAATTTTTTTTTAATTAAGGATAAGAAGGACACCGAAATGTCAACAAAAATTGCCTCTGGTTAACAGCATAGTATAATAGTTCAACAAATGAGATTTGGTGTCAGGGACCTTTGGATCAAATCTGGGCTTTACCACTTTCTAATTGACATGCTTTGGGAAAAGTGTTTCTCTCAACCTTTCTTTCATCTTCTGAACAATGGAACTGATAGTGAAGCATTAAAAGAAATAATGCAAGTTAAGAATATATAATAAATGTTCAATAAATGACAGCTCTTATATGGGTATACACATGATGAATGCCATGGATGTTTAACTTCATAAGCATTTCACTATTTAAAGCTACTATATATTGCATCAGAAAGAGATAGACATTAAACATTTTTAAATTTTATAATCACGTGTAAAGTGAGTTTATGATAGCTGAGGAACACAAAGAATTGACACTTAGAATATGAATTCCTAAGTAGCTAGGACTTTCCATTTACCCGGCTCAAATTTTAGAAGGCAATTGAGGAGGAAAAAGTGATTTTCTATGAGAAGTTTCATAAATAAAGAGACCAAGCTTCCAGAAATAATTTACTTGAGATCTTGCCCTGGATTCTTCATAATCCCCTAGACCAAAACTGAAGACAAAGTGACAGAGTCCCTTAGGTGAGTTCCTTGCCTTCCATCAGACTCTCAAAGGAATCTGGGACCCCCCAAGTTTTTGAGAAACTGTTGTATCTTCAAAGTTGGATGAAAACAGACATTAAAAGTGATGACTCATAAGACAAACCAAGGAAGTGTGCCCTTCCCCTTGCTGGTCTAGCTCACCAATGTGCCTGTCATTGAATGAATGGATTAATGAATTGAACAACTGAATGTACTGAACAACAATTGAACAGTACAACAATTACCCACACAAGAATGGGGATATGCCGGGCACTGAGATTCCATGTTAAATCTCAATTACACATAAAACCACCTTTACTAAACACCCAGTTTCCCGAACATACCAGGTAATATTGTAATATTGTAATCTGACATTTTCTGCAGAGATAGGACTTCCAAGGAGGAACCACTCATCCCACGTCAGACGCAAGGAAGGACCAACAGGTTGGAATTGTAGAGTAAATATTTAAACATGGGAAGTTCAATAGCTGTTAAGTAGGTTCTGTAACAGGCTCATTTTTAAAAATCAATACTCTTACTAATAGCAAGATGCTAGTCTTCAGTCAAGGGGAGGCAACTCAGTTGAAATTATTTTTTGAATCAGAAGTCAATAGGAGCCATTGTCTCAAACAAGTCTCCCCAGATTGGTCAAAGAAAAACACGGTCACGCAGCCGTCTCCTGGGATCTAGTATTTCCATGAAGCTGGGTCTGGGCTGCTGAAGCTGATGGGAGCCACAGATGTGACCTGAGCGAGGTGGAAGGTAGAAGGTGGGTAGGAGGAACAGGTAAAACAAAGAGAGAGGGACTTTTCTCTGGGATTATTGCAGCAATCAAGGACTTGGATTTTTAACCTGGTTGAGGGTAAGAGCTGCATGACCTTGAGGAAGGAAGGTTACTACCTCAACTGTGACAGAAGCCTGAGCATGCTCCCTACCTCTCCTTGGTCCGAACCATTTCAATGCACACAGTCAGACTTCCAGCGGCCGGCACCTGGTCTCAGCTTGAGGGCTTTGCCTGGACTCAGACACTGAATGAAGGTCCCCACAAAGTGGCCGTCAACCACTGACAGATGGGAGCTGGCTCCTTAATTGCCGTGTGTACCCTCCACCACCTCTCAGCCCCCCGAATGGGATGGAGCCCCCCGTTGCCCAAGGAGGTGACCTGCTATTACATCCTCTAAGTTGGCTGCTTTCTCTTATTCCATCCTTCCAACTTCCCCTGCAGTGCCCTGGGGGCACTTCCCACATCAACCACTTTCACTGAAGTCTTGTCTCTCTGTTCTGTGCCTCAGTTTCCCCAAATGTAAAATGTGGGGAAAAGAGCATCTCCTTCTTAGGTTTTTGAAATGAAAATACACGTAAACCATTTAGCACAGTGACTGACACATAATAGGCGAGGAATAAAGATTAGCCATTGTAATGAAAAGGGGATTAATAAAGAACAGATAGATCTTTTATATATTAGATGTACATATAGATACTTTCCTATGTCATGATTAAAATTGTTTAAATAAGTTTCCTATTGAAGGCTTACCCCATGGCTCAGCAGGTAAAGACTCTGCTTCCAATGCAGGAGACATAGGAGATACAGGTTTGATTCCTGGGTCGGGAAGATCCCCTGGAGGAGGAACACTCCAGTGTTCTTGCCTGAAAAATCTCATGGACAGAGGAGCCTGGCAGGCTACAGTCCAAAGGGTCACAAAGGGTCGGACACCTTAGCGACTGAGCACACATTGAGAATGAGGCAAATTAAGCTTCCAGAAGGTCATTTTTAAAAAACACTTTAATGCCTCTGCCTCAGAAAGAAGGCTGAAATGGGTTATAAGGACAATAACAGTACATATTAGTAATGAGTCAAAGAAAACAGCTAGAAATAAATCTTTTCAAAATGATCTATTTAAAGAAAAATATCTAACAGCTGTTCAATAGGAATGCTGTCTTAAATTCATTGATGAGGGGTGGAAAGACAGAAAATGTGATCGTGTGGTTTTACCTCCTATGGAAAACCTAATAAAGGGAATTTAGGTCCAAATTACACACAGGTGCCTGGAAGAAAGATGAAAACTTCCGAGAACCCAGTCAAGGAATTGATGGCAATGGTAACAGACTCTGATGTGCTGAATATTTTGGAATTGACTGTTTAGCTCAAGACTGTAACTTATCCATTCTTCTGTTTATTCGTGCATTTATTCACTGCTCAGATGTCTAGTATTTACACCTCAGGTATAATAATGACACAACACCAGTAGCAGCAGGTAATGTTTTATTTATCCCTCACTATGACCAACCTAGACAGCACATTAAAACACAGAGACATTGCTTTACCAACAAAGGTCCGTCTAGTCAAAACTATGGTTTTTCCAGTAGTCATGTATGGATGTGAGAGTTAGACTAAAAAGAAAGCTGAGCACCAAAGAATTGATGCTTTTGAACTGTGGTGATGGAGAAGACTCTTGAGAGTCCCTTGGACTGCAAGGAGATCCAACCAGTCCATCCTAAAGGAAATTAGTCCTGAATATTCATTGGAAGGACTGATGCTGAAGCTGAAACTCCAATATTTTGGCCACCTGATGTGAAGAGCTGACTCATTTGAACAGACCCTGATGCTGGGAAAGACTGAAGGCCGGAGAAGGGGACAACAGAGGAGGAGATGGTTGTATGGCATCACTGACTCAATGAACATGAGTTTGAGTAAACTCTGGGAGTTGGTGATGGACAGGGAGGCCTGGAGGGTTTCAGTCCATGGGGTAGCAACGAGTCGGACATGACTGAGTGACTGAACTGAACTGATGCTCCAAATACAGTTTTAAGACCTTTACTTGTTATTAATTTATTTCATTCTCACAGCAATGCTACAAGGGGTACTAATATCCTCACTGTGTATCAGAAAACTGAGGTACAAGGAATTAAGTGACTTGTCCAGGATAGCACAGCTGGGACAAAGGTGAATGTTGACTCCAAACCCCCATCCTTTAAACATTGCGTTCTATGTTTTTAGGTCCCTGGCATATATTTGGCATCAGTAATATCCTATCCCCACTCCATCCTTCCCACACTGACCCTTAGTAGATATTGCTAATTGAGTGCTATACTCTTTTAGCTGTTCTTGCCTGAATCCTCTGAATCCTTCTTAACACAAAATTTCACACAGTCACTACCAATCAATTGGAATTGGCATGGGTGATAAAGACAGTTTGACAACCGAACCAGTTAGGACTATTTGACTGCAAGCAGTGGAAGCTGACTCTGAGTAACATAAGTTTAAAAGGACTCCACTAAAAGGATGTAAGAGAACTCAAGATGACTGAAGAGTGTGTTCAGGAATAAGGAGTTTCCTAGGGGGTTTTAGAGCAAGTATTTATATGACAGGCTTATCTGGATACCTCCACTGAAATTAATATGTTCTAAGCATATTGTTTCCTTGCCCTTGAGTCCTTCTGATCAGGGTGTAAATTCCCAAGGGAATGTCTGTGGCTTTATTGGTGTAGATCACCCACTAAAACAAGAGTGAAGACGACCAAGAGCCCAAAAAGGTAATGAAGGGGCTATATTCAGGAGGGAAAGAATTCTGAGAAGTCCAAAACCACACCACCAGCATCGTCACCAACCATCCACTGCAACAGATCTGATCTACACAATTAGCCTATTCCAAACGTTCCAACAGGGCCATGGGCTGCTGAATGGGTTATTTGGTTGGCCTGCAAGTCATCACTAAAACAGTTCTGCTGATGATTATACATTGAGCGTGGGTGTCTTCACCCGGGGAACTAACTCATCAACTAGAGAAGGAATTGGCAAAGTCCAGGATGAGCCTTTGAAAGCCTCTGATGAAATCAGGCTGTTGATTAACGCAATTAGCACCATTAGGAGAGGAAGTTGTTAACCTAAATCAATTATCCACAGACATCTATCATGCTAAGTGTTCCTCTTTGTCTTGAGCATATTGCACTGTTGGTGTTTCAGTGGTGATGGCCATTAAAAATAAATGATTATTGTTGATTTTCTATTGATATAGCTATTAATGTATTGGTGCCTGTGTGTATAAGCCGCTTACATGTAGTGTACAGAAAATAGATGTACTAACAATAGGAAGTAAGTATCGACTCCTGTTTGTCAATTCAGGAGGTACATATTGACCAACAAAAAGTGCTACTAGCTCTTGATGAGCTAAAATGAAAAATGTTCATATCAGCTCATTTTTCTTTAATTCTTTGTATCGTTTATCTTCTACAGTGCAAAGGTTCAGAGGCATGGCTATAATTCTTTCTTATTAATTTTACTGGGGTATAATTGCTTTACAATGTTATGTCAGTTTCTGCTGTACAGAAAGGTGAATCAGCTATGTATACCTATATCCCCTCTTTTTTGGATTTCCTTCCTGTTTAGGTCACCACAGAGCATTGAATAGAGTTCCCTGTGCTATACAGTAGGTTCTCATTAATTATCTATTTTATTAGTATCAATAGTGTATATATGTCGATCCCAATCTCCCAGTTCATCCCACCCACCTCCCTTTCCCCCTTGATACCCGTATTTTGTACTCTACAGAATGGATGTAATTCTTCATCTCCACCTCAGTATCTAACTCAGACTCCTTAATTGTGGTCCTAAAGCATTTTGTGCCAGTTGGTTTACATCTGTATGAAAACTCCAGCAAACTGAAGTCTTCTGTACCAATCTCACACACTAACCATGATATCATTTTCTTAAATCCACCCCCAAATGTCCAGAACAATAGTCTGTGACAATGACAATAAACATTCACTGAATCTCAGCCACCCAATTCTTTGCATAGATATCCAGCTTATAGAATAATAATAATGACAATAATAACTATTCATGTATGTGTCAGGTATGAATTAATCCCAGTATGAATGAATTCAAACTCTCAATTCTTAAGGTAACATTATTATGGCCATTTTACTGATGAGGAAACTGAAATATGGAAAAGACAAGTCCTAATATATAGCTGGTTAATAAACTCAGTCATTCTGGATGTAATCACACCACTACCCCTGCCGCTACTTGTCCATGCTTCTCTGAATATACTTTTGTAGCAGGTATTAAGTATCAGGAATATATTTTTGCTCTCACAGAAACCTGGCCTGGTGTGTAGCATGCCCATTTGTGTGTGTGTGTTTGTATGTGTGTGTGTGTGTATGCATGCCCCCATTCCACCCCCAGATAAAGGAACTTGAATTTATGGGTTCAGGTAATTTGCTAAGTTTATATACCCAACAAATGATGCAAGAGATTCAAACCAAACTTTCCTCTTTAGGGACACTTCAGGCAGAATCTGAAAAAGCATGATCTTTTAAGAGAAACATAGAGTTTTTAAGCTTTTTGTTTGCAGAATGAACCAGTGGATTTCTGCATCGCAGCAGTGCCTGGAATTAGTAGTACAGGAATAGAGACAATGTACAATGCTTTATGTTCCCAGTGGGGCCTGGAATATGATTGCAACATCTAGAAATACCTGCTTGATCGATTGGAGTGACTAGATTCAACTGAGCAAGTAAGCCTTGGCTGGGGAGGGGAGGGTTGCAGAGGGCGATCAAGGAGCATTAATAGGAAGAAAATCACAGGAGGTAGAAGGGCCAATTGTTCCTGACAGTGCCGAGAAGGTCAGACTTTCACAGAGTCATCAAAAGGAGGTTTAAACATGGCAAACCAGAAAGGCAGGCTGGGCTTTCCCTTGGGAGCTGAATTGTCAAGAACTTTTTTCAAAATCTTAAGACTTTCTGCCAAGACAACATGTCTTCAGCTGGTTAATTAAAACTGGGTGTCAGCGGTGCTTCGAAATCACCAAGAGAGGTGTCAGCTTCAGGGCATGTGCTTGGGAAACCTCACAGGTTTTCATCTAAGGGGGGAGTTTCTTAAGCGCTTAAGAGGAGAAAAAAGGAGGGAGGGAGGAGAATGGAAAGGGAGGAGGCCACTGAGACATGAATTTGGAATGGATTTATTTTTTCAACTCGCTTAGAATCACATTCCAATTTCCCTGGAAAGATTGGTCTTCCAAAATGAAAGTGTCATCTCAATTTTGGTTATTGTCCCATTAAAAAATCTTTAAAGACAGATCTTAAAAGATCTGAAAATCCCAAATCACCTTGAGTTGCTTTCACATGAGAAATAATTAACTCGGTAGTTGATTGGATGCAGTGGGAGGCAGAATAATGGAATAATGCCCACACACCACCAGATACCTACTTCCTAATCCCTGGAATCCCAGGGACTTGTGAATAGGTTAGCTTTTTGCAATAGTGATTAAATTAGAGATTTTGAGATGAGATTATTCTGGATTCACCAGAGGAGCCCTAAATGTAACCATAAAGGTCCTTCTAAAAGGGAGAATCAGACAGAGGAGATATGAAGATGGAAGTAGAGGTCAGAGAGACTGGAGTATTCAAGTGTCCTCTGGGAACTGAAAAAGAAAAGAAACAGGGACTTCCCTGGTAGTCCAGTGGTTAAGACTCCATGATTCCACTGCAGGGGACATGGGTTCGATCCCTGGTCAGGGAACTAAGATCTCACATGCTTTGTGGTGTGGCCAAAAAGATTTTGGAAAAAAAGACAAGAAACAGATTCTCTCCTGAGCGTCCAGAAAGAGTACAGCTCTGCTGTGACCATGCTTTGAGTCTCATAGGACCCTTTTTGGACCTCTGAATTCCAGAACTATAAGACAATAGATTTGTATTATTTTGAGCTACTGCATACTTGTGTGGTAATTTGTTACAGCAGCAAAAATAAACTAACACCCATGTAGCTCATTTTTTCCTTTACTCTTGAAATGCCTTAAGGCCAATTACAATGACAAATCAAATGCAACAAAAATAACCAAAGGTATAGCTGGTTTAGGCAATTTGTTTTTCCTAAAAACAGACAAGACCATTGAGTTTGAGGGCTAAAACAGCGAGAAAGAGGTAGAAGTATGTCCATGGTGACCTGTCCATTTGCCAGGTGTATATTTGTCTGGTTCTCAGCTTCCTGGCAGACAATGTGAGAAACATGAATCATAAAGTTGTATGATTCCCAAGCCTGCACAAAACCAAGCCAATGTCTCAGAAGAATGGCTATTTCTCATATTAAGATCAGAAAACCACTTTGTCTTGGGGTCCCTATCTTTATTGTGTGATGAAATGGAACAGAAGTCACCTGACCATACATTCCATCCTCATCATTGCTCGGAACATCTCTGTGGTCTGGATGCTAAGACACAAAGATGAAGGGCAATCCTGGGGACAAAGTGCTTCTAGCCTGAACAGAAAAGCAAATAATAAATATGATGTAGTAAAATGGGGATGATCGCATTGAGGAGGATGAGAGAAGCCCAGAGGAGACATCTAACCCAGCCTGGGTACAGTGGGGAGAAATCACTTCCAGTGGTATCCAGGTTAAGTCTTGAAGGCTGGAGATGGGTAACCATGGTAACCAAGTAAAGAACGGGCATATGTGTATAGGGAACAGGAGGTATCAGGGAGGTTGAAGACACTGTCAGGAAAAAAATAGAATATATTGGGTTGGCGCAAAATTTCATTTGGATTTTTTAGTAGCATCTTATGGAAAAATTGAAAGAACTTCTTGGCCAACACAATATATAGATACATGGAAACTAGGGTGGCCAGAGATGGTGTTGAATTATGTAGATCAACCCCCAAGGTGCCAGAGAAAGTGTAGAGACTGGAGGGTGGGGGTCTGGGAGGTAGAGAGGGGTCAGATTTTGCCTACAGAGTTCTTCTGAAACTCTTTCTTACAGAATAGAATCACAGAGAGAGTGAGCCACGGATGCTGACCAAAACACTCTCTCTTAGCATCTTCCACTAGAATAATTCTAGAGAAGAACTTAAGTATAAAAACCGACTATTACTTATTCAGCAGTGACTTTGTGGCCTCATTCAGAAGATACCATCATTTCTCTCATTCAACAGAGGGATGAGCCCAGATGGACTGTCCCAACATCACACAGCAACAAAGGGGCCGGGAGAAGCTGAAATGGATCTCTTCTTCTTCCTGAGCTGGAAGATCCATCAGGGATTAGGAGCTTAGGGCTTAAAGAAAAGTCAAGGCATAACTTCTTCTCCCCCTCCACCTTAAAACGATTACCATGGATAAGAAGAATTTTTTTTTTTAGAAAGAATTTCTATAGCCAACATTCATGTATTCATTCATTCATTCGTTTATTCAGTAAATATTTATCCAGGGCTCACTCTGTGTTGGGCACCGTAGATATAATAAAGAACCAAACAGAAGAACATCCTTGAACTTTCTGGAGTTTAGATCTGGGAGAAGAAAGATAGCAAGTTCACAAACAAATGGAAATATAATATGTCAGGCAGTGATCAATGCTACACAATACAGAAATCTGGGCAAATGGTGAAAATCCACCATAGTGATTATGCTGGGGCAGAATGAGGCCCAGGGGGAAATAGGGTTGGGGCAGTGAGCAGAGGCAGTTCCAACAGAAATAGCTGTATTGACACAGGGAACAGATGAATGGATATCAAGGGGGAAAGGGGATGGCTGGAATGAACTGGGAAATTGGGACTGACATATATACACTACTCTGTATAAAATGGGCTTCCCTGGTAGCTCAGGTGGCAAAGAATCTGTCTGCAATGCAGGAGATCCCGATTTGATTCCTGGGTCAGGAAGATCCCCTGGAGAAGGGATAAGGCTACCTGCTCCAGTATTCATGGGCTTCCCTGGTGGCTCAGATGGTAAAGAATCCACCTGCAATGTGAGAGACCTAGGTTCGATTGCTGGGTTAGGAAGATCCCCTGGAGGAGGGCATGCAACCCACGCCAGTATTCTGGCCTGGAGAATCCCCATGGACAGAGGGGCCTGGCGGGCTATAGTCCATGCAGTTGCAAAGAGTCGGATACGACTGAGTGAATAAGTTCAGCACAGCACGTATAAAACAGATAGCTAATGAGAACCGACTGTAAAGCACAGGGAACTCTACTCAGTGCTCTGTGGCAGCCTAAACAGGGAGGAAATCCAAAAAGAGGGGCTTTATGAATACGTTGAGCTGATTCACTTGCTGTACAGCAGAAACTAACATTGTAAAGCAACTATATGCCAAAAAAAAATTAAGAAAAGAAATAGCTGTGTTTTAGTTCATAAGTGGTGGGTCATCTTTTATCATCAGGCTTACATGGGTGTTACATATATTCTTTTGGGTGTGACAGATATTAACTGACAAACGCTTTACAAGGTTAAGGGATGCTATTTTATGTTGGTGGTCAGGAAGCCTCCAGGTTGACTTGGTATCTGAGCACAGGGGTGAAGGAAATGAGAGCCTGCCCCATACCTGGGAGAAGAGCATCTAGGTAGTGGAAACAGCAGGTGGGAAGACCCTGAGTGCTTGGAGTTTTGCCTAATCAGTGGTGGGAACAAACCTTGAAAGCACAGAGCTTTCTCTTCCTGATAGATACGATGGTCCCTGTATTTTATATTATTCTCTCACAACTCCAAGGTCTTTGAAGTAGATAAGAAAAAGCCATTAATCTGTGCATTCATTTATTCACTAGATATTCATTAAGCACCTGCTGCATGCTTATCACTGCTGATAAAAACAGCAAAAACACGGTCCCTACCTTTAAGGAATTCATAGGAATTAAAGGAAGGAAACTGGGGAAGGCCAGGGATAAGCCTAGATGTTCATCTTGCCCCTTTCCTAGGACCCTCACCCGTGAACTTATTTGGATACTTCGAAATCTCAGTTAATAGGGTTGTGTCTTGGTTGAGAAAGCCCTCCCAGGTCAAGCAGTTACTCATGACTCAACAATTATAGACTCAGATGGTCCCAGCAGGTGGTTTTCCCACCTTGTGAGGAGCCCCGCGTGATGACTTTTCCAGTCAGCATTGGTCCAGAAAGTGCCACAACCCCCATAAGTTACCTGCACCCAATGTTTGCTCAAACACCTGCTTTGTAAAGTGACAGGATCATGTTTAGGACATTCCCCCCAAACTATAATTTCCCCAGGAGAATTAGAACAAATTTCCTAGCTTTCTACCCACTATCAACTGATAAATCATAGGAGAATGAAATATAGAAAGTGCTTTGTACAGAATGGAAATTGTTGTAAATCCCATGTAAAGCTTTACCGAGTACCTACAGTATCAAAGAAAGTTTCATTAACAATAATTACCCCAACTTTTGGAGCTACCTTTCTCACTTGCTTAAGCAAGAGCTTAGCTGCATGTGTAGTGAGCTGTCTTTGCCCCCAGGTTTCTCGAGGAGTTCAAAGGAGTATCTCACACATGGATAAAAACAGGTCAGCTGATTGCTCAAAAAGTTAAACACAGAACTATCATAGAGGCCAGCAACTCCATCCCTAAGGATATAACCCCTAAAAAAACCTGAAAACAGATACTCAAACAAATGCTCATTCCATACTGGAATGTTCATAGCAGCATTATCACATGTCCATTAAGGAATGAACAGATAAACACAAGGTGGTATTTTCATACAACAGAATATTACTCACTCATAAAAACTGATGCAGTTCTGATATACAGTACAATGTGGATGCCCCTGAAAAACATGATGCTAAGTGAAACACATCATATACAAAAGGTCACATAGAGTGCGCATGCTCAGTCGCTCAGTCGTGTCTGACTCTTTACAACCCTATGGACTGTAGCCCGCCAGGCTCCTCTGTCCATGGAATTCTCCAGGTGAGAATGCTGGAGTGAGTTGCCATTTCCTTCTCCAGGGGATTTTCCCGATCCAGGCATTCAACTCACACTTTCTTGCATTGGCAGGCAAATTCTTTACTCCTACACCTCCTAGGAAGCCCGACATACAGTATAATTCCATTTATGAGAAATTTCCAGAATAGGTGAATCCTTAGCAATAGAAAGTGTAAATAGGAAGTGACTGCTGGATGGGATGGGTTTTCTTTTG
The DNA here is from genome assembly GCA_007570785.1 of Antilocapra americana. Taxonomy (NCBI): domain Eukaryota; kingdom Metazoa; phylum Chordata; class Mammalia; order Artiodactyla; family Antilocapridae; genus Antilocapra; species Antilocapra americana. The sequence continues at coordinate 2,157,606 of ML663006.1, forward strand.
GGCTGATAACATGTCTTGGAACTAGACAGAGGTTATGGTTGCACGACACTGTGAATATACCAAACTTTTCTGAATTGTATATGTTTAAATGGCTAATTTTATGGTATATGAATTTCACCTCAATTAAAAACAAACCGTCAGCTTATTGGCTGCTATGACTTTCTCACTCAGTGCTGTGAACTCCCATTGGCCACTGCCAGGTAACCACTGGGTTTCCCCACATTAGTCATCATTTGCTTTTGCCAGCATCAGTTGGGTACCACTATCTGCTGTTGGGTAACCTGAACAGCTGAAGACCTGGAGTTCTAGAAAGACCAAGGTGTCCAATCCCCTTATTCTACACACTTCAGTTGGATTTGATTCTGAGCAAAATGCAGGCAGGAGTCACTTAGAAACAGAAGAATCTGCAAAGCAAGTGACAGATGTTTAGGTATCGCGCTAAACTTACACGAATCCTTTCAGCTTGTGTGTGTGTGTGTGTGTGTGCTAAGTCGTTTCAGTCGTGTCCAACTCTTCGTGACCCTATGGACTGTAGCCCGCCAGGCTCCTCGATCATAGGAATTCTCCAGGCAAGAATACTGGAGTGGGTTGCCATGTCCTCCTCCAGGGGATCTCCCCGACCCAGGGATGGAACCCAAGTTTCTTACACCTCCTGTATGGGCAGGCAGGTTCTTGACCACTAGCGCCACTAGAGAAGTACCTTTCAACTTGGAACCTGGTAAAAGGATTAGCCCTTTGCCATCCACAAAGCTGCATGAAACCCAGTCTATTAAAGGACTCTTGTAGGCACTCCCCAGCTCAAGCATCAAGCTCTCTCTGTACTTTGATAAAACCAGACCTGCTTGAATAGACATATGGCAAGGGAATAACGGACACCTGCTAAGAGAATAAGAGAAATGTATGCATGTGGGGGGGGGGGCGGGGGAGACAGGCTAGATACAAGCACTTTGCATCATCCTCTCAAATGGTAGAGAATGAATTATTTCTTCCCAATTTGGTGCCATCATCCATCACAGTCAATTTGCAGCCCATCTGGAAGGTTTCAAAAACCCCAGAACGGGGTCACCAAACAGTCGCAGCAGCAAGCCTTTCTAAGTGGATTACAGTAAATACAAACATAAAAAAAGTGTTCCCTGTTTAGAGGAATTTATGCTGTGCTATGCCTTGCACTGGAGTTCCCTCGCTGAATCCTCTCAACAAACTTATGAGGTGTGAACTATAACCATTTCCATTTTGCAGGTGAGAAAACCAAAGCTCCCAGAGGTCAGTGGACTTCCTGGGGTTACACAGGCAGAAAGTGGTGGATTTAAGACATAGAGGTAGATGACATTGACTTCAGATTGTGCATCTCAATCATGATGCGAGTGTTGTGAGCTCAATAAATCCTACAGTCCTCTCCCTTCACTCCACCCGAAGTTCACCTTGCTTCTTCATGGAGGAGTAAAAGTGCATCAGAAAAAGAAACCCCTCCTTTTAGACCCATCTGTTTTTTCACATTTTTCTTGGATATATTCTCATAGCTAAAAATGGAAGTGGCTTAGAAGGCACACAGGACACAGACTTGAAGACAGAGGAGAATGTGTTTTGTGTGAACTGAATTTTACTTTCTCCAGCTGGCTGATTCTCCTGATAGTTCCAGCATTTGCAGGCTAAAGGAATGCAAATGGTGGTCCAGAGGTTAGAAGTCCACCTGCCGATGCAGGGGACACAGGTTAGACCCCTGGTCCAGGAGGATCCCGTATGTTACAGGGCAGATAAGCCCATGCACCACAACTAGTGAGTTTGCGTGCCCTAAAGCCCATGCTCCACAACAAGAGAAGCCGCCGCAATGAGAAGCCCGTGCACGGCCACTAGAGAGGAACCCACCCAGAGAGAGACGATGTGAGTGTGGGAGGCTTAGTGAAAAAACTAGGTAGCTCTTCGTCTGCATTAACTGACTGGGGCCTGCTGCAGGGACTCCGAGCAAGAAAATAATTGCTCATCCTATAAATAATCAGCAGTGCCTCCTCTAGCCTAGCCCTCTGCCACATGCTAGGAAATAGCAACAAATAGGAAAGACCACAGTCCCTGCTTTCATGAAACTGCATACTTTTGGAAGCATCGATTAAATAAGTGAAAGTGAAAGTCACTCAGTCGTCTCCAACTCTTTGCGACCCCATGGACTATACAGTTCATGGAATTCTCCAGGCCAGAATATCAGAGTGGGTAGCCTTTCCCTTCTCCAGGGGATCTTCCCAACCCAGGGATTGAACCCAGGTCTTCTGAATTGCAGGCAGATTCTTTACCAGCTGAGCCACAAGGGGAGCCCAATAGACTAAATAATAACAACTGTAAAATGAATAATGCAATTCAGCTGTGATAAGTACAATGAAAGGGACATAGAGGACGTCATAAGGACCTATAAAAAGAGTCTGAGTCAAAGCACGTTTAGGAGAAAGAAGGCTGCGACTGACAGAAAAATCAACGCAAAAGTGAGTTAAATGAGGTAGAAGTTTATATCTCTAGCATCTAACAGAAGTTGAGGGGTAGTTGTTCGAGGCTGATAAGGCGGGTGACTGGTGACATCAGGGACCCAAAACTCAACTTTCTGTACTGCTTTCTAGTAGGTGATCAAGTCTCATGATTGCTTCATGGTTCAAAATAGCTGCTGAAACTGCAGCCCACACATTCAAGTTATAGCTATAAAGAAGGAGGAAAGAAGGCAGAGAGAGGAACGGGCTTCTCCTACCTGAGTTACCTCCCTTTAAGCCATCTTCCTACGAGACCCACAAGTCAGTTCTGCTTTATTTCTTTGGCCAGAGCATGTCAGATCACTGACTGCCAGTGAAAATGGAAAAATGTAGCTTTTTTATGACAGGTGGACATGTGTTCAACTAAAAAGTGTGGTTCTTGCCACAGGAAGCCCAGTCTAATAGAAAGTGGCTGTATTGAGGAGAAGATGATTTCTGTTCAAGCTTCATTTTCATCACTAACCTGCTGTGTGAGCTAGGACACTTCACTTAACCTCTCTAAGCTACAGTTTGCTTAGAGTACTTACTTCACAGTGGTGCTGGAGTCTTAATTGAGGAATGTAACTTGAAAGTAATTGTTTTGCAGAATCTAACACTGAGTATGCCTGAAAAGAACCATTATACTTCATAAAACATTTTCCCTTCCTCCTTTTTATTCCTCAGGATCCAGAAAAGCTGGAATATTTCCTGGGAGCAACTGTTCTTAGCTTTCTCCTCCAAAGACCTTGACAATGACCTTCCTGCTTCACAGGGCTAACCTTGGATATGGAATTCAGGAACTTTCAACCCAGGCTCTGAATCATGACAGCGGCAAAGGGGTCATGCAAAGACACCTTACAGGAACAAGGAACAAGACACGCTAAGGAGGGCTTTCAGAGGCTGTAATCGACACCCCAACTTGCTCTCAAAAGGAAATCTCTTTAAGCAAGAAGGGACTAGTGTGCCTGCTTTGCAGGCTAGGAAAATGTTCATGGTACCTCGTTGCTAGATGGAGCTTCCTGGAGGTGGCTGTCCATGCAGTTGTAAGGAAGCAAAATAAGCCTGGGAGGTCAGAGAAGTGGTATTTTTGACTCTAGCAAGAGCAGGGGCAGCTAACTGTGAGCTGAACCATGCACCAAGCTCTGCCCTTAACAGGTAGTATTTTATTGACTTGTGGATACAGCATTCTAAGTATGTCATTTCATGATCTCTCTCTTACAGATGTAAAGCTTGATGCAAGAGGCCAAGTACCTTTCTTAAGGTTGTGCCAGTGGAACAGGTAGGACAAGTTAGGACAGATAGAGCAGAAGCGGGAAAGGCACTGTGCACCAGGGAACTGGAGGGGCATGGCGTGGTGGGGCAGTGAGCAGGCAAGGCTAGAGGAACAGGGGGTCCACAGATGGACCAAGGACTGGGCACTGTAGATCCAGCCACATCGTGGAAAGCCTTGAATTCTAGACAAGAAGTGCATGCGTGTGCGTGCTCAGTCGTGTCTGACTCTGTGCGACTCTATGGACTTTAGCCCGCCAGGCTCCTCTGTCCATGGAATTTTCCAGGCAAAAATACTGGAGCGAGTTGCCATTTCCTACTCCAGGGGATCTTCCTGACCCAAGGATTGAACAGTCACCTCCTGAATTGGCAGGTGGGTTCTTTACCTCTGCCCCATCTGGGAAGCCCTCTGGGTAAGGTACTAATATTTAACCCTCAAGGTAGCAAGGAGCCATTGAAGTTTGTTGAGCAGGATAGTGACACAATAGAAGGAAATTTGGGGGGAACTTTGTCTGAGTGAAATGGATTTCCCAAGTTAGTACTGGTCTCTGCACTCAGGCCATCTGCTTGCTCTGCTACATGGTGGACAATGGTATTTCCAAAGTAAAAAGTCACAAGTTTAGTGGAAATGTCATTAAATCCTTGGCGTGGGAAACTGTGGGTAACAATGTCAGCTTGAAGGAAGCCATCAAGAGGAAGCCATCATAAGTAGAGACTTCCCTGGCAGTCCAGTGGTTGAGAATCGCCTTGCAATTTAGGGGACTCAGGTTTGATCCCTGGTCAAGGAACTAAGATCCCATGTGTTAGGGGGCAACTAAGCCTGCACTCAGCAACTACTGAGCCTGTACACCACAGCTAGAGCCCACAGCACACCACAACCTATGGAATCCATGCACTTTGGAGCCCGCATGCCACAATGAAGACCTGATGAAGCCAAATAAATACATCGTTTTTTTTTAAAAAGAAATAAAGGTATCCTCGAGGAGCAGATTGCGGGTTTACTTCTGAGGGCAGCTTTCCCCAGTGTGCCCACATCATCCCCAAGAAGGATCTCTCAGTGACCCTTCACCTTCCTTGTCTCTCATCCCTGGGGAATGAGGGGAGCAGAAAGATACCCCTATCTGCCACCCCGGAAAAGAGAGGCTACAGAAACCCAGAGGCCAGTATTTCTAACAGATAATTGCTCTAGGATTTAAACAACAGCCACTGAAATAACTCATTAAAAGGACAAAGGTAGTAATTACCCAGATTTTTATCTGGGGAATCTAAGAAAAATACCACGGGTTACATTTCTAGGTAACCTAAGAGCCTGAGAACCACAGCAAAGCAGAATCCCAAGGGCCCAGACAAGTTTGGCAGAAATCGTTGCTCCCCTCTCTGGGAGTTCACTGTGCTCAGGAATCAACACAGGTGAGGCCAAAGTTCCCATGCATTTCATGTTCACAAGGAAATCATGCTCAGTGTATGCTTGCTGTGTCTTTGAGGTTTCACAATAGCCCTAGGGTGAAGGTATGATTAAGAGCCCCATTTTACAGATGCGGAAACTGAGGCTCAGAAAGGGGACGTCACTTGTCCAAAGTCGTTAGGCTGGTAGGGAGTCATGTGGGACTCAAGTATAGGTGGTCTGCTCCGCTCTGCTCTCAACATGAGGTCTTCAGCTATCAAGACCTCTGCGTCAAAGCCCAACCAGGGGGACCCTCAACAAAGCCTCAGAGATGGGTGATCGCAGCCTGTAGGGATCCAAGGCTGGTCTCCTAGCCCTCTGGGAAGGCTCAGGGGTGCTAAGTCAGTTGCCCCTGACATGTGACTTTCTCAAGCCAGGTGGAGGCCACAGGCAGGAGGCCAATTTGATTTCAATAGACAGAGGATCTGGACACTACGACCTGTGAACCAAGTCCAGTCCATCATCTATTTTTGTATAGGTCATGAGCTAAGAAGAGTTTTCACCCTTTGAAATGGTTACAAACAATAAAAGGAAGACCATCCTTTCACAGGTGAAAATTACATGGAATTCAAATTGTAGTGTCCACAAATTCAGTTGTATGAGAGCACAATCACACTTGCTTGTTTCTGTACGGTGTCGGGTATTTGCTGCGACTTTACAAAAGCAGAGCTGGAGCATTGTGCCAGCGACCATGCAGCTTGCAAAGTCTAAGATACTTACCGTCTGACCCCTTAAGGAAACGTTTGCCAACATCCGGGCTAGACCATGAAGGTTTAACCTGTGGGCATCAACTTGACAAGTTCAAGGATTTGCAATGGTGGGAAAACCCTGGTTTCTTCGCAGAGAAGGGGAGGGAGAAATACATACCCCTCTAGGGCGTTACACACAAAGGATCGCATCCTTTGGGGGAGGGAGGAGAGCCTGGACCACCAGGCATCATACCATGGAGAAATGCAAGCATCCAAGGGAGCAGGCAGAGACAAACACAGAGACGGGGGGAAATATCCACGGACACACTCAGAATCTTTAAACCATCAAGGTGTACATGGACTCTGGAGCACACAGATAAACACAAATAGGAAACCCATATTTCCAACACATACAGACACACACAGACTTCTGGGGCCCCAAAGAGAACACGCCAACTACCAGGTGTTCAAATACATATCATGCTCCATAAACAATGAGAGGGAGCAGGGCCATCCAGGCAGATGGACACACAAAGGGAATCCCTGACTCTCCAGGCATCAAACGCTCACAGGTAAAGAAAACAATGTCCACAAACATTCAGAGAGAGAGAGAAAGAGAGAGAAGGGGAGGGCAGAGAGGAGGGAAATAAAAGACAGAGACAGACAGGGAGCGATACTGAGAAAGAAAAAGGCATGAGACTTCCCTGGTGGTCCGGTGGTTAGGACTCCACACTGCCAGTGCAGGGGTATCAGGTTCAATCCCTGGTCAGGGGACCAGATCCCACATGCCACAACTAAAGAGCCCACGTGCTGAAGCTAAGACCTGGTGCAGCCAAATAATAAATACCATAAAAGAAGAAAAGGGAGGAAAGAGAAAGGCAGAGAGAGAGAACAGGATGGAGGAGGAGAGACAGGGGTGAGGAGGGAAGGGAGAAGGAAGTGGGGGAGGGGAGAAGAGAGGAAAGGGGAGCAGGAGACCCCAGGTTCCACCCCTCCCACCCAGTCTCTCCTGGACGGTCACCAGTCTATAAGGACAGACATCTCTCCTCTCACTAGAAGCTGACAGAGAAGGAAGGCTGTGTGTCCACAGCCAGAAGAGCCCCTTCCTTTTACGTGCCAGTGTAGGGGACCCCGTTGGCAGTCTCGTGATGCCTACAGACCCCTCTCCAAGAATAATATTTCTAAATGATGAAAAGGGGAGAAGATTCCATTGAAAGAGGACTGAAGCTCTAGAATCCTGCATAAGAACAATCACGCCCAAAGATGCTAAACCTGGCCCTTTCCTCCAAGGGCAACTTGTACCTCGTGACTCCATCCTTCTTCCTGCCACTCCTGAGAATTCCTTTCTGGAGGCATTTATGGAGCACCGACTGGGGTCCAGGTGTTGGGGAGACACAGGCAAACAGAACTGGATCCTTGCTCACAGGAGCTCACATTCGAGCAGGGGTGAAGGATGGGTACCCAACGGTGATGCAAGTTGTAGTCTTGTTGCAGTTGTCACATCAAAGATCCCTGATCACAGATCACCATCACAAATACAGTAATTTATGAACTACATCACAAATACAGTAATCATGAAAGTTTGAAATATCGCGAGAATTACCCAAGTATGACCCAGAGACAGGAAGTGAGCAAATGCTGTTGGAAAAATGCATCAGTAAAGTTTGCTCGATGCAAGGTTGCCCCCATCTTCAATGTGTAAAAAACAAAATGATCTGTGAAGCACCATAAAGCAAAGTGCAGCAAAAGGAAGGAAGCCCGTATTTGGTTTGAGGCACTTAGAGTCAGAAGAGAGGTTTTTTGTGTTTGGCTGTTTTTGTTGGTCTGTTTCTCTTACAGACATTCTCTCCCTGGGGAGAAGGAGAGAAAGCCAACAGGATGACATTCCTAAGACTCAGCTCTCCGCCTGCCTTGTCCATGAGCAACAGAGGAGACCCCTCTGCCTGCCCTCCTCCTCTGTCCCTGGGGATCTCTGGGAATCAGGCTAAATGACAGTGCCAGCTGAGATGTCCTGGGGGCCTTGGGGGGGCAGTTGCTTCCTGCCCAGTGGGAGCCCAGAATGCAAAGGAATGTTGAAAGGAAGTCTTCCAGTTGGATGGGCGGCCCCTCAAGGAGCCAGGGAGGGCTGAGAAGGGCAGCTACAAGAGCGTCTTTCCTCCTCCACCCTCTGCAAGAATATAAGCATTTCTGACCTCAGACATCTCAGCCACTCATCTCTGCTTCATCAGTGCCCAGGATCTTTGACTTGGTCTCCTTTCCTTGACCAGCTGGGCTGCACGGTGAGGATACATAACAGAGGGGGTTGGGGGTCAAGGGAATCCAAAGCTTCCCATCAGAAGGCACCTGGCCTCAGGTGGCACATGGGCCAACCAGGGCATCACAAGGTTTGTTTGCTTGTCTACCTGTTTAGGCCATGCTCCCTAGAGCAGGGAGGCCAGTCAGATCCAGAAGTGACTAAAGAGTGAGCTAGAGGTAGAGATGGACCCCGATCTTCCCCAGGCACACCAGGCCGCATGGAGGGGAAGGAAGCAGGCATGCAAGACCTCGGGGCTGATTGTCAGCTGCTCCACTGCCACAGTGGTGGGTCCTTGCCACCCCCCATTGTACAAAAACAAACAGAGGCTGGGAGAAGTTCAAGCACCTGACTGAGGTCACATCAGGATTAAGAAACAGAGTTGGGTTCCCATTTGGTCTAGTGAGGACTGGACCAACTGCTGAATGAACAAGTAGATGGATGCATGCATGCATGCATGACTTCAGACCCAGAAACCACGCATGGCTAACTCGCGACACTGCATGATGAATGCACCCATGTTCACAGCAGCTTTATTCACAATAGCTAAAACATGGAAGAAACTGAATGGATAAGCCAACTGTGGTCTACTCATACAGTGGAATGTATGTGTGTGTGTTAGTTGCTCAGTTGTGTCCTGTTCATTGTGACTCCATGGACTGTAGCCTGACAGGCTCTTCTGTCCATGGGATTCTCCGGACAAGAACACTGGAGTGGGTTGCCATGCCCTTTTCCAGGGGATCTTCCCCTGGAAACAAAGGGTCTGCATTGCCTCACTGACTCATTGCTTCCTCTCTCCCCTGCCCCTGGCAACCAACATTCCACTTTGTAAATATGACTTCTCTGGGCACCCATTATAAGTGGAATCATGCAGAATTTATCATCTTATGACTGGATTACTTCACAGAGCATATTGTCCGCAAGGTTCATCCACACCGGAGCGTGTGTCAGAACTCCCTTCCTTTTAAGGCTGAATACTATTCCACTATGAATGGACGGTATTTTGTTTGTCTGTTCGTCTGTCAATCGATCCTGAGGTTGTTTCTACCTTTTGGCTATTGTGAATAATGCTACTATGGACAAGGGTGTGCAAATGTCAGCCTGACACTCTGCTTTCAGAGTAGATACCTAAAACCCAAGTTGCTATAGCATACAGTTATTCTTGGATTGCAAGGAGATCAAACCAGTCAATCCTAAAGGAAATCAACTCTGAATATTCATTGGAAGGACTGATGTTGAAGCTCCAATTCTTTGGCCACCTGATCCAAAGAACTGACTCATTGGAAAAGACTCTGATGCTGGAAAGTGTTGAAGGCAGGAGGAGAAGGGAGCAGTAGAGGATGAGCTGGTTGGATGATATGACTGACTCAGTGGACATGGGTTTGAGCTGACTATGGGAGATAGCAAAGGACAAGGAAGCCTGGCGTGCTGCAGTCCATGGTTCACAAAGAGTCAGACATGACTGAACAACTGAACAACAAATTGTTATTCTGCTTTTAATTTGCTGAGGCACTTGCCAGATCTGTGTTATTGCAAAGGACACCCTGGTTGCTCCATGCAGAATAGACAGACAGAAGGCAAGAGTGAGTGCTGAGAGACCCATCAATAAGCCACTACGGTTGTCCATTAAGGGCAAAAAAAACATGGGGACTCAGTCTTGATGGGGGCTGCTGACAGAGAAGGTGAATGTACCTGAAACGCAAATTGTGGCTTTCCTAGGAGGTGTGGGGCTTCTGCTTAGAGAAAAGCTATTGAGAGAAGGGCAAGGAGATTGCTGAGATGAACTGGAAGCTTCCTACCTTCAGAAAGTGGACTTTCATACCATGTTTAAAATAAACAGCTGGCGGGAACCTGCTGTAAAGCATCGGGAGTTCAGCTCAGTGGTCTGCAAAGACCTAGAGGGGTGGGGTGGGGAGGGGCGGGAAGGAAGCTCACAAAAATATATGGATACATATAGCTGAGTCACATTGCTGTACAACAGAAACTAGCACAACATTGTAAAGAACTATCCTCCAATTAAAAAAAAAGGAATGTGAACTTTCAGAGTGGTGAATCACACAGGCTTGGAGGTGAAACAACCCAGGTTCAAATCCCAGCTTTTGCATCTTATCGCTGAGGCTGTTTCCTCATCTGTCAAAAGGAAATAATAATATCCACTTCTTGGAGATTGTGGAGATGAAATGTGATCACTCGAGGGGGCAGTGCTTGACTCAGCTAAATGCTCAGTAAAATGTAGGTGAATAGGAAACCCCTTCTCTGTTGTCTCAGATGATAAAGAACCTGCCTGCAGTGCAGGAAACCCGGGTTCAATCCCTGGGTTGGGAAAGTCCCCTGGAGAAAGGAATGGCAGCCCACTCCAGTATTCTTTCCTGGAAAATCCCATGGAGAGGAGCCAGGTGGGCTACAGTTCATGGAGTCACAAAGAGTCAGACCCAACTGAGCAACTAAATAACAATGACAACTAAATCTAGAATGGGGCTGGACACCTAGCCTCTCTTCACGCAGCCCTCAGCCAGGAAGGTTCAAGGTGGCAATGCCATGTGTCCCCAGTCCCCTGTGACATCAGCACTGTCACCTGGGGAGTGGTCCAGGGAGTCAGGACTACAAAGCTCCCTTTCTGTGTGTTCTCAGGCACCTTCTGCACCACCCCACATCCATCATCAAGCCTCTTGGCTTGGTCTCTCCAGTGACTGACAGGCTCCTGAATTATGAAAAACAGTGAGAGATATTTGTATCTCCACTTGGGTATCACCCACCCTTTGGAGGAGTGGGAAGGTCTTGCCATGCAGGGGAAACCTCTAAAGTCCTCGAAAGAACCATTTTTCTGCCCTTCTCAGCATCCTCTTTCAGCCCCTTTCTCCCTCAAAAGACAGCTGGCTCCTGCGGACTCTCCAGGTGGAAGGGGCAGGAAGGGAAGAGGGGGAGAAGGGGATGGAGTGGGGGAGGGGAAGTGCCACCTCCAGTCTCCATCAGCTCTGCACCTTCCTCTTGCTGTCCTCTCAGGAGACGCACTTTCTCCTTTCATTTGTGTGTTAAGGAAGAGCCAGCCCTTCAGACGTTCATCACCTGCCTCTAATCTCTTCTTTCAATATCCTTAACCATCCTCTCCTGCTGCTGCTGCTGCTGCTAAGTCGCTTCAGTCTGTGGGACCCCATGGATGGTAGCCCACCAGTCTACCCCGTCCCTGGGATTCTCCAGGCAAGAACACTGGAGTGGGTTGCCATTTCCTTCTCCAATGCATGAAAGTGAAAAGTGAAAGTGAAGTCGCTCCGCTGTGTCCGACTCTTTGTGACCCCATGGACCTCAGCCTACCAGGCTGCTCTGTCCATGGGATTTTCCAGGCAAGAGTACTGGAGTGGGTTGCCATTGCCTTCTCCGACCTTCTCCTTTAGGCCAACTCAAAACCAAGCACACAGCACTGGGACCCAGTTCTGAGCGCCCAAGTCCACTGCTGCCTTCAGTGTCACGGTTGTGGTTATGAGTTATGGAATCTGACTGTCCAGGGCTCAAATCCTGGCCCTACCACTGACTAGCTGTGTTCAGGTTGGACAAAACACCGTATGACAAGGTGCCTCTCATTATGGGTGGAATAATGACCCCTACCCCAAATTTCATAGCTTGAAGTCCTAAGCCCCAAAACCTCAGACTGTGAACCTATTTGGAAATAGGGGTGCTGTTGATATCGTAAGTTAAGATGAAATCATACTGCAGTAGCTGGGCCTCTAATCCAATATGACTGGTGTACTTAGCAAAAAGGGAAGTTCGGACAACAGGGGCATGTACACAGTGACAATACGACATAAAGATGGGAGTTGTGCTGCCACAAGCTAAGAAACTACCAAATGCTAAGAGAGAGGCCTGAAACACGCCCTTCTTTGGTGCTTTCAGAGGGAGCAAAGCCCTGCAGGGGCCCTAATCTTCGTTTGTAGTCCTCAGAACTAGGAGAGAATACATTTCTGCTCTTCAAGCCAACCAGTTGGTAGCATCACTGTACCCATTTTACAGATGGAGAAACTGAGGCAAAGAGGAAGCTGAGGAGATGTTATCTGTTCCAAATCATACACATAGAAAGTGGCAGAGCTGGGATTTTGTGAACCCACTCAGTAAGGCTCTCACCCACCACAACAGGCAGTCTGGCTCACTGGGATATTCACAAGGTCCAGGGGAAGTCTTTTTTCAATTCAACCACGCAAAGACACTCTCTGGATCCGGTCCCTCCTACCCATTTCTAGTGGTTTCCACTGACACACATTTCCCTAAGGCCTTCAGAACAGCTCCTCGGCGCTCCTCGGTCCCCAGCTGGGGCCTTCCTTCCTGTTTTAAGAAGTGAAAGCACAGAGACACCAGGCCGGGCCCAATATAGTTCCAGATCTAAATTTAACAACAATAACAGGGCTCCAGCCTGACCCTGCAGAGAAAAAAGGGGAGAAGGGAAAGAGAAAAAAAAAAAAAAGCAACAACTAATTCTTCACAAATTAGGACAATAATAAAAGTTCCTTTCAAGTGTCAGGGCATATTCTTAGCCATAAGGGTAACACCTAAATCAAGTCCAGGCTGTAAAAATGGCATAATAGCAGGAAGCCAGGCTACAGGCCTAACTTCCTCCAGGGAGACAGGGGACCTAGGGGGTGTCGCAGGCTGGGCGGGCAGGGAAGGAGCCAGGCGGGGCTTGACTCACTGGGAGGCACACACCTCTGTCTGGCCTCCTACCAAATTCCATCTGGGTCGCCCACTCAGCCCCTCCTGCCTGGGCCTTCAGGGCCAGAGTTTTCAGTGGGCATCAGCATGCCGCTCGCTCACCTTCCCAGCCGGGCTCCTTAGCACAGGACCTGTGCAAGTCTAAAATGCAAGTTGATGACTTCCCTGGTGGTCCAGAGGTTAAGACTTCACCTTCTAATGCAGGGGTGCAGGTTTGATCCCTGGTTGGGGAACTAAGATCCCACAGGCCTCAAGGTCAAAAAGTCAAAAGGTAAAACAGAAGCAATATTGTAACAAATTCAGAAAAGACTTTTAAACAGTAAAATGTAAGTTGGAAAGGTAAGGTGAGGATACCTAGACCAACAACTGCAGGGAGCACAGTGAACCGAGGGCCCCAGCTGTGCTTCCTGGCCGACCGCATCTTCCATGGGCTGTGGTTCCTCAGGACCACATTTCAGACAGTGTCTGAAACTGACCAGGGCACTGAGGCAGGTCTGTTCCAGGGAGATACGGAGTTCCTCTGACAGCTCCAGGCCTCCTCATGGCTTTCCTGGGTCTGCCTTAGTCTGCATGGCACCCAGGGATCCTGCCATCTGGCCTTCTCTCCCTGTCTCCTCCCTCAGTCAGGATCAGACCTCCACTGAAGTTCAGCAGCTGTCCTCGCCTGTTCTGGCTCTGTGTCTCTCTACTTGCTCTCAAACAGGCACTTCCCTTAATTAAATTCCTGCACATTTAATCCCATCTTGGTATTTGCTTCTTAAAAGGCCCAGACAAATACATAGAATCACATCCCTTCTTCTCATAACACGCTTCCAGGAGCTTCTGGTGTCATTGGAAGAAAATCCAAATTAATTTCTTACTCTGGCCTCTACGGTACCTGCCACCTCTCTGACCTTGACCTCTAGCCTCCCCACCTGGCTCAACAGTCTTCTTGGGGTTCCTTGAACATCCCAAGTTGGTTTCGCCTCAGGGTCTTTGAACCTGCTATCCTTGCTGCCTGGGCCCCTCTTCTTCAGGCCTGGAGGCTTCTCACTTCTCCTCCAGGTCTCAGCTCAAATGTCACCTCCTCAGAGAGGCCTTCCTTGACCCACTTGATTGAAACAGGCTTCCTGTCTCTGCTCCCCAATCAATACCTACTTCTCAGACTGAGAAGACTCATCTCTTTGCTCTTCGCTGATTTGTCTGACAGCCCTTTTTGAAAGTAAGCATCTGGAAATATCACAAGAGCCAGCATTTACTGAGGACTGACGAAGGGCCAGACGTTCTTCTAAGAGCTTCCCAGTTTAACTCGTTCAATGCTTCTCACACCCCTGTGAGATGTAGGTACTAGTCTATAACTGGAGAGTTAAGATCCCATATGCGTTAACTTATAGATCATATCATAGATGAGAACACTTAGGTGTAAGGTTGTATGATCCTGGGATCATGCAACCAGTAGGTGGGAGAGTGGAATTTGAATCAGAGATGTCTGGCTCCAGAATTGACACCCTTTTCCAGGATGCAATTTTGAACAGAGGACACTTTTGAGTACCAACAAGGATCCCTGTGCCTTATCCTATAACAAAACCAAAAGGATTCACTTCATGCCTCCTACAGAACAGGTGTTTACGCGGGTCACCTTATTCCCTCTTCACAAGGACCGAGGAAGGTGGGACTTGGTTATTCTCCATTTGCCCTCTCCCCCACACTCTGCCTTTCTCTGTCCTCCTCTGTGTCCCAGAAAGTGACCCAAAGCCTTATGAACTACACTTCCCAGGATCCCTTGCGCTCTGCTTTCCTGTTGGAATCATCCAATGGGAGGCAGTGGCCAGAGGTCAAGGGGTAAAAGGAAAGAGGCTGTGTTATCTCTTCCATGTTTTCTCCCTAACTCAGGATCCCATCACTGGCAAGGGTTCTGTGCCTCCCCACTGCAGCTCCTGCCAGATGGCTCCTCCATCACCACCTCAGCCTGCCCTGGGGTCCTCAAATCTCATTTCTTTATGTCTTGCTCCTTCAACCTACAGAGGGTGACAGCTCCCCACTGCTGCCAGACTCTGGGGGCTTTGGCATCCCTCATGTGTTCACTGAGCCCTGCCCACTCTTGGGTAAGTTGCCCCTTGATGAAACTCTCACAGTTTGCACCATCCAGAGTAGCTTCTATTTCCTATGAGACCCTGGTATGCAAACATTAGGACTCCCCATCTTACACATGAGGAAGGAGGAGTAGGCACTGGAGACCACCAGCCTAAGGTTGCATGCGTGGCTGAAAGCAGAACCCAAGTATGCTTGCTCTCAATGTCCCTGGCTCCATTCTTTCTTACCAAGGCCCACTTGAACATATTGGTTAAGAGCACGGGCTCTGGAGTCACTTTGACTTGGGTTCAAGGCCCAGCTGGGTGACCTTGGGCAAGTTATTTACACCCTCCCCCCACCCACCCCAGGAGCCTCCTTTTTCCTCTTCTAAAAATACATGTAATAATAATTGTTTTGCCTTCTAGGGTTGTTGTCAGAATTAACTGCTACTGTATATGCAATACTTAGCGTGTCCGGAACACGGTAAGTGAACCATAAATATAGCCAGCATCATCACCATCGTCATCATCACTGTTACTATTGTTGTTGTTGTTGAGATTCTCTGTTCACCAATATCATTTCCAGACTCGCTACTCCCCAGAAGATAACAAGAAAACAATTCACACAAGACTTGATGAGCTAATAACCCCAAAGCTATTCATAGAGTTTATCCTCACCAACACAGGACGACAGCAGACCCCAGAGTGACTTAACTGGGTCAAAGTTACACCCGACCCCTCCTTTCCTGCCCCCCCCCCCCAGCTCCGGCACAAGGATTATCACAGCGTTCAGCGCCTCTGAAGACCATCCCTGCTGCGGGGCTTTGATAGGGAAAGTGTGAAGAACAAAGGCCATTGTTCACAGAGGCGGCTGGTGCCTCTCAGGCCCCAGGCCAGCTTCCCAGGGGTGAGGTCTGGCTCCGAAGACACAAAGACCAAAGTCATTAGGACCAGGGACAAACAATGACGGAATCACTTCTATTTACCTGAACCAGAGGGGGCTGCCAAGTGGGGAACAATGAATTTGGGACATTTTCCCTCTGTTATTCCCTTGGTGCATTTCTTTCAAAATAACGGGAGAGTGTGTGGTCCATGTGGCTCAGACCGGCTTCAGATTCTATTTCTGGAAAGCTGGCACAGGACAGTGCTTAAAAGACAAGTGCTGTGACATCCAACTGCCTGGATGCAAGCCTCAGCTGCATCATAACTGGTTCTGCAACTTGGGTCAAGTGACTTCATCCTGAAAGCCTCAGTTTCTTCATCTGTAAAATGGAGGTAAGGATTGCTCCACCTGCTTCTACAATGTATGTAACTGTGGTCTAGTGAAGGGCTCCCTACAGAGTATCAGTTACCATTACCATTCTCTTCCTCCCATTTCTCTCTGTCATCTTGGTCAAGTTCCCTGCCCTGTGAAGAACCTTAGTTTCCATATCTGTCCAACAAGAATGAACAACTAGTTCAAAAAATCAGGCGAGGACCAAATGAGAAGAAGAAAGCCATTTGGAAACTGTGATGCTGTGCCCATTCCGAGGCAAGACCTCATTAAGACTCTAGTCCTTGGCTCACCTCTGCAGAGGAGCCCATGTAACCTTGGCCCTGCCCTTCCTTTCCAGGTTAGTTCGCCCATATATAAAATGAGGTGAGCCATCACATCTTCTTCACAGAGTGCCCGGAGAATTCAGGGAGGTAATGACACTGGCGACATGCTTAGCACAATGCATAATATATGTCAAGTGCTTACTTAACACCTTAGCTGTTTTCTTACTATTAGGAGATTGAAGGTCAGGAACAGATACAGACCAGTAATTAGTGGAAATGAACATGCTGTTCTACCAGATGGCCGCACTGCACAGGCATACCCATCTTGTGGAAGGAAAAACTGAGACCTGGGGAACAACATGAGGGTGGGGAGGGGAGATACACCTTCTTATGTTTAGTGGTATCTGGTGAGTTCAGGTCATTTTTCACTAGTGTCCTGACTGGGCAGTGTCATAAAACCAAAAATGAAACTTTGTCACTCATTTTCCAGCATCCTTGTTCCCTGCCCTCACCCAGAGAGGTGTTGATGGGGGTGTGGGAGCAGACAAATACTGCCTAGTCCACACAGGAAACCAATTCAGATTAGCTTAAACCAGTCCCTATTCTCCTCCTTGTTCTGCTTGTATTGGCTTCATTTGCAGGCAAATCCATCTCTCAGGGTGGCAAGATGCCCACCACCAGCTCCCAACAGATGTCTTACCAGTTCAGCAACTTCAGTGAAAAACTGCTCTGCTCTAGCCAGAGTCCAAGGCATGTTGGCTCCCACTGGACTGTCTTGAGTCACATGACCATCCCTGAGCCTATCCCCGGGGTCCAGGGCCAGGTCTGGAACAGGAAATAGGTCCCTTCTCCTTGGATGATTGGGGGGCGGGGGCAGGGAAGGGGAAATTGCCCTGTTATTTACCAGAAGAAGGCAGGGTGGGTGCTGAGAAAAACAGATGCCACTCAGGACAGGCTCCTCCTCCCCTGCCCAGGGTCCACCTTCAATGTCTCCCTGTACTTGTTCAGTAAGGTTCAGATAGATGAAGCAGGCAGATGCCCACGCAGGCTGAGTTAACTGACCTGGCTGACTCCCTGAAAATTCCTGGACCTCTATTCCTTCCTCTGCCACATGGGGCAAAAATGTCTTACCTCAGGGCATCAATGAGCAAAATGATACAAAAGCCCTTTGCAAAGCATAAAGACGCTTTAAGTGCAAAGTCCCACTAAGCACTGGACTGGTACCTTTTTCTTCCAAGCCAAGAATCGCAACTTGAGTTTTATTTGCAACTCACCTGATCATTCAGTTCTCACTCACCTAGTTCCCAATAAAAACAGCTTTCTCTGATTAATTCACACACAGTGATGCATGGGCTTAGTTATTTCCTCAACCCACACACTAAAACCACAAGGACAGACACTGTTCTCATGCCAGCTTTACAAAGGAGGAACCTATGTAAGGAGATGTTTAATCACTTACCCAAGACTACAAAGGTGTGAAATAACAGAGCTGAGACACAACAGCTGGTCTGTGAGGTGACTGCACCCAGCTTTCTGGGCATGGTGACCGCACCATACACCATGCATAGACATGCTTTTCTGGTTTGTATTCAGCTGACAAATATTAAGTGGACTTCCCAGGTGGCTCAGTGGTAAAGAATCTGCCTGCCAATGCAGGTTCAATCTCTGGGTTGGGAAGATCCCCTGGAGAAGAGACTGTCAACCCAGTCCAGTATTCTTGCTTGGGAGATCCCACGGACAGTGGAGCCTAGTGGGCTACAGCTCGTGGGGTTGCAAAAGAGTCAAACAAGACATAGCTACTAAACAGTAGCAATTACATGCCAGATACAGAGATGAAGCAAACCTTGTTCAGATCCTCAAAGAGCTCTCACCATCTCAGTCAGCAACTCCTATCTGGGAGTGATTTTACCCTATGCCCCCACCTCATTCAGGGACATTTGGCAATACCTGGAGACATTTTTATCACCACTGGGGGTGGAGGTGTGACAGGCATCTAGTGATAAGAGGTCAGGAATGCTACTAAACACCTCCAGTCCCTCCAAATGTGGAATGCAATGAAGTTGATAAACCCTGATTCAGGAAAAATACAAAATCCATTTGGTGATCAAACATCAAGTTCATCCATGTATTTCTAAATAATATCTAGATTGTAATGGACAAAATATTCAGATGGGAATTGAAACAAACACCAGGTAAAGAGACATTGAAACTGTCGGAACAGCACACTAGCATTCCTGGCCTCTTATCACTAGATGCCTGTCACACCCCCACCCCCAGTGGTGACAAAAATGTCTCCAGGTATTGCCAAATGCCTCTGAATGGGGTGAGGGTGTAGGGTAAAATTGCCCCCACATAGGAGCTGCTGACTGAGATGGTGGGAGCTCTTTGAGGGTCTGAACAAGGTTTGTTTCATCTCTGTATCTGGCATACAGTTCAACAGCTTTTGGAGTGACCTCTAGGAAAGTCAGCCACAAACCCAAAGCCTCAGTTTCCCCATCTGTTAAGTGAACGTGCCTTTCCGTGTACCAGTTGAGGAGGAAGCAGAAGCCACATAGACAGCGGTGAGGCAAGATGACAGACCAGAGTTTCCTCCTAGCAGCCTGGGGGCCAGGTCTGTTCCCCAGACATGTTTTGCTCACCAACATTACACTATTCTTCATACAAGCTCTTACTTACAATAAATCATATAAACAGTAAAGTGAATGCATTTTAACATTGAAACCCTTCAATTTTGACAAAGTGGACATCCCCCTGTCACGACCATTAAGATGGAAGCATAGTCTATGGTGACCCAGAGGAGTGGGATGGAGGGGTTGGGGAAGAGGTCCAAGAGGGAGGGAATATATGTATACATATAGCCGATTTGCTTCGTTGTACAGCAGAAACTAACAGCATTGCAAAACAATTATACCCCATTTTTTTTTAAAAGGGCAAAAGTTAAAAGATGGAAGCATAGCACATTGCAAGTGTCCCCACCGCTTCGCTCAGCCTCACCCCTTGGTCCTTATCCCTTGCCAAAGGTGGCCCCTACTCTACCTTCCTATAGTTTTAACTTGTACCTTTGAACTCTCAATAAATGAAATCATGGAGATTTATTCTTTTGTGTCCAGATACTTTTTCTCAACTTGATGTGTGTGTGTCATCCAAGCTGATGTAGCTGCATTTCTTTTTCACTGATATCTAGTACTCCACTAGATAAACATGATACCACTATGAATCTATCCATCATCATGCTGTTGGTGGGTATTTGTTTCAAGTCATTTGCTGCTAAGAGCATCCTAGGGTTCATCCCTTGGTGCATATATGACCCCGTCTCTGTTGATCAGAGTTGTGAGCTGGTTATGGACTCTCAGTTCCTTTTTAAAATTCCACACACATTTTACTACATTGTGCTAAATTCTGAATCAAAACTGTAGCGTTAAGTCCTGCCTAAGAGTTTCCAGCCTGTGGGCCTACCCTACAGATTACAGGCTTGCTAGCACCCATGATTGTATGAGCCAATGCCTTAACATAAATATTTTAAAATATACACATACTCTATTGGTTTATTTCACTAGAGAAATTTGGCCAAGACAGACTGAAAAGGTTCCCATTGAACCAACAGAAGAATGTACATTGGCCTCATTTACAACTTGCTTGAGAGTGAGATTTGACAAGGAATTTTTGTAAAAAAAAAAAAGATGATGGTGACATTAGAAAACTGAGGAGTGCAATGAAGAGAAACTCAAGAAAATCCAAAAGGACACCCTGTTTCCCAATACTGCACATATCTAATTCCTGCAGGAAGTATTAGATGAGCCCTTACTCCGTGCCACAGTTCTGCCCATAACACAGGTGGAGAAAACTGAGGCTCAGAAAGAGGAAGAGGACTCCCTCGAAATTGTACAACTATTAAAAGACAAGGGTTGGATCTATTTGTCATCAAGACTTATGCTTGTAACCAACCACCTTTGCTTCCACCTCCTTTGGATGTTTCAATTTGTAAGACCCATCCTCGCCCCCAGCTCACTGCCCCAAGGTCACTTTCAGCTTTGAAGTCAGTCTTTCCTCCATATGCCTCTAGGCAGAAATGCCCAGGCTTACACCCCCATATGCACACAAATCATATCACTCACTGGAGGAATTGAATAATATATTTATTCTTGAACCCAGTCTAATTCCAGACCACTGGTAAACCATCCAGCAACCACCTGACTCATGGTTACCTATTTTTATATGCAATAGCGAGAATAGAAACTCAGTTACCAGAAGCCTGTTCCCTGGAGTTGTCTGGGATGCCCTCTCCAGACTCATCTCTCTGGTCTTCCCCTTCCAAGCTGTCCTTTATTCAGGGTCCAGAGTGTGTCTGCCCAAACTCAAATCTGATCACATCACTTCCCTGCTCAAGATTCTTCAACGGCTCCTTTTTGCCTTCAGAACAAACTTAACCATTTTTTCTAAAAGACCTTCCTTTATCTGACCCTGCTTATTGTGCTGGACACCTCTCCTGTCGTTTCCTGAACTTCCTTCCCCAGCAGTCCTAAGTTACTGGTAGTTGCCACCAGCTGCACTCTTCCAAGCCTCTGTGGCTTTGCATCACTGTTCCCTCTGCCTGGAATGCCCTTCCTCCTCCCATTCTACTGGCAGCTCCTCTTCATCATTCAAAACCAAGCTTTAGCACCATTCCCTCCTCTGTCTTTGGAATCTGATTTTCTCTCTAGGGTCAATCCTGACTTCTTCTGCCTGTCTTTTTAAAATTTCATTTTATTTATTTATTTTTTTAATTTTTCGTTGCCCTCAGTCTTCACTGCCATGTGCAGACTTCTCTAGTTGTGGCTCGTGGGCTTAGCTGCTCTGCAGCAGGTGGGATCTCAGTTCTCCAACCAGGGATTGGACCCATGTCTCCTGTAACGGAAGGTGGATTCTTAACTACTGGACCATTAGGAAAGTCTCCTCTGCCTACTTTATTATTACCTAACTTTCACTGCCTCCACTTGCCACTCCGTGCTTCTACTGTGAGCACCACACCCTCTGTGCTTTCCCCATCACAGCCCTTAACACACTTCATCATGTGGCTCATTAAATGCTTTGCCTTCCCAGCTAAGCATCAGCCTCCTTGAAAACAGACCCACGCTGCCATGTTCACCATCATATGCCACTGCCCAGCCCTGAGCCTGGAACATCAATAAACACTGTTGGGGAAAAAGGAAGAAAGGGTAAAGAAATTAAGTGTCCTACTATTTCATGAGATTGCGAACTTTCTTATTGACTTCCATATTTTTTTCCAGCCCCGCAAACATTTATTGCACATTTCTTATGTCCAGGGAGCTCTAATTCCCACAGTCCCTCATAGTCTCGTCTGTACTGAGCTGTCCAGACGTTCTAGTATTGACCTCCATATTGAGAGACTCAGATCTGGTCCAGAAA
Source organism: Antilocapra americana (assembly GCA_007570785.1). Taxonomy (NCBI): domain Eukaryota; kingdom Metazoa; phylum Chordata; class Mammalia; order Artiodactyla; family Antilocapridae; genus Antilocapra; species Antilocapra americana. The sequence goes on from ML663006.1 coordinate 2,179,484, forward strand.
CACAGTAGGCCATCCATCGAGGCTAAACTAAACAGCAGCTACGGAGTTATCACTACAAAATCTAGCACAAACCCCTTACTTTGGCCCAGTAGTCCAGTATCTTCATGCCCCATTAGTCACAGCTCGAGAACACCTCTAAGTCTTCCTCCTTAAGGCCTCCCAACTCAAAGAGCCTTTGTTTTCCCACTCAAGGCCCCTTCAGTGGTTTTGTTTTTCATGGAAAAGCAGGATGAGTTCATTACTTTGTGTTCCTGCCTTGGATATCATTGTCATTCATCTGACATCAAAGTCAGACACAGTGATCAGCTCTCTTAAGGCTCGCCCCACCCATATTTTCTTACAACCAGGAAATGGGGAATTTCCTTCATTTTGTTAAACCATCCCAGCGAGCCTCTGCCACAGGGCTTCCTTTTACAAACTTTTCTTGAACGCAAAGATGGAATAAGGCCTTCCCCTCTGACTGCAGGGGCTGTTAGGGGGTCCCAGCCTTTCTCTGATCTTTATCAAACACTTACCCAGCATCTTGGAATGACAATATTTTTTTGTTTATACAACACCTTTCTGTGGGGGCCAGGGTTCGGCTGAACATAGGTGGAAGGCAGATTAAAGGCTTATACAGATTTGCTCCATGTATCCTGCAGATCTGGAAAGAATAGTCTTTCGTGGTGGAATCTACAAAGCTTAGAGAGGGAGGTGGTTTACCTCCAGAATGAAGGAAGGTGTCAAGACTGGGACCAGATATCTGACCTTTTGATAGCTTTGTTCCAGGTTGATTGTTCCTTATTTTCCCTGATTTTTAAGTCCCTAGATTTAATATTCACTGAATAGCCAGCAGCCCCAGGCGACTTTTGTTATCCACCTTCCCTGCTGGGCTCCCAGTCTTCCCTCCATCAGGATCCATGGAGTCACCCGCTCCTGGATGTCCTCCAACCTCCTGCTATCAGCCTCTTTGGGAGAATCTCTTCTCCTTTGCCCACATCCTCAAATTCCCTAATCCTCAGCACTCAGGCCCTTTCTTGGCTCCCTATCCTGGTGACCGCAAGCTCTCTCACAGCTCTGGTTGATGATAACTCCTAAGAATGTAACTCTAGCCCAGAACTATTTGAACTCCAGGTGTGAGTGGTGTATTAGGGTAGGCTAAGCTGTTATAACAAATAACCCCCAAATCTCTGTGGCTTAACACTGTAAAGGGGTGCATCCACACCCCAGTCCAGTGAGAATCAGCGGGATGAGCTCTGCTCCATACAGTCATTCAGGGACCCAGGGAGCTTCTGTCTTCTCTTCTAGGACAGTGGTTCTCAAATGAGGACATTGGGTAACATACAGACGTGATTGTGGTTGTTGAAATCGGAGGCGGGGAAATGTGACATCTCACTGGTAGAGGCCAGGGATGCTAGTCAATGTCCTACAGTATATAGGGCAGTCCTCCACATCAAAGAATTGTCTGGTTCACAAATCAGTGGTTCAGAAAACCTGTTCCAGGGCATCCGACCCTCTACGGGGTCTTAAGCATCTGGCTCTCAGGTGAGAGAAGGAAATATGTGGAAGATTATGTGGGAGGGTTTAGGGCTTCCCTGGTGGCTCAGTGGTAAAGAATCTGCCTGCCAATGCAAGAAACACAGTTTCGATCTTTGGCAGGGAAGAGTCCACACGCTATAGAGCAACCAAGCCCGCGCACCACAACTGCTGAGTCTGTGCACCGGAGCCTGGGAGCCTGGGAGCCGCAGCCCCTGAGCCCACGTGCTCGGATACTGAAGCCTGCGGGGCCCTAGAGCCGGAGCGCCGCGACAGGAGACGCCCCCGCGATGAGAGGCCCGGGCACCGCAACAAAGAGTAGCCCCTGCTCCCTGCAACGAGAGCAAAGCCCGCGCAGCAATGAAGACCCAGCAATGACAAACAGAAACACATAACTATTTTTCTAAAATGCATATTTTATGTTTAAGATTTTCGATGCCAGGCCTGGAAGGGACCCATGTCACTCTTGCCCAATTCGTACTCGCACTTAACTACAAAGGGAGGTTGGGGAATGTGGTCTAGCTATATGTCCAGGAGAAAAACAAATCAGGGCTAGGTGAGCACACTGTGTGCCCCTGTGACAGGTGGCATCAGCAGCTGTGTCCAACCCTGAGTGCATCACCTTCTGTCTCCTCAACCTGCCATCCCTCACATAATTCACCTCAGTTCCCATCAATTCCAAACTGTCCCCCATTGAATCCCATCTCCTGCCACAGAGAGTAACTTAATCTCAAAGGAACTTGTTCCTGGAATACCAATCCTGTCCCCGGATCACCCTGAACCCACTACTGACTCTCCAAATAGCCAACAGCAGTCACTATCGTGTTGCTTTTTATATTCCTTCATAGCACTGAGCACTATATATATGTACACACACACACACACACATACTTTCAAATTGTCTGTCTCCTACACTAGATTGAGGGGCTTCCACTATTGCCTCAGTGGTAAAGAATTCACCTGCCAATGCAGGAGATGCAGGAGAAGCAGGTTTAATTCCTGGGTCAGGAAGATCCCGTGGATAAGGAAATGACATCTAGTATTCCTGCCTAGGAAATCCCATAGACAGAGGAGCCTGGCGGGCTATAGTCTATGGGGTTGCAAAAGAGTCAGACATGACTAAGCACACACACACATACTAGACTGAACTCGAGAAGGATTGGGTGTTTTTCTTATTCACTGCTATTCCTAATACCTAACAAGAACTACTGACACATGGTAGCACTCAATATATACTAGTGCATCATATCCATATTAAACAGCCATATTAGTCTTTGTAAAACGCAGATCTGGATATCAGTTCAGTTCAGTCACTCAGTCATGTCTGACTCTGCGACTCCATGAATTGCAGCATGCCAGGCCTCCCTGTCCATCACCAACTCCCAGAGTCTACCCAAACCCATGTCCATCAAGTTGGTGATACCATCCAGCCATCTCATCCTCTGTCGTCCCCTTCTCCTCCTGCCTCCAATCCTTCCCAGCATCAGGGTCTTTTCCAATGAGTCAACTCTTCACATGAGGTGGCCAAAGTATTGGAGTTTCAGCTTCAACATCAGTCCTTCCAATGTCCCTATTCTAATGTCCTAATATAATTCGATCCAAACTGTTTAGCTTGCTATTCAAGGTCATTCATGATCTGACCTATCCTACCTTCTCACTCTCTTCTCATACACTTCCAGCCATGAACCATATACTTTGAGCACCCTACACTTTAGATCACAAATCACTGAATGCAATATGTTCAACATTTCTTTTTATTCTCAGCTTTATACTTTTGTATGTACTATTTCCATCACTTAGACTATCCTTATTGCTTATCTTCCTCCAACTAGCAAACTCCTACTCATCCCTCAATACCCAGTTCTATGTTACTTCCTCTGAGAAAGCTTTTCTGATAATATAGGCTGTCGCTTGCTCCCTCCTTTCCATTCCTTATGTGCTTTTGAAAAATATATTGTAATAATTTTCTCTGTTGTTGTTTCCTTCCCCATCGGACTATGGGTTCCTCAGAAAAAAAAGGAAGAGTGTTTTACTTGATGGTATGGCTGCCTTCCACCCCAGTGCCAGGCAGAGGGCCAAGCCCTGAGCAGGTGCTCAGAACCCATATGAAGAAACAGAAGATGGATAGATGGAGGTTCTCTGGCCAATCTCCCCAGATTCTCCAGGCGTTTTCTTAAATGAGCCAAACAATCAACATGATGGTGACATCCCTCTCAGAGTCACAGCCACTTTATCTGCAGAGCCAATGGGTGCTCAGAAATGCTTGTGGCTGGATCCAGATCACCCAGATTGTTGTAACTGGTGATCAATTGCTGGAAGCAAAATGAGTACCAGTGCCAGGAAACAGAGAAGGCAGGGGGCAGCCCAACCACACCCTGTCAAATGATGCAATGGTAATGAGCAAAGGGGCTGGCCCCTGTCTTGCAGCTTGGGAATACCAGAAACTTCCCTGCTGTCTAATTCCTGCTTATCCTTCAGATCTCAGTCTTTCTAGACCTCCAAGACTGTATTAGAGCTCCCAGGGCTCTGTACTGCCCATGCTTGGCGTAATCGTCCTATGAGTCTGCCTTCCCCATCAGAGTGTGTATCCTCATGGGGCAGACCCATCATATCTGGATCACTCTTCACTGCATTTCCTGTCTTTCTATAGGTCCCAGCACAGACTCCAGGTATCAGTCAGGGACCAATTGTAGGAACAGAAGCCACTCTGTGTATTTGAAACCAAGAGATTTTAATGCAGAGAATCAGTTACCCAAAAGATGGAAAACCTGAGAAACCAAAGGATACAGTGAAGAAAGAAGAGGTTACCAATAGCATGGGGTTACTAACACCCTTTGGCTGGAGAACAGAAAGAAGAGGTGATATTACTGCAGCCCAGGCTTGGGGTCTCCTCCTGATGGAAGCTGGAACCATGGCCAGACTTGTGGAAGGAACTAAAGAAAAGAGAAGATGTAGCTTCTGCTGGAGCTATTGCCTGAGTGAAGAATGGAGGGAAAAAATACCGTGACCTTTCCCTTCGTCCCACCCTCCCAAAGGTCATAATTTCCACCAGTGGAATAGGAAAGCTGTGAACTACAGCTTGCAGAGCCCAGCCCCTGAGACACAGAGCAGAACAAGGAAAGAGGAAGGAAGGGATCTGACAGCAGATGGTCCTGGTCTGACCTTGAAGGAGACCTGAATCACCTTCTGTCTTAGACTCTGTATTAGTCAGGGTAAGCTAAGTTACGCCACAACAACAAAAATGCCCCTCATGTCAGTGGCCTAAGACAACAAAAATTGAACACAGGTAATTAAATGCTGTCATTTGGAAGTCATATCTGTCGCTTTCACATTTTACTGGCCAAGCAAGTCTTAGGCTTATAATTAATTCAGGTGAGTGGGAAAGTATAACCCCTTCATATGCTCCAAAGAGGAAACCTGGAGGACTTCCCTGGTGGTCCCGTGCTTCAGAGTAGGCCTGCCAATCGAACAAGTTGGATCCCTCGTCCAGGAGGATCCCACGTGCCTCCGGGCAACTGAACCCATGTACCACAATTCCTGAGCCCATGCACCCTAGAGACCATGCTCCACAACACAAGAAGCCACTGGAACGAGAAGCCCATTCATTGCAGCAGAGCAGCCCCTGGTCACCACAAACAGGGAAAGCCCACGCATAGTAACAAGGACCCAGTGCAGCCAAAAATAAATAGATAAATAATTTTTAAAAGAGAGAGACCTCAGAACATAGGTGGGCAACACCGACCACAGCTATCTTACCAGGTCCCTACCCAGTTCTGGAATGCCTGCCAGTTTAGGTAACAACTTAAATCACCCTCCACACATGCATACACACAAACACACATTTCCAACTCCCCCCCAAGAAGATGCTATAAAATTATATTTATTTATAGTTCAAAGATGATCATAATACACTGATTCAGAAAATGGCAAGTCACAGACACTTAGCAGCTTAACACAGTGACCATTTATTATTTCACAGTTTCTGGGAGTCAGGAATTTGAGTGTTTCAACTAGTCATTTTTGGCTCAGAATTTCTCGTGAAGTCACTGTCAGATTTTAGGGGATTGCATTGTTATCAGAGTCTTCACTGGGGCTGGAGAATCTGCTCCAAGGTGACTCAGTCACATGGTTGGTAAGTTGGTATGTAGACTAGAATGCCATCTTTTTTTTTTTGCAGAAAGAAAAAAGATATGGGTATTATGTGATGATAGACAACAAGCAGCATGACCCCCGGTATCCTTGCCTCATCACTCTTGTGTAGTTTTCTGCCACAGTGAATCAGGGCAGGTCTGTACAACTCATAGAATATGGCAGAAGTGATAAAATATAACTTTGAGACTACGTCAAAAATATCATTCCCACTTTTGCGTTGCTTCTTCTTGGATCACTCACTCTGGGGAGAAGCCAGCTGCCATACTGAGGATGGATGTTCAAACAGCCTGCTAAAAGAGAGTTCCATCTGGTCCCCTGCCAACAGCCAGCACCAAGTAGCCAGCTAAGTGAATGCACCATCTCAGTAGCAGGCTGTCCAGCCCCAGGCAAGCCTTCAGATGACTTGAAGCCCCAGCCAACATCTGGCTGCAAATTCGCAAGAGATAATGACACACCTGCCCACACAAGCTGTTCTCAAATTCTTGACCCACAGAAACTGTGAGATAATAGATTTGTGTTGCTTAAGCTGTAAAGTTTTGGGGATAATTTTTAGGATCCTTATTTAATCATATATAGGAATATCTGTGGGTTTCTCTGATGGCTCAGTGGGTACAGAATCTGCCTGCAATGCAGGAGATACAGAAGACACAGGTCCAATCCCTGGATCAGAAAGATCCTCTGGAGGAGGAACTGGCAACCCACTCCAGTATTCTCACCCGAAAAATCCTATGGACAGAGGAGCCTAGCAGGCTACAGTCCACAAGGTCCCAGAAAATTGGACATGACTGAGTGACTAAGCAGGAATGCACTCAGGTATGTATGTATATATATTTAGAGAAAATTTTTATAAGAATAAGATCATGGGATTGGGTATTTATTCTTTTCCTAGCACTTATCCAGTTTGTAATTTTTCTACAGTGAACATATTACTTGGAATAGAAAACAGAAAGGAAGAAGAAGGGGAGAGGAGAAATAGCAGCAGCTGTTGGGTGATGGGGGCTTTCCTGATGGCTCAGCAGTAAAGAATCTGCCTGCAACGCAGGAGCTGCAGGAGACTTGCAGGCTCAATCCCTGGATCGGGAAGATCCCCTGGAGGAGGGCATAGCAACCCACTCTGGTATACTAGCCTGGGGAATCCCCATGGACAGAGGCACCTGATGGGCTACAGTCCACAGGGTCACAAAGAGTCAGCCACAACTGAAGCAACTGAGCAAGCACACACGCAGGTTGGGTGATGAGGAACCTGTTGTAGCTACTTCAAACACCGCAATAAAGCTAGACTGTGCCAGAGAGTTGGCATAGCAGCTGCCAGCATAGGCAACTTGTTAAGGAAGATGGCTGAGCCAAAGGAAGAACCGCCAGTGTTCATCCTGGGCTTTTCCACCCAGTTAGCTCTGCTCTGAGCCCCTCTGAGGTTATGTTTGGAAGAAACATGGCCGGAGACTGGCCACCAGGAAGGGGTGGGGGTGTTGCATTTGGAAAACCTCAAGGTTTCTGAGCTGGCAAGGCATGTCAGCAAAAAGCCCTCGCCTGTCTAGACAAAAGTTTGATTTTGAATCAAAAAAGGGAAGGTTTGCAAGTAGGAAAGCAGTTTAAGCATTTTTCCTCCTTTGAAAATAACCATGAATTTTTAACTATCAACCCTTAAAGAGAGACACTGAGACTCCAGCCATGACACCAGGGATTTTAGCATTGCCTGCTCCCCTGGATGGATTGTGAGATGGGGCCATTTCTGGAGACTGGACATTGACTCCTGGATTGAAGAGAGAGCTTTAACAAGGCCCTAGGGCATCCAGTGGGAGAGACAGGTTTCCACTGTGAATATCTGAGGCTCGGGAATTGGCATTTCTCAGGCAGCCTGAGAAAATGATCAATTTGGCTGCTGACATAGGGAAATCACTGTGCTAGGTTTCGCTGACCTTGGGGGGGAAATAAATCCAAATTGGTTCACCAGGCCTCGATGGTAAGGGTTCCTGTTGGCTGCTGTCTGAAACCACAGCTCCAGTCAAGTCTAAGGTTAGAAATAAGGTCTGCTCAGAAGGGATTCCCCTTGAATTGCCCCCATAGACTTGACTCAGCTTTAGGCAGAGAAGTCGGGCATTTGAGACCAAGCTGAGTGATTGTAAGTGACAGAAACTAGATAGAGGTTTTTTAGACAGTATATATTATAAAGGACTAAGGGAGTCACAGAGGTAAAGAACCCACCTGCCAATGCAGGTAGACGTAAGAGATGCAGGTTCGATCCCTGGGTCGGGAAGTTCCCCTGGAGGAGGGCATGGCAATCCACTCTTGTGTTGTTGCCTGGAGAATCCCATGGACAAAGGAGCCTGGCAGGCTACAGTCTATAGGGTCACAAAAGAGTTGGACATGACTCCCAGGGATGCAAGGATTCTTCAATATTTGCAAATCAAGCAATGTAATACACCACATTAACAAATAGAAAAATAAAAACCACATGATTATCTCAATAGATGCAGAGAAAGCCTTTGACAAAATTCAATATCCATTTATGATAAAAACCCTCCAAAAAGCAGGAATAGAAGGAACATACCTCAACATAATAAAAGCTATATATGACAAACCCACAGCAAACATTACCCTCAATGGTGAAAAACTGAAAGCATTTCCCCTGAAGTCAGGAACAAGACAAGGGTGCCCACTCTCACCACTACTATTCAACATAGTTTTGGAAGTCTTGGCCACAGCAATCAGAGCAGATAAAGAAATCAAAGGGATCCAGATTGGAAAAGAAGAAGTAAAACTCTCTCTGTTTGCAGATGACATGATCCTCTACATAGAAAAAGACTCTACCAGAAAATTACTAGAGCCAATCAGTGAATATAGTAAAGTTTCAAGATACAAAATCAACACACAGAAATCCCTGGCATTCCTATACACTAACAATGAGAAAACAGAAAGAGAAATTAAGGAAACAATTCCATTCACCATCGAAACAAAAAGAATAAAATACTTAGGAGTATTTCTACCTAAAGAAACAAAAGATTTGTATATAGAAAACTATAAAACACTGATGAAAGAAATCAAAGAGGACACAAATAGATGGAGAAATATACCGTGTTCATGGATTGAAAGAATCAATATAGTGAAAATGAGTATACTACCCAGAGCAATCTATAGATTCAATGCAATTCCTATCAAGCTACCAGAGGTCTTTTTCAGAGAATTAGAACAAATAATTTCACAATTTGTATGGAAATACAAAAAAACTCGTATAGCCAAAGCAATCTTGAGAAAGAAGAATGGAACTGGAGGAATCAACCTACCTGACTTTAGGTTATACTACAAAGCCACAGTCATCAAGACAGTATGGTACTGGCACAAAGACAGAAATATAGATCAATGGAACAAAATAGAAAGCCCAGAGATAAATCCACACATCTATGGACACCTTATTTTTGACAAAGGAGGCAAGAATATACAATGGAGAAAAGACAATCTCTTTAACAAGTGGTGCTGGGAAAACTGGACAGCCACTTGTAAAAGAATGAAACTAGAATACTTTCTAACACCATACACAAAGATAAACTCAAAATGGATCAAAGATCTAATCATAAGACCAGAAACTATAAAACTCCTAGAGGATAACATAGGCAAAACACTCTCCGACATAAACCAAAGCGGGATCCTCTATGACCCACCTCCCAGAATATTGGAAATAAAAGCACAAATAAACAAATGGAACCTAATTAAAATTAAAAGCTTCTGCACAACAAAGGAAACTATAAGCAAGGTGAAAAGACAGCCTTCAGAATGGGAGAAAATAATAGCCAATGAAGCAACGGACAAACAATTAATCTCAAAAATATACAAGCAACTCCTGTAGCTCCATTCTAGAAAGATAAACACCCCAATCAAAAAGTGGGCCAAAGAACTTAACAGACATTTCTCCAAAGAAGACATAAAAATGGCTAACAAACACATGAAAAGATGCTCAACATCACTCATTATCAGAAAAATGCAAATCAAAACCACAATGAGGTACCACTTTACACCAGTCAGAATGGATGCCATCCAAAAATCTACAAGCAATAAATGCTGGAGAGGATGTGGAGAAAAGGGAACCCTCTTATACTGTTGGTGGGAATGCAAACTAGTACAGCCACTATGGAAAACAGTGTGGAGATTCCTTAAAAAACTGCAAATAGACCTGCCATATGACCCAGCAATCCCACTGCTGGGCATATACACCGAGGAAACCAGAACTGAAAGAGACACGTGTACCCCAATGTTCATCGCCGCGTTGTTTACAATAGCCAGGACATGGAAGCAACCTAGATGCCCATCAACTGGCGAATGGATAAGAAAGCTGTGGTACATATACACAATGGAATATTACTCAGCATTAAAAAAAATTCATTTGAATCAGTTCTACTCAGGTGGACGGAACTGGAGCCCATTATCCAGGGTGAAGTAAGCCAGAAGGAAAAACAACAATACAGTATACTAACACATATATATGGAAATTTTTTTTTTTTACAGATTTTTTTTTTAAATTTTCTTTACTTTATTGTGTTGGTTTTGCCATACAATGACACGAAACCGCCATGGGTTTACATATGCTCCCCCTCCAGGACCCCCCTCCCTCCTCCCTCCCGATTCCCTCCCCCTGGGTCATCTCGGAATTTAGAAAGATGGTAAGGAGAACCCTGCATGCGAGACAGCAAAATAAACGCAGATGTATAGAACAGACTCGTGGACTCTGTGGAAGAGGGCAAGGGTGGGATGATATGGGAGAATGGCATTGAAACATGTTAATTATCATATGTGAAATCAATCACCAGCCCAGGGTTGATGCTCGGGGCTGGTGCACCGAGATGACCCAGGGGGAGGGAATCGGGAGGGAGGAGGGAGGGGGGTTCTGGAGGGGGAGCATATGTATACCCATGGTGGATTCATGTCAATGTATGGCAAAACCAACACAATAAAGTAAAGAAAATTTTAAAAAAATAAAATAAAATTATTTAAAGGTATGTAAGTATTCAAGAAGAAAAAAAAAAGAGTCGGACATGACTGAAATGACTTAGCACACCCACGAGGAAGTCATAGGGGCTTCCCTGATGGCTCAGCACTAAAGAACCCACTTGCCAAGGCAGGAGAGAGACACAGGTTAGATCCTTGGGCCAGGAAGATCCCCTGGAGGAGGAAATGGCAACCTAGTGCAGTATTCTTGCCTGAGAAATCCCATGGACAGAGGAGCCTGGCAGGTTTCAGTCCATAGCATCACAAAAGAGTTGGATATGATTTACTGACTGAATAACAACAAGGGAGTCTTAGGGAACCTTAAGAATGGAATGCAGCTGAACTTGTGGAAGGTGTAGAACTAGAAAAGAGGCCCTCAGGAACCCAGTGGTCCCCTTTGTTCACTCCCTCATTGTCTCTCTACAGGCTCTCTTTATCCCTCTGCTTTTGGAAACAGACCCCAGATTCTCCCACTGTATCGTGGGCCACCCCACAGCACTCAGGGATGGGGTATGTCATTGGTTCAACCACTAAAAGAGAATGGAGCAACATGCATGTGAGTGTGTGGGTGTGTATCTTTTTTTTAATCTCAAATAATCTTTATTTTATATTGGGGTATAGTTGATTAGCAATATTGTGTTAGTTTCAAGTGTACAACAAAGTGATTCAGTTATACATATACATGTATTTATTCTTTTTTAATGAATTCATTTGGCTGCACCAGGTCTTAGTTGCCACGTGAAGGATTTTTTTAATCTTTGTTGCAGGATCTTTAGTTGCAGCATGAAAACTCTTAGTTGAGACATGTGGGGTCTAGTTCCCTGACCAGGGATCAAACCCAGGCCCCCTGCATTGGGAGTGCAAAATCTTAGCCACTGGACTACCAGGGAAGTCCCTTTCAGATTTTTTTCCCATTTCTGTCATCCTGTCACACTAAGCAGAGTTCCTTGTGCTCTACAGTGTATCTGTCATCTTTTCATTCCTCTCTCTCAACTCCAAATTATCAGGGAAAAGCTCTGATTGGCACATCTTGGGTAAGGTAACCACCTTGGTCTAAACAGGATGACCCATGAGTATGGACTTACAGTAAATACACTTAGTTTTTAAAAAGCCAGTGGGGCCCTTAGCTGGGAGTGAGGGAATCATGGTGACCTGGGAATACTTTTCACAAGGATTTGGCTACTGTACAAAAGGAACTCGTGCCCTAGCACAGAGGGCTCTGAATGATCATGTCCAATCCAAATATTTGTGAATCTGAATCTACATGCCAATCCTTGATACCTCTCCCCAGAACTCAACAAGCCCCAGCACTGAAATTTATTTTTATTTTTCTGGTAATCTCTTTATTTCTTAAATCTGGCCTTATTCTGAGCAATAATACCAGTGAAACCACAAACTTAATATGGTAAGAGGCAACATTAGGCAGAGGTCTAGAGTCAAACAGACTGGGTTTGAATTTCTGTTCTGCCATGTTCTAGCTGTGTGACCTTAGGTAAGTTGCTTAACCTCTCTGTTTTTTCATTTAATTGTCTAATACTTTCAATGGTGTAATAGCCATGTTATAGAGATGCTTCACAAATTAAACCAATTATAGTACCTGGCACAAAACAACTCTTAGCTAATTGTAGTAGCATTGTCACCATTATTATTATGTGTTTATCATATGTGTCTATCATATAATATATCTATCATATGATAAACCGTTATCACCTGTTTATCATTATGTCTTATCATATAAACAAAATAAATGCAAAGGACCAGAAATTTTACAAACGATCAACTGTGGTACACCTGGTAAGAGAAGGATTCCTAATGTTAATTCTCCCTCATAGCGTCCTCCACTGTCTAACAACAATAAAACTTTGTATAAAGCAAAGGACCAAGAACTGTAAATGAGGACACGATGAAACAGAATGGTGAGAATTATCTGCATAACAAAGGGCATGGCAGGGTCAGATGGGAAGGCAGTCTAGGGTCATGTCGAGGGCACAGGCTTAGGGATAAGGCCATCCTAAAACCAGCAAATGTTGGCGAGGGTGGGGGGTAAAGGGAACCTATGTACACCACAGGTGGGAATGTAAATTGGTGTAGCCACTGTGGAAGACAGTATGGAGGTTCCTCAAAACGCTGAACATAGAATTATCACATGACCCAGCAATTCCACTCTTGAGTACATATCCAAAAAGAACAAAAACACTACTTCAAAAGACACACACACCCCAATGTTCATAGTGGCGTTATTTACAATTACCAAGATAAAGAAGCAACCTAAGTGTCAATCAATAGACAAATGGATAAGAAGATGTGGTGTGCATGGTCAGGCGTTTCGGTCACAGCTGATTCTTTGTGACGCTATAGACCGTTGCCTGCCAGGCTCCTCTGTCCATGGGGTTCTCCAGGCAAGAATACTGGAGTGGGTTGCCAAGCCTTTCTACAGGGGACCTTCCCCACCCAAGGATTGAACCTGCATCTCCTTTGTCTCCTGCACTGGCAGGTGGGTTCTTTACCACAGAGCCACCAAGGAAGTCCCATATACATACATACATACATAAATATACACACACACACACAGATACACATATATATGTATACACACACACATACACACACCCCTAGCATCAACCAGACCCTAAGGACAACAAGTGGGTGCTGGATCCTGTTATTCCTGAAGCTGGATTATTCCAAGATCGTCCAATTCCAGAAGCCAATAATAATAGACAAGTATATAATTTGCAACTATGCCTTTTTGGCACAAGGCAATCATAACTGGGTTCTCCAGCCTTGCAACCAGAACAGTCCTAACTGCAGCTCTGATCTGCAGGAGTAAATGAGACGGTAAGGCTCAGAAAGTACTTAACACAGAGTAAGACTCCTCCATGCAGAGTTATTCTATTTTCAAAGTGATTAGGAAGAAATCTTTCATTGAGTGCCATACAAAATGACATGCTAGCCAGATCCTAAAGCCATTCCCTCCCTTCTAAAACCAGCATTCTTCAGCCTGCCTAAGAGTCATACAGACATCAGCACACCAGCTCGGTGACCTGCTAAGCTAATTAGTCCAGCGTTACAGGCGTTATGTGGACTTGCTGGAGATGATGTTTTGCAAATTCGGGGTGAAATATTTAATTAATCAAAGCTGCTCAGCCAGTTGTCACACCGAGTCAGTGTGCGCTCGGGCGAGGGCTGGGGGTCCATGGATGGAGGCCAAGGCAGACCTCTCCTGAGCCTTCTTCTACCGCCTTCACCACAAAAACCGATCGAACAGCATCAGCCACGCCGGTGAATTTCAAGCACTTGCTCCTGGCACCTGACATTTCACAGCTCCGGGGTGTCTGGGGTGTCCAGTGGCAGGTCGTCATGTGTCCCCGGGGGTTCTACAGCACTGAGCCAAAGGAGCTGCGATTACATGCTTTGGGAAGTAGACATTCCCGCCATGGGACCAGGTCAGGGAGAGAAGACCGATGTTTTATGTATGTGAGTGTGCATGCGTGAGTGCGCGTGTGTGCTTGGTAGTACATCCATAAAATATTTCAGGATAGACACGCCTTGCCTCCAACGAGAAAACCAGCAGCAGAGAATCCTGAAATACCCTTTTTATATTTCTAACATATTAAGTGACAAAGCCTGTTACAAAAATATATGTCAAACATTTTTATATGATGTATATCAAAAATAACAATATAACATTTTAAATAAAATTATATGCACCTCATGCATATTTTTAACATGATAATGTATATTTTAAAGATGTAGCTTATTTTTTATTTTACATATTTTAAGTAGGTAACATATTTGCATGTTCCAATATTTTCAAATATAATAATTTTAATAACTTTTTAAATAATAAAAATAAATGCAAATAATGCTATATAACTGATTGTGTCATTATACACATACCCATTTGTTAAGTCTTCACAACTACCCTGTGAGTTACAGACTATTATCACATCCATTTTATTAATGAAGACACAAAGGCACAGAGAGGTTAAGTTACATATCCAGAGTCACACAGCCAGGGAGCAGCAAACTAGGACTGAAACTGGAGCAATGTGCCTTGGAATCTGAGCACTTAAGATCTAGGCTGGGCTGCCTGTCACAGCCTCTGTGTCTTGTGTCATTTTTCAGGTTACAAAAGTAACATGTTCATTGGAGGAAAACACTCAGAAAATACAAAACTATGAAGAAGTGAGGGGCTTCCCTAATGGCTCAGCGGTTAAGAGTCCGCCTGCAATGCAGGAGCTGCAGGAGCTGTGGGTTGGAGAATCCCCTGGAGGAGGGCATGGCAACCCACTCCAGAATCCCATGGACAGAGGAGCCTGGCAGGCTACGGATCACAGGGTCGCAGAGTCGAACAGGACTGAAGCAGACTGAAGCGACTTAGCACAGCACAGGGAAAAGTGATCACTTGAAATTGTACCACTTTCAGATATTATGTTACCTATCTCTCCAGCCCCATTCTGTACATTTATGACTTTATGTAAAAAATAGGATAATATCTGACATACCTTTTTGTAACATGCTTTGTCACTTACTAGAAATATATTGGAAATAGAAAAAAGTATTCAGGTATGTACATACTACCAAACACACACAGACAGACACACACACATACCCCATATATATTTTTTCTGGATTTATTAATATATGAATGGTAACCTACTATACATAATACTCCATGTTTTGCTTTTTTCTTTTACTTTCTTTCTTTCCTCTCTCCTTCACTCCCCCTTTCTCTCTATTTTACTTATTTTTTTCTTACTGCTCACTCCTTACTCACATGGACAGAGCTTCTCATTCTTTTATAAAACAGCATTGTGTTCCATCATTTGCTTATACCCTAATTTATTTCACTAGTCCATGTGTGTTAGTTGCTCACTCATGTCTGACTCTTTGCAACCCCATAGACTGTAGCCCACCAGGTTCCTCTGTGCATGGAATTCTCCTGGCCAGAGTACTGGACTGGAAAGGAAAGCCATTCCTTTCTCCAGAGGATCTTCCTAACCCAGAGATCAAACCTGGGTCTCCTGCATTGCAGGCAGATTCTTTACCATCTGAGCCACCAGAGAAGCCACTAGTCCATACTGGTAAGTATTAAGGTTATTTCCAATCTTTACAAAGAAGGTGACATTTGAACTGAGTCCTAAAATAAGGCAGACAGGCAAAGACCAGGAGAGGAGGTAAAGAGAACAGTCAAGATGTAGGAAATAACACATGCAAAGGTCCTGGGGCCTATGAAGTGTAGAGAAGATCTGTATGGCAGTGGCCCAGAACAAAGCAGAGGAGCCAGATGGTATCTGAGGTGGGCAACAGAGAACAGACCCTGTTGGACTTGGCTAGTTCTGTAAAAAGTCCCGTCTCCATCCTAAGAGCAACAAAAGCCACCAACAGGCATGCGTTTCTGGGAATTAAATAGAAAAGTCCCACTTCCCCTTCTCTAAGAAGCCCCACCCAGGCCTGAAATCCGCCCCCTCACCCCGCCCCGATGGTGTAGGTTGAATCAGAGATTCTTGACCCCATGCTCTGTCCTGGGTGGCCTGTCCACTTCCTTCCAGTTAGCTAGACAGAGTCAGAACTCAAGGAACTTCTTCCATCCTGCCTAGCCCCCTCCTTCTGCCCCAGGGCAAGAGTTCTCTGCAGTGTGTTGGGAATTTTTGTCATCTCCCACCCAGGAGTGGGTTTATAAAGATACAGGAGAGGTGTTAAGCCTTTGGTAATTATCACCTCTGGGGTGGGAGGAGGGAGTCCAGATGGGGTCAAGTGGAAAGTAAGTTTATTTTCTCACCGAATTCCATGTTCTCATTAAGTCCCAAGGCCTGGGCTCAGGGCTGTGTATATGCATCCCTGCAACAGAGGCAAGGGGAGTTGGTGCCATCTCCACCTGGTTTCTCAAACAGAAGGGCCCACCTGGAACCCATGGAAGCAAGTCCGCTTGGGCTGGAATTAGGCTGCATATGTTGGAGCAACCTCACACTCTAACCCGTATTGTCATTTGATTGGACAGGAATGCGCCCCACCACTACCACACGTTTCTGAACATCAAGAATGCTGACACTGCCCTGATGGTCCAGTGGTTAAGAGTTCCGCTTGCAGTGCAGGGGACACAGGTTCAATCCCCGGTTAGGAAACTAAGATCTCACGTGCCGTGGGACAGCTAAGCCCGTGTACCACGATGGAAGAAGACCCCGCCTGACACAGTGAAGGTCCCGGTGTGAGACAACTAAGACCCAGCACAGCCAAAGAAATAAATCATCTTTTTTTAAAGAATGTTTCCTCCCAAACCTCACTTCCAGGATGAGAAATGTTTATGTTTCGATTACAATTTTCTCATTTTATAAGCTTCAGAGTCCCCACCGAAATCCCAGAAAAAGGACTGAAACAGAGACAGAAATAGATCCCAGATTTCAGAAGTTTCCTAAGCCCTCATGAACCCTATGCGGTTCAGAGGGATTAATATTCTGGGACTAATGCCACAGCTTTGAAAAGTCATCTCTTCTAGTCCTTGAATCTCTTTTGCTAAAATGGCCTCAACAAATGTCTAACTGGTCTACATACCTCACTCCTGGCATTGCCCATTGGTTCCATACCTTTGCCAGGTTGATGTTTTGTTTTGTTTTTTCACATAGTTATGACTATCATTGTTACTGTATGCTTTGGGCTCTTTAAGTGTATCAACTTATTCAGATTTCTCAATAGTTCTATTATGTAGGCCCTATGGTTATTTCCATTTTACAAATGAGAAAATAGACTGATGGAAGAACTTAAGCAGATTCAACAGCTAATTAGTGGTACTTCTGGAATTTGAACCTAGGTAGTCTCGCCCTAACGCTACTCTGTCTAATATGGCAAGGAGCCGCGAGACGGTGTAACACATCTGAAATACAGCAAGTCCTCATGGAGATGCTGCCCTGGTCGCTCAACTGGTAAAGAATCTGCCTGCAATGCAAGAGACCCTGGTATGACTCCTGAGTCGGGAAGGTCCCCTGGAGAAGGGATTCCCTGGAGAAGGGATCTACCCACCCCAGTATTCTTGCCTGGAGAATCCCATGGACAGAGGGGCCTAGCAGATTACAGTCCATGGGATCGCAAAGAGTTGGACATGACTGAATGACTTTCACTTGTCACACTGAGATGTGCCCTGAGTAAAATACACACTGGATTTTGAAGGCTAAGTACAAAAAAAATAATAATAATAACATTTCTCATTCATTATTTTATACTGATTGTATGTTAACATGAGAATATTTTGGACATAATGAGTTCCATGCAAATATATCATTAAAATCAACTCATCCTGTTTCTTACTTTTTTAGGTAGGTTGGTAGGTTTTGTTGCTAAGTTGTATCCAACTCTTACAAACCCCATGGACTGTAGCCCACCAGACTCCTCTGTCCAGGGGATTTCCCAGGCAAGAATATCGGAGTGGGTTGCTATTTCCTTCTTCGGGGCATCTTCCTGACTCAAGTATCGAACTCAGGTTTCCTGCATTGCAGGCAGACTCTTTACTGACTGAGCAACCAGGGAAGCCCCTACTTTTTTTTTAATGTGGCTATTAGAAAATTTACAATCACATGCACAGCTCATACTTTATTTCTACTAGACTCTAGCACTGGGCTAGAGTCTTAACTATCATGGTATATTGTCTCTCAGTGCAAAATAGATCATGCCTCTATCCCTTAGGACTCAATCATTTCTTTTCCCCTAATACCAGATGACGTCTTGGACTCACATCATCCCATTCTCTGGTTCCTGCCTCTCTCCATCCACATCTCCCACTGCTCTTCTCACTGGAGAGGAGTCCCCAGCCACTCACCAACCTTGTGCTCACCATCTGAGCCACTGACCAGTGAGGCCAAGTGCTTCATTCTCTTTCTGCTCTTGTCCATGCTGTTCCTTGAGCCAGAACACTGTTCCCTGCTTTCCTCAATTAACTCCCACTTGTTCTACTTCTTCAGGGATGCTTCCCCTGATGTGAGTTCTATCCTTGGGTCAGGAAGATCCCCTGGAGGAGGAAATGGCAACCCACTCCATTATTCTTGCCTGGGAAATTCCATGGATAGAGGAGACTGGCAAGCTACAGTCCCTGGAGTCACAAAGAGTAAAACTACAACTGAGCATGCACACACACACACTTTAAATCAAGACTGGATCAGAAATGTGGAGAAGTGTGGGTGCCAGGCCTCATGGTCCTCCATCTGCCCAATGACATGCACCTCCTGTTGTTTAGTCACTAAGTGTGTCCAATTCTTTGAGACCACATGGACTGCAGCACACCAGGCTTCCCTGTCCTTCACTGTCTCCCGAAATTCGCTCAAACTCATGTGCGTTGAGTCAGTGATGCTATCCAACCATCTCATCCTCTGCTCCTCTCTTCTTTTGCCTTCAATCTTTCCCAGCATTGGGGTCTTTTCCAATGAGTCAGCTCTTTGCATCAAGTGGCCAGAGTATTGCAGTTTTGGCTTCAAAATTAGTCCAATAAGTACAGGGTTGATTTCCTTTAGGACTGACTGGTTGGATCTCCTTGCAGTCCAAGGGACTCTTAAGAGTCTTCTCCAGCACAATTCAAAAGCATCATCCTAGGTAGCCAATAAATATTTGTTGAATAATAAATAGATGGAAGAATGAGTGAATGGATTCATCTAAAGACACTCCAGCCTACCCACAGAATAACAGGACTCCATGTGTGGAGAAAATCTTGGACTGGGTTGAAAGTAATAATGGAGCTCAGCTTCAATAATTCATGGTAACAGTTTACAGACTGGGAAACTGATCCTCAAATTCTTGGGATTTGTTGGGAAATTCAGCAGGTGTGAGCTCTCATCTTTAGTATCAATATTATTATTTTTCAAATAAACTCTTCATGCCTATTACAGACTATAAAAGTGAGACTTTTAATAATGTAAATATTTAATTTACTGTTGCCCAGTTCAATAAATAATGTAAGAATCATTTATTTTTAACCTCAAATGTTAAAGAATTATGCTCATTGATTTTTTAACTCACTCTTTGCTTGTTTTTAAAAATAAATTATGTGTCAGAGATGCTAAGATATATAAGTACACATACACACACACACACATATAGATAGATAGATAGATACAGATATATATTTTTTCCCATCAGCTCTTCACAGTAAGTGACAGTTAAGAAACTATGAATAATCAAGGCTAGGCCTGAGCTATTCATGTTAATGTCAGGAATTCAGGGATGAGTTTTACTTCTCTTCTCACTTTGTGAACCACAGCCTTATCCTGGCTGCTCAGAATGTTTGTTATGTGTCCCTAGCATTTTGATGACCTTGGACGTGGACAAGACATGTAACCTCTCAGGGACTCAGTAGCTCAATTTGTAAACTGCTAATCATCTCTGATGTTTCTTCCAGCCATATAGAACCACTCAAAGAATCAGAATCCTCAGTCCCAGATTTATATCAATTCCTGGAATCTCACTGTATTCCATAGGTCTTTCTTGCTCTTAATGGTGGGGACAAAGTGATTTCAGAGGAGAAAAAATAAGATGTGGGCAGCCTATGCACGCTAATAACAAAAGAATTGGACTCACACACAAAGGAAATGAGATTCCCGAGCAATGCCCCCATTTATGAAAGGGCAGAAGGAAAAGAGAGAGACTTTTCATACGGCTCGAGGTTTAAACACTCGAGAACATTACCCAGGCATCGAATATCTCAGGAACCAAGGGAGCTGGCGTCCCACTAAGTTAAAACACATATGGAAAATGTTAAACAGGGAGGCGAGGCAGTGAGAGTCTACATGAGTTCAAGAGACACCTCGATTTGTTTCTGGGAAAGGAGGAAATTGTCGTACACGGCAAACAAATCGAAAGGTTGAATTAAGCTAAATCCCAATAGAGGAAAGAGTGGATGGGCCAGAGTATATATATATTTTTTCTTTCTTTCCTTTTGTGTGTGTGTTGGAGGAGGGGGAATATTGTTCTCATTCCTTTCCCTCATATTCTTCTCAGAGTAAAACTTCTCTGCTCAAGATATTTAACCAACACACCAAAGAAGTGGGATGAATTGGTCAATTGGGATTGACACATATACATTGCCACATGTAAAATAGATAGCTAGTGGGAAGCTGTTGTATAACACAGGAAGCTCAGCTCGGTCCCCCACGATGGCCTGCTTGGGGGGAAGGCAGCGGGGAGAACGGTCCAAGAGGCAAGAGATATATGTATGCATACAGCTGATTTACTACGCTGTACAGCAGAAACTAATACAACACTGCGAAGCAATTATAATTTCCAATAAGAAATCAAAATAAAGTGCTCTGAGTTCTAATCCTAACCACCAACTTAACCCAACATGGATCTCAATTTCCCCTAATGGCATCTGGTGGTAAATTTGCTTAAGTAGCCCTCCTTGGGTGGAGAACAGGAAAACAGGATTCAAGACCCAAGAAATTCAATGGAGGAGACCTGAGTTATCCAAATTTCCATCTGCACATCCCAAAGTCTTCCTGAAATTGACTCAGTCTCTCGAAGAGAAAGATGCGGGTGGAGCAGCCCTTCCCCACACTGTCCACAGGTAAGGCTAGCTCTGGATTTTGGATAAAGACAAAGTTGTAGGAGTCTTTAGGATGTGTAATTGAATTTTTTTTTTCATTAGAAGGTACAGAATACATTTTATCACAGCATTGTCCATGATAGACAAAGAAATGGAAACAATCTCCATTGAAAAACCAAAAGGAATGCTGAACATGTATGAAGGAGAATACCTAACAGCCAATAAAATCCAGGTTTTCATAGATTTGGTCTCATGGGAAAATCCCTACATACGCAAGTGTAATAAGCATGATTAGAACTGTACACTAAATTTATCTTGCATATTATGCTCATGCATGCAAATATTAGGCACAGGTTCTGGGACTGGTAAACTACCCTGGAGGCAATATCTAATTCATGGTTTCCCTTTTTTTCAGCCTGTGACCTAAGAACATTCGGTTTCTTTTTTAAGATTTTTAAGTGACTGGACAAAAAATCAAAAGAAAAATAATATTTCGGAACACATGAAAAGTTGTAAAATGCAAATGTCAGTGTTCAAAGATCGTGTTACCAATGGCCTTCATACTATGGCACGCTGAGCAATGCAACAGAGAGTGGAAGGTTGTAAAGCAGAAAACGCTACTATCTGGCCCTTTACAGAAAATGTTTGCTGACCCATGCACTTAAGAACAGTGAGAAAGGATACATACCTAGAAGATCCTCATGGGATGGCTGGAGAGTATAGGCTCTTCGTTTTAGTCTTAAAAGTTTCTCTCAATTTCTACTTTTTCCAAACAATGTCTATTTGATGACTTTGATACTAAATAAAACATATCCATTTATTTAAAATCCTGCAAATAGTGAAGACCTAAATAGACATTTCTCCAAGGAAGACAGATGGCCAAGAAGCACATGAAAAAATGCTCAACATTGCTAATTATTAAAGAAAGGCAAATCAAAACTATGACGAGGTATCGCCTCACATCAGGCAGAATGGGCACCATTACAAAATCTGCAAAGAATAAATGCTGAAGAGGGTGTGGAGAAAAGGGAACCAATCCTCTTACACTGTTGGTGGAGAATGTAAATTTGTTGTTCAGTCAGTAAGGAAGTTCCTCATAAAATGAAATACAGAGCTACCCTATGATCCTGCAGTGCCACTCCTGGGCATAAATCTGGACAAAGTATAATTTTCAAAGATGCCTGCACCTCAATGCTCATAGCAACACTATTCACAATAGGCAAGACAGGGAAATAACCTAAGTGTCCATCAATAGAGGAATGGATAAAGAAGATGTGGTACATCTATACAATCACTGTGGATGGAGACTGCAGCCATGAAATTAAAAGATGCTTGGTCCTTGGAAGGAAAGCCATAGCAAACCTAGACAGCATATTAAAAAGTAGAGCCATCACTTTGCCCACAAAGGTCCATCTAGTCAAAGCTATGGTTTTTCCAGTAGTCATGTACAGATGTGACAGCTGGAACATAAAGAAGGTTTTTGAATTGTGGTGCTAGAGAAGACTCTTGACTGAAAGGAAATCAAATCAGTCAATCCTAAAAGAAATAAACCTTGAATATTCATTGGAAGGATTGATGCTGAAGCTGAAGTTCCAATACTTTGGCAACCTGATGTGAAGAGTTGGCTCATTGGAAAAGACCCTGATGCTAGGAAATATTGAGGGCAGGGTGACAGAGGATGAGATGGTTGGATAGCATCATTGACTCAATGGACATGAATCTGAGCATATTCCAGGAGAGAATGAAGGACAGGGAAGTGTGGCATGTGCAGTTCATGGGGTCGCAAACAGTTGGACACAACTTAGTGATAGAACACCAACAACTTATATAAAATGGATCACTCAGCCATAACAAAGAAAGACATTCTAGTTGCAGCAACTCGGATGGTAGAAGAAGAGTATGGAGGCTGCATGTTAGCCTCAGACCCTTCTCTCCCTGGAGAAGGAAATGGCAACCCACTCCAGTATTCTCGCCTAGAGAATGCCATGGACAGATGACCCTGGCAGGCTACAGTCTCTGGAGTCACACAGTCAGACATGACTGAGCAACTGATGCACACACCCCCTGCCCCACCCCACCGAGAGCAGGATGGACTGCGTTCTGCGTAGGTGGAGGACAAGTTAAAGACCCTCTGGCTGTCCTTGCCGGGGTGACCAAGAGTCATCCCTCCATTTGTCACAGCTGGGTGTGCGTTTTGTCATTTGCCTTTTAAAAATTTAACCATCAGATCCCTTTTCCGTGTAAGAGGGGGGAAATCCCAGCTAGAGACTGCAAACCAGGAGCTGCTGACCAGATGTGCCCGTCTTAGAGTGCATGAGCTGGGGCTTATAACAGTTAACACAGGATCCCCTAGAAAAGCCTAGAGTTAATAATATCTCCGTCTCCACTCCCCAGGGACCTTTGGCTTCCTCCACTCCTGTCTTTAACACCCACAAGGTATGCTAACCACAGAGAATCCGGAAAACAGAATGGGCAAATCCCCACAGGGACGCATGCCCATTTAGTATCAGTGCTGAGGTCAAAGGAAGTCAACGTGCAGCGAGCAGCAGCAGCAGGAGCAGTTTGGGACAGAGGAGGTAGTACATTGCCAAAAAGGAGCTCAAGACTCTAAGGAGAGATGGAGACCGAGAAACCTTCTTCAGGGAGGCGGCATCCAGTGGAGTTGACGTGCTCAAGACGAAGCATCAGACACACCTGGAGCGATTCCCAGCCCAGCCATTTACAAGTCCTGGGACCCGGGTAAGTACCTTATTCTCTCAAAACCTCAGTTTCTTCATTTAAAATAATAATGTTAATTGCCAATTCCTGGGCTGTTACAAGAATCAAATCGGAAAATGCGAGGCAAGAGCTTGGCATGAACTTTGGAACCTACTGAGCACTCAATAAATAATAGCCCTGTTACGATTGTCATTCAGAGTTTTGCCATTTCTATTATTATTACTATTGTAGCGTTAGGCTTATTGGTTCGGAAATAGTTTCAGTGTTTAAGGTTCCTGTGATTCCAGCAACTGAATGAAAGAAACACTGGAAGTTTCTGAAATCAGAGGAGGACAGTGGTGGAGTTAAGTGTGGGCTTTCAGATCATAAACCCTGGTGATCAGAGCCCCAATTCTGTCCCAAGCTAGTTAGTCTCAGCTTTCTGAATCTCAGTCACCTGCGAAATGATGATCATGGCATTTTCTTCATTGTAGAGGTTGCAGAACAAACAAGAAAATTAAAACATCTAGGAATTTCCCTGGTGATCCAGTAGTTAGGACTCTGTGTTTTCCCTGCAGGAGGCATTGGTTCAATCCCTGGTCAGGGAACTAAGATCCCACATGCTGCCAAAAGACGAAAGAAAAGATAAAACAATTTCTATGCATCAGTTACTTTCTTGTGACTCTGAGTGATGTGGTCTGTTAAAAGGGGGAGCGAGACAGCTGTGTTGCCTGTTGCCCCACCAGCCCCAGAACTCACCGCTTCTCTTATCTAATTCCACCCTCACCACCACCCCCATGTCCAGCTACCAAGCTCTCTAGGATCTGAAACCATCTTTCACATTCCATCCTGTCTCTGAAAGGCCTCCATTGTACTAGAAGGGACTTAGGCTGAGTCGGTTTCTTTGCAAAAGTTGCCTGGCCCCATGAGCTGCCTGCCAGCAGCAAGGGAAGGTGTCAAGGTGTAAATGGGAACCAGATTTCTTTCCTTTAGAAGTTTCCCAAGGTTGCAGACTACTGGGCTGGTCTGCCTTTACATTCTGAACTATTGGGCCAAACTTTGGCCAACAAAACAATATTCTTAAAGATTAGCATGAGAACATGGAGAGAAAATAACTTGACTGGCTGTTGGGATTAGATGGTATGCTTCTCTCCTGGAAGAGAGCATCACTGAGTATGCTTTGAGGTTCAAGGAAAAGACTGCTAAAATGGCTTAAATGGGAGATTACTCTTCTCAGGTGGCAAGAGGCCTGACCAAGGAAGTTCCAGGATTGTTATAGTAGCTAATGATGGTAGGGATCAGGGGCAAAATCCATGATGCTCTTGTTCATCCCCTCATGGTCACAAAATGGCTACAGCCACTGTTGACATCAAGCCCTCACAAGATGATCCCAATGTGGATCGTAAAGGGGCTGATTAAAAAATGACTCTCTCCTGAAAAATCTCTCTCTCTCTTTTTTTTTCCTTAGGAAAGAATTTTTCTAGAGGACTTGGTCAGACCACCCCCTTACATCTTATTGACTAAATTTAAGTCACTTGTCCAGTCTAGATAATCATGGACCCAGGGAAACTCAGTTGTATTAACTGGGGCTTGCTCATTATCACCCTGGTGAAACTGGAACTTTGTTTGCAAAGAAAAAGAAAAAAAAAAGGGTGAGTAGGTCAACTATCTTGTAGAACTGATCCTGGAGGACAAGTTGTAACCATCATCTTTGTCTCTCCTGCCTCATCTGGCACAAAGTCAGGTCTCCATAAATCTTTGTTAAAAGAATGAATAAACATATCCAACCTGACATTTACCATGATACCTAGTACCTAGTAGGTGCTCAGTAAATATTTATTGAACAAATGAATTTGTCCCAATGCCTTGAATAGCATTGAGGGTGTATTAAGTTGTGAAATCAACTATAACATCCAGTTCTCAGATTCCTTATTTCTTAAAGAAACTGAAGGACCTCAAAGGCAGGGAGAGCCTCCCAGGGGGCTCAGTAGTAAAGAATCCACCTGCCAATGCAGGAGACACAAAAGACTCGGGTTTGATCCTTCTGTTGGGAAGATCACGTGAAGGAGGAAATGGCAATCCACTCTGGTATTCCTGCCTGGGAAATTCCCATGGACAGAGGAGCCTGAGGGGCTACAGTCCATGGGGTCTCAAAGAATCAGACATGGCTTAGCAAACAAACGACAACAACAAAGGCCAGAAAACATGCTATTTATCCAAACACTATCCAAACAGCCAGATATGTTGTTCTAGACCATCTACCAGCCAACTTCCTATAAAGGGCCAAAGAGTAAATATTCTAGGCTTTGTGGCCCATATGCTCTCTGTGAAGGCCATTCCACTCCATTGTTGAAGCGTGGAAACAGTCATAAACAATGCATCCATGAAAGGTCCTGGTTGTGTGCGAATAAAATGTTATTTGCAAAAAGAAGAAACAAGCCGGATCTGGCCTGAGGGCAAGAGCTGGCCACCTCCTGCTCATGACCACAAAAGCAGGATCCCAACCTGGATCAGGGCCATCAAGCTCTGGGGTGGCAGCAGAGGCCAAGGATGTTTTGGCTGCTGTGTTAGATTCTCTGAAAAGTAGATTCCAAAACAGGTTTTGATGTGCAAATGATTAACGTAGGGGAAGTGCCTATGAAAGGCTTCCCTGGTGGCCCAGGGGTAAAGAACCCGCCTACCAGTGAAGGAGATGCAGGTTTGATCCCTGGGGTGGGAAGATCCCCTGGAAAAGGAAATAGCAACCCACTCCAGTACTCTTGCCTGGGAAATCCCATAGACAGAGGAGCCTGGCGGGCTACAGTCCTTGGGATCACAGAGAGTCCGACTTAAGCAACTAAGTATCAACAGCAATGCCTATGAAGGACTAAGGGGAGGAGGCAGGAGAGAGAAGGCGGAGCCTTCATACGGGGATGCAGTCCCAGAAGCCTGAAGGAGGGTTGGGGAAGAAAGGCGGGCAGAGAAGGAAGAACCTTAGATCACAGTGCAGATCAGAGGAAGTCTCAGCCAGGCCAACAGGGAGGTGTCAGGTCAACGTCACCTGTTGGAGGAATCCTGTAGCCTGCAGGTGTGGGCCTGAGGGCTTGAACCCATTAGCTGCAGTCATTGTCTGGAAGCAGCCTACAAGAAACACATTCTTATCATCAGTGCAGTAAAAGATCCAGGAAGGCAATCACTTAGGTTTTTCAGTCAAATATGTTCCCCAGAGCAGAGATCTCATTTCCATCACAAACTTTCCAAAGGCCACTGCTCAGAGAACTCATCAGGAATTATATCCACAGATAGCAGTATGTGTGCGTGTGTTAGTCACTCAGGTGTGTCTGACTCTGCGATGCCATGGACTGTGGCCTGCCAGGCTCCTCTGTCCATGGCAATTCTCCAGGCAAGAATACTGGAGTGAGTGGCCATTCCCTTCTGCAAGGGAAGGAAATGGCAGCCCACTCCAGTACTATTGCCTGGAAAATCCCATGGACAGAGGAGCCTGGTAGGCTACAGTCGATGGGGTCACAAAAGGTTGGACATGACTGAGCGACTCCACTTTCCACTTTCTGCATGGGATCTTCCCAACCCAGGGATCAAACCCAGATCTCCTGCATTGCAGATTCTTCACTATCTGAGCCACCCGGGAAGGAGGACACATGGCAAATACTGGCTGGCATCTTCCTTTTCCGCTTGGGACCAGGGGATCAAATGCTTAAACTCTTAGATATACTTCTTGACACTTAGAAAGCATTCCATCTGTGGTTGCTGTTACTATTATAGCTGTTTTAAGAACCATACACAGTTTGGGGGGTTTTGTAGTATGGATGAAATCCATCTTCATTCTACAAGACGCTGAAAGAGCGAGTCCAGTGCTTTCCCTGGAAGGCTTGATGTCCTTGATAATCCAGATGGAGCCTTGTTTCCCAGACTGTGTTCTGTGGAACCCTGGTCCTTGGGAGGGTAAGGCAGTAGACAGGATGCTAAGCTAAAATATTCCGTGCTCAGCTAAGTTTGAGAAATACTTCTTTAGCTAAATTCAAAGAGTTCCCTTCCTGCAACTCTCCTCAGGATTTTGGTCCCAGATGCTGAGAACTGCCCAAATCCTGAGTCACCATGGAGCTCTTTTTCATCATTAGGCTCAACAGAGTGGGCAATCCAGAGCAAAAACTGCAGGCCTACTGTGAGTCTGTATGATCCTGGTTCTCTCATCTTTAGTGAGTTTCTCACACTCCTGAGGAATATCTAGATAATAAGAATGACTGTGGATGCTTGAGAGTCTTCTAAAGAAGCAGTATCGCATCATGCTTTAGAGCATGGGCTGGGGGACCAGGCCTGCCTGCCTCAGTTTCCTCATCTGTAAAACGGGGATAACAATTGTTCTTACCTCCTAAGGTGGCTGTAAACCTAAAAGGGACAGTTACTCCATAAAGACATCGAACACAGGTACTTAGGGAGCAGCACTGGAGCATTACGTACGGCTGATGCTAGACATTTTATACATGTCACCTGTATTCCCCCAGGAGCTCTTAGGAATTGGCTCAAAATGCTGAACAAAACCAAATTTAACGTGTGTGACTTTGAAAGGGTTGCAGTGAAATCTGGTACCCGAGTTGCGGCAAGATGATTTCCTGGCGGAATGATTACAGGTCACAAAACCACCAGAGTACGTGTTTGCGGCAGGTCTCCAGGTGGTGGTTTGACAATTCTCTCCTCTGGGCCAGATGCAGGGAAACTCCAGACCCAAGCCACACTTGGTGACATTCCCCAGAATCTTTTCCAAGTGTCAAAGGATATTGGAACCATGTTGGGGAGTACCGCATTGTTTGAAACTTTGTGAAAACTGGCCACTTTGGAGACAATTTAGTTCTATTCTGTGTATTAAATCATTTCCCTATTTTATGAGTTTTATAGAAAAATAATAATAAACTATTTCTCCCCAAGGCCCTAGGAGAAATTGTATTGCTGTATTAGGTTATGATCTCTTGTACAATTTAATAGATATTCAAGGCTGTTTTGTTTTAATACACAAATATAGAGACTTAGTGAAAGGTGTGATGGGAAATACATGTTCTTGGATCATCGAGGATTTAGCATTGGGGTCCCTTCCAACTAACTCCATAAGCAAAATTATATTTCAATTATAGGCTTCTTTGGGGGATCACTGTGCCAGGTAAGTAAATTGCTCTGTGGGCATGAGCTGGCTATTTAGGGAAGTTCATTGATTGTGGCAGGGGCTCTTTTAGTGAATTATAGTCCCAGGAACCTGACAATTGGGGAAAGACCTTTTTCATAATCAACTCTTGCTTTACTCTTTTTTTAAAAAAAATCTTGTCTTTTTCTTTTATGTATTTACTTGACTTCTTCAGGGCTTTGTTTTGGCACACCAGCTTAGCACCCTGTGTCATGTGGGATCTTAGTTCCCGGAGCAGGGATTGAACCTGCATCTCCTGCATTGGAAGGTGGATTCTTAATCACTGGACCACCAGGGAAGTCCCTTGCTTGACTCTTGTAACTGAAGGAGCAACAGCAATGGGATTCCACAGAACCCTGAGTGATGCCAAAGTTCATACTGATGGAATCAGCAAAGTAAGTTACAAAAAGATTTTTGTTTCTACACTGAATTGGAATGTAGAAATGTAAAATGGAATAGGAAAATGAGGCAAGACAGAGCAATGGCATGGAAGCAACATTGGGAGTATCTACTATGTGCCGGGTGTCAAGGATTAAAAACACAGTAATAGGGACTTTCCTAGAAGCTCAGGAGTGGTTAAGACTGTCTCTCAATGCAAGGGCCATGGGTCCAATCCCTGGCCAGGGAACTAAGGTCCTACATGTTGTGGGGTGCAGCCAAAAATTAAAAATAAATACAGGAATGAATAAATAAATAAAAGTGGTTATACCAACTGCCTCTTGAGAAACCTGTTTGCAGGTCAGGAAGCAACAGTTAGAACTAGACATGGAACAACAGACTGGTTCCAAATAGGAAAAGGAGTACATCAAGGCTGAATATTGTCACCATGCTTATTTAACTTATATGCAGAGTACATCATGAGAAACACTGGGCTGGAAGAAGCACAAGCTGGAATCAAGATTGCTGGGAGAAATACCAATCACCTCAGATATACAGATGACACCACCCTTATGGCAGAAAGTGAAGAAGAACTGAAGAGCTTCTTAATGAAAGTGAAAGAGGAGTGTGAAAACTAAGATCATGGCATCTGGCCCCATCACTTCATGGCAAATAAATGGGGAAACAGTGGAAACAGTGTCAGACTTTATGAAATTAAAAGACGCTTTCTTCTTAGAAGGAAAGTTATGACCAACCTAGACAGCATATTAAAAACCAGAGACATTACTTTGTCAACAAAGGTCCGTCTGGTCAAGGCTATGGTTTTTCCAATAGTCATGTACGAATGTGAGAGTTGGACTATAAAGAAAGCTGAGCGCCGAAGAATTGATGCTTTTGAACTGTGGTGTTGGAGGAGACTCTTGAGAGTCTCTTGGACTGCAAGGAGATCCAACCAGTCCATCCTAAAGGAGATCAGTCCTGGGTGTTCCTTGGAAGGACTGATGTTGAAGCTGAAACTCCAATACTTTGGCTACCTCATGTGAAGAGCTGACTCATTTGAAAAGACCCTGATGCTGAGAAAGATTGAGGGCAGTAGGAGAAGGGGACAACAGAGGATGAGATGGTTGGATGGCATCACCAACTCAATGGACATGAGTTTGAGTAAACTCTGAAAGTTGGTGATGGACAGGGAGGCCTGGCATGCTGCAGTCCATGGGGTCGCCAAGAGTCAGACACGACTGAGTGACTGAACTGAACTGAATTGAACCAACTAAAAAAAAGAAGACACACTAGTAGACAAAACCTAATGTCTGCCTTAATAGAAGCTCACAGGTGAAATGTAGGCATGACCTTCAACACATCTGACATCTGTGGTGGATAGACTTCTCAGACGCCATCCCGAGCCCCACTTCCTTGTGTCCATGAACTCTGCAGTCCTCTCCCTTTGAGTGAAATGTTTCTAACAACAGAGCATCATCGGATCCTAAAATAGTGTGAACTTCTGAATATTTATACACACTTGGGATTCAGAGAGGATTCTGGTTCTGAGATGTAAAATTACAGATAAATAATTGTAGATGAAACAGCTCTCATGAAAAAACAACTTTTCTCAAAGATTTGCACTTCTTAAACTCACTTCCTTCATTCACATACACACATGATCATGGCTCCAAGGACCCAGCAAGAGAAGGAAGTTCATTACAGTTCCTTTCTCTCAAATCCTGTCTTTACAGCCTAATGTGAAATCTTACTTGATCATGAGTATGTCACGTTTTAGTGAGCAAAAACTCAGCCATGCCTTGGCCAATTTAAAAACTCTTTCTCTCCTCAAAGCCCGCGCCTCCTTCAGAGAGAAGGCAGACAGAAGTTGATCTGGACATGGAGGACTGCCTGCCTTTAAACCCCCTAGCAATGTGTGACCTGTTTCCAGACACAAGTACCAATAACTTGGTACCCAGGGCATCTGAGAAACACTAGTCATCCCAGCACAGTGACTTCCAATTTAGTCAACTGGTGGGAGATGAAGGGGAAAGGCAGAAGGAAAAAGAGGAAGGATTTGACCTGGGGAAGAGGAGGGCAGAACCAGAATTTGGATCAAGAGAAAAAGCAGAGCTAGATGGAAAGAAACTTTCCTTACTAGCCTCAAAACATCCTTACTGGTGTGGCTTTAGAGTGTGGACAACTAGCAGAATACTTAACACACTATTCTGGAGACTTCCCAGGAACACGGGAAAGAGTGAGACCATATAGTCAAGTGACTGCTAGCATGAGTCCTGAGTTGGAGAAACTGGAATACAATTCTGGACCACTACCTACTGGCTGTGGAATCTTGGAAGCATTCTCTGAACTGTAGAAACCTGAGTTTCCTTATTTGTAGAATTTGTAAACCCCACCCCCCCACCCTGGAGAGGTTGTGTGGATCAAAGGAGGTGGTGTGTTTAAATAGTACAGGGTGGGTGTTGAGTTATTGTTGTTAGTTGTCTTGGGGGAGGGGGAGAAGTGAAAGTGAAAGGATCAAACAGGTCCTTCACTCTCTCGCCACCATTTCTGAACTTGGTTTGGAAAGTACAGTATCCCTTGGTGGGGCCTCTTTGGAAGTCCTGAGATGCTCTGGGCTGGACTGAAGGTGTCTGAGGCACTTGTGACCACACTTGGAAAGGCAGCATGGTGTAGGCAGCACGGAGAGCTGCAGAGTAGAAAGTGTTTCACTCCCTCTGGCCTCTCCTGGGCTGGAGTTCAGAGAGACACAGTTGCTTTCCTACCCAAGACCGAGGAAATCAGAAGGCTGAGGGAGGACGTTAAGCCAAAAACTGTGCAGAAAAATCCAGGTCAAAATGGGGAAGATCCCATTGGGGTTGGAACTCAGGTTCAAAGTCAGGGATTGAAACCAAGAGTACGCAGAGGTTAAGAGAGGTTAAGAGAGACTGAGGAAGCAGGCTGACCACATAAGCAGGGACCCAGGTTCTTTCTGTCTTTCTGCTCTGCCTTTCTTTCAGGCTTGGCTTGTCCTCTTAGGCTGCCCAACATGCCTCAGAAAGGATGCTCAGATCCAGGCCTCACAGAAAATAATTTCCAGATGTAGAAGACATGCATCTGTTTCCTGTATCTCTTTTCAAGAGTGAGATTAAAGACATCTCAGGAACTGTTTAGCAGGTTTCCTCTAATTTTTATGGGCCACAAGCATGTCACATGACCTCACATAAATCTATCAGTGGAAAGCAGGAAGGAGCAACCATGATTGACATAAACCAGTCTTGATTCAAGGACCCAGCTTCTCATGGGATAGGATCTGGGGAGCTGTATAATTTCTTGCAATGTGCATGGCTGACCAAGTGATTCATGAAGAGCATTAGAGCTCTACTTCTAAGCCAGAATGGACAACGTGGCTGTTGAGTAGACAACCAAGAGCATCTTATAACTCCACCCTCAGGGTAGCCTCCCTCCTCAAATTGTGTCTTCTAACATTTATTGAAGACTTGGGTTCTAGGCACCAAAGCTAAGCATTCCAAGACATCACCTTGCTTAGTCTTCACATCAACATTATGACGTAGGTACCATTTTTATCCTCATTTACTGATGAGAAAACTGTGGCTCAAAATGGTGAAGCAATCTTGCTAAGTTGTGCTTAGTCGCTCAGTTGTGTCTGACTCTTTGTGACCCCATAGACTGTAGCCCTCCAGGCCCCTCTGTCCATAGGGATTCTCCAGGCAAGAATACTGGAGTGGGTTGCCATGCCCTCCTCCAGGGGATCTTCCCAACCCAGAGATCAAACCCAGGTCTCCCACATTGTAGGTGATTCTTTACCATCTGAGCCACCAGGAAAGTCTGTAATAACCTTAATTTTAATAAATCTTCCTAAGGTCACAGTAGTAGACTCAGGACTCTTAAAATTGACAGATGCTATAGTTGTGCTGCCCGATACAGCAGCCACTAGCCACACATGACTTTTTAATTCTGAAGCACTTTGAATTAAAAATCCAGTCCCTGAGACTTGCCTGGTGGTCCAGTTGCTAAGACTCCAAGTTCCCAATGCAGGGCGCCTGGGTTTGATCCCTGGTAAGGGGACAAGCTCCCACACGGCACAGCTGAGAGTTGCATGCCACAATTAAAGATCCCATGTATCACAGCTAAAACCCAGAGCAGGGCTTCTCTGGTGGCGCAGGGGTGAGGAATCCGTCTACCAATGCAGGAGACACGGGCTCGATCCCTGATTTGGGAAGACCCCACATGCCATGCAGCAACTAAGCTCATGCACCACAACTCATGAACCTGTGCTCTAGGGCCTGGGGGCTGCAACTACTGAGGCCCACATGCCCGAGAGCCCCTTCTCCACAACAAGAGAAAATATCACAGTGAGAAGCCCGCACACCCCAACTAGAGAACATTCTACTCAGTAATGACGGTCCAGCACAGCCAAAAATTACAAAACAAACCAACCCAAAGACCTGGTGCGGCCAAATAAATAAATGTTTTCTTAAAAAATTAAAAACAAAAATCCAGTCTCTCAGTTGCACTAACCACAGATCAAGTTCTCACCCAGTAGTGACATATGGGCTGGTGGCTGCCATAATCTGGTAGCTATAACACCTTTGCCTCATCACGGAAACTTCTGTTGGCTAGCATCATTACAGAACCCAAGATCTTAACCCCTTCACCAAAATGGTTCCATGAGACTCACGTTGTCAACTGGTAGTCTCTGCGGAGGCTTCCCAGGAAACAACACCTAAGACAGGAAGATTCTCATCTCTTCCCACCACCACCCACCTTCAAGAAAAAAAAAAAAAAAAGCTCTACCACCATGTAAGATTCTTAATTCTTTTCTGAGAAACTTCTAAACCCCCAACTTAATGGTGGAAAGGAGGGAGACGTGGAAAGGCAGTCCTCATACCCTGGGAGTGTCTCGGAGGAGGAAGAACTAAACAAGCAACAACTCAGTAGTACTCTTTGAACTTGGAGGCTGTTAGAATTACACTGTGGTTACCTGGTTCCTCCATACCCGGATCTAGCAAAATCCCTGCCAGCTCCACGTTCCCAAGTTCACCCCAGCTCTCACCCAAACTGCCAACCCACAGCAAACGTGTTTCCCAATTCGCCACAAGAAAACATTGTGTCAACGCTGGGTGACCATGCAGTATGAGGCAAGGCCCCGGATGAAAACCCCTAATACTCACATTGTTCCACCCTCGCAAAAATTCCTCAAGGGCCATGGCTCATGAGTCAGTTTGTGGTCTGGTTTTCCTTTGATTTTGAAACACTGATGAATTGGGGGACTAGGTATAGCTCTTTCTCCAAAGGTGTTGTAACAGCCGTGGAGATATTTAAGATAGTGCACGCGTCCCTGCTTTTGCTCATCTTTCTGCACGCTCAACTGGATGCCAGCTTGGGGCTGCCAGGACTAAACTGTCCTCCAAAAGATGGATGGTGTCCAGGAAGGAATATGTCTTTAGCAGACCCAGACTTTTACCTACCTTCCGAAAAAGAAAGGTCACTGATCTTTTAGCTCCCATCTCTATTGAAAGGGACCAATCTTTTAGGGTTATCATGAAACTCAGAGAAGGTGATAGTTACAAAATATCTGGCACACAGTAAGACTTCAGATAAATGCTGCTTCCTTCTTCCCTCCAACAACTGGATATTTGCATTAAAAATTTGGGTAGAGCTGGGGGTGCATGTACATAATATTCTGGATAGGAAACCAGAACTATCAAATCCTGACAGTTACCCTTTTCTAAAGGGAGAAGCATCAAAGAACAATACCAGACAAATGGAAGGCAAAACAGTATTGTGTTATTAACTGGGGCTTTGATGCCAAGTCCCAAGGCAGGGCAAGAGAGTCACCCAGGCTGGGTCACACCACATGAAAGGCTTCTCTTCTGAGGCTAGTGCAGTCTAAATAGCCTGTGGCCAAAGTCAACCTCGTCTCCAGCTCTCCTTCACCTCATATCGCCTCACCTGCAAACTGACACGGACGGTTAGGGGTGGGGAGCAGTCTTAAAGAGAAGAGGCTGAAGCTCTGTGTTATGCAGTCAGAGAACCAGAAAAGAGAGGAGAGGAAAAGGCAGGTAGACAGACATACAGCCACACTGCCCTGCCCTGGAAACTCCAGCCTTAGGAAATGGAACCTAATCTGTGTTTCCCAACATCACCAAATCATATGAACAGAGGAGCCTGGCGGGCTACAGTCCATGGGGTCACAAGAGTCAGAAACGACTGAGCGACTAAACCACCAAGGAGGTCAGGAATAACTTTATTAACACTTAGAAGACTCTGACTGGCCAATTCTCCTGATGGATATCCCTAAAGACTCCTCCTGTAACGATTCCAGGCTGGCTTTACAAAGTCACTGGGAAGGGAGGTGGTAAAAGTTTTGATTCCTGGTCCAGTCCTGAAGACAGTGATCAGCAGGTCCAGAGCAGACCCTGAGAATCTACATTTTGCAGGTTGATATATCACCAGGGGGAAAAGACTCTTGTGACTTTGGTTTTATTTTCATCTAGTGTTGAATCAACCTCCTAGTGACTGGTCTACTCAAGCTGTTTTCATTTCCATCCCCTTCCTGAGTCTTCCTTTTCCTTAGTGA
Organism: Antilocapra americana; assembly: GCA_007570785.1. Classification (NCBI taxonomy): domain Eukaryota; kingdom Metazoa; phylum Chordata; class Mammalia; order Artiodactyla; family Antilocapridae; genus Antilocapra; species Antilocapra americana. Next base: position 2,215,481 of record ML663006.1, read on the forward strand.
ATTCTGCTTCTTCCTCAGATCCAAAGCCCCAAACTCCTCAGAAGAAATCTTTCCCCTCCAACCCCCTTGACCTTCAAAGCCACTGCTGTGGTCAAAGTGGGTTTTAGTCAGGAATATGTTTTTTCAACTGACTTTTTATTTCTGCCTATATGTCTTTGAGAAGGCCCTGCATCTAGAGCAACCTTTGTTTATCTGACAACAGGCATGATGAAAAAGTCTGAGAAGAATTTATCATGGAAAAATCTGCATCTTCAGAGCTCAAAACTAAGTTGTAGGATCAAAGAATCACAGGTCAAATATGTGAATTCACACACGCACACAAAGAAAAAAAATGTCACCAAAATGTGGAATGTTCTGGGCACACATACTACTCCCATAGGGGCTATAGAAAAGTCAATACATATATTGGCCTACATGTCTCTGGACAACTATGCGCCCCTTCCCCAAATGCATCTAGTTCCCTTCCTGGGAACAGGATTAAAAAAACAGGCAATCAACATGCAAAGGCCACCCATAAAATTTGCCTTAATCCCCATACCTTACTTTCACCCAATCTTGATCCATCAGCCAATGCTGACTTTTCATTCTAAGTTCCATCTTATATCCACTCCATCCCTGACCACTTCCTCATTCTGTTCCCCACCTCCTGAGCCACACTTGATCACCTTTCAGTGTAGGAGGCCAATTATTAAATGAAACTGAGGGATGGCATGAGAATTTCTATACATCATTCAACTGATGTCATCTTCAAGGATAGATCTAGGTATAGAAACAGATCATAGGAGACATATACACACCACAGACACTTCAAACCATAGAGGGGAACACTATAAGTTCCAGCCAGGGTACAAAGACTGGCGAAAGTCTCGGAAAAAGATATCTGATTGGCCCAACTTGTTTCTTGAGCTTATGTTTGATCCAATCAGCTGCAGCCAGGGAGGGTCACATGATATCAACATGGCTGCTGAGCATCATCCAGTGAGTGAGAAGGACCTTCTCAGAAATGAAGATTTATGGGATGAGCCGTCATTCCACAAGATAGCCATCACCCTGTGCTTGGGCTACTTTTGTTTTTAAAACATTTCTATAGCACTTTTTATGTGCCAAGTACTTGCCCAAGTGTTTCCTTCACTCCTATCAACTCTTTGAGATAGACTATGTTATCAGTCTATTTTAGCAATGAGGAACCTGGGGGACAAAAATATTAAGCAATCTTTGTAAGGTCATATACCTGGTAACTAGCAAAGTTGGGATTTGAAGCCACACTGTGTGACTCAAAGATTCATGCCTTTAACCACTATGTTCTACTATCTCTCAAGTTTAAGTAGAAAGAAACATGGTCTTCATCATCTGACTCCTTAAACCCTTCGGAGATCAAAGTGCAGGAGTGCTTCACACAGCCTTAAAAAGCTGTGTGGGGAGTGCAGAGTAAACCACAAGCCTGCAAATGGCAAAGGAACCTGTCTACCTCGCCCCAACCCATCCTATCTCTTCCCATTCTCCTGACTTCTTCTTTCTGACAGGTTTGGAGAACAGAAATGAAAGTGAGATCAAGAAAAATAGAATTCTCAGGCTTTATCTGTAAATCATCAGTAATGGTATCATTCAGAAAACAAAGCACCACAACAAACTATAAAGGTAAAATAATGCCCGAGAGTCATGGAGTTTAGGGTTTGACTTCTAACCGGTAATATGGCAGCCAGTCTCTACAGCCTCCCAGCATTGTGTCCCACTTGCTGCCTTCCAGAGCCCCAAGCCTGGAAGAGAGCACACACAGAGCACCTCAGGCCTGTTCCCTTTGAGGCAAACCTCCTTGGGAGACCTCATCCAGTCCCGTCGGTTCAGTTACTTACCAGATGTTGGTGACTCTCCAATCTAACCATCCTAGATCTCCCTCCTTCCCTGAAGACCAGTGAGTCATCTTCCCACTGGCCATCTCCACTTGGATATGACATGGGTTCTTCAAATATGGTGTGCCGAAAACAAAATCTGACATTTCCTTGCCCAGATCCACTCCCTTTCAATTGGTCCTGACTTCAGGAGAAATGGTATCACCATGTATTCTGAAACAATACAAGTTTCAGAATCCTAGAAATAACCCTTGACCCTTTCTTCACCTTCATTTATTCTATGCACATCCATTCATCAAGTCTTACTTATCTGGCTTCCTAAATATCCCTGGAATCCTTCCACTTTTCTTTATCCTCTACACCACTTCCCCTCTTCAGGCTGCCATTTTGCTTGCTTGGATAACCAATGTGGTCTTCTTGCAATAACAAATGCCTCCCTCCAATCTATTTCCCAAGCTGTATCCATCTAAAATTCAAAATCTGGTCATATTTCAGCTTTCCTTAAATCTCCAAAATTTCTCCATTACACTTGGGAAAGAAATCTCAAATCTCTTTAGAAAAAAAAAAAGAAATTTCAAATCCTTAACATGACTGATAAAGCCTATAAAGTGCCCATCCACCTTTCTAGAATTATCTTACACTACCCTTCCTTGTGAAACTGAGAACTGAATAAATATGCCCCTGGTGTATTTTAGAGGCAGCCTCTAAAATGAGCCCAAAGACCCCTCCTCTAGCATCCAAGCACATGTATAATCTCTCTCTCTTGAGTATAACCTGGACCCAGTGACTCACTTCTAATGAAAAAAAATATGATAAAAGTGAGAAGATGTCACTTCCAAGATTAGGTTACAAAAATATTCTGACATCCATTATATTCTCTCTCTTCTCTTCCTCTCCCCACTCTTACTCAGCTTCAAGCTATTGCACGGTGCTCTATGGAGAGCATCAGTTGGCAAGAAACAGATATATTCACCCAACAGTCATTGGGAACCTCAGGCAAAGCCATACCAGATTCCTAACCCAGAGACACTGACATAATAAATGTTGATTGTTTTGAGCCATTATATTTTGAAGTAATTTGTTATGCAGTAGTGGATGACTAATGAACCTCTAGAGACTTTCTTATTTCTGAACAACTGTACATGCTGTTCCCAGCTCCTGGATTACTCCTCCTACTCCTCTTCATGCAGACCCATTTCACCTAACTCCAATATATTCTCAAGTCTCAGGTGAGATGACACTTCCTCCAGGAAGCCTTCACTGACTTCCTTCACTATCACCTTGATCATACCAGACAGAAAGCTCATGAGGACAGGCACCATGACTGTCACAAGTCACTTTGGACCGTCTGTACCCCAGAACAGAACTGGCGATAGAATACGGATTGTAAATATCTCCTGAAAGAATAAAAGGCATAGAAAGGCTTCCCCTCTCCATGCTGATTTGAGTCTTCTCCTTATGCCCAGCATATGACTCTGTATCATATACACATTAACTACATCCTGAGTTTCTAGAAGCCATGCTTTTAATTTACATGGTTATAATATTGAACTCAAATCTGATATTTCCACTTAGCTTTAACATTTCCTTTTCTCATTCATTCTTTTTTCACTTTCACCATAATCATCAGGGATATCACTATCCTCATTTTACACATAGGAAAAATGAGACAGAAAGACCTAAGTTGAGTTTCTTCGACAACCAAGTGCAAATTGCAAGCCTCAAAATAAGTCTCCAATCTCTCAGCCTAGGACTGTTTCTCAGAAGGAAGTGAGATGAACACTCTAATTACTAAAAATTTTGCTTTAAAAATTCAGATTGCCTTTCATAGATGACTGATGCTTTCACTTCATCACCCAGGCATCTTGGTAAGCAAATAAATGACAATATGAAATGCTTGGTCTCTAAGGGGAAAAGATTGCAGGATCAAGGAAATAAAGTAAAATCTAATTAAATCAGATCTGGAAAAAAAAGAAGCTATGGGAAAAAAGTCAGTAACAAGCAAAGCATAAAATGGAAAGTAGTCAGTTTCAATGCTTTTAGATACATATTGGTAAGCTTAAAAATTGTTAGAAAAAAATAAAGTACGCAGAAGCAAAATAGGCTAATGAAAAAAGGAACCATTCACAACAGACTACTTTACAGACCATCAAATATGAGATTCCAGGCTGGGCTTTATGTCTCTAAGTAATTACAAAGCACTCATTTTTTGTTTTGTTTTGTTTTTCTAACTTCATAAGGATCTTATTTATCACATGTAAGTAACATTTCTAAAACTATAAAGTTATGAATTAAAAACAATACAATGAAATAAAAATCACAATAATACTAGTTGCAGTCTGTACAGTAAGGAAAATGCTTCATAACCAATGACTTTTGCTTCTTCAGTAATTAAATGCCTATGGGTAGCCCACAGACACACCCGCCACAGGCTGAACTCCACTCAACTATAAAGAAGATTCTAGAAAAATTTACACAGTGAGCTATGGCTCCATGTGTGCTGGGTTGGCCTTTACCGTAGCTTTTAACTAGTTATCGATTTTTAATTGCATGCCATGTGCCCAGTTATGTCTGACTCCTGGTGATTTCTCTGTCCATGGAATTTTCCAGGCAGGAATACTGGAGTGGGTTGCCATTTCCTCCTCCAGGGGATCTTCCCTGGCCCAGGGATCAAACCCACATCTCCTGTGTCTCCTGCACTCCAGGTGGATTCTTCACCTGCTAAGCCATTTTAATTATTAGAAGGTTGACATAAAGTCCAGATTTCCAGCATCTGGGTTCACATCCTCACATGACAAATATAAGTCAGAACTCAGGAAGTATTCCCCCTTATCCAGGGCATGTGGTCTCTGTATCTCTAGTCATCACCCACTATTTCTTCTATTATCAGCCTATTTCTGGTATTTACAATTTTCTTGGGGCTCTAGAAGCATGGGGTTGAGACCTCTATGCTAAAAAAATAATGGCTGCTCTTAAAATTCTGTTGATTAAAACAGGTTTACACAAGTGACCTTTGAGAAAAGGGAATTTGGGGGCAAAAAGAAGTGTCACTTGGAATCTATCAGATACCTTTTCTCCTTTTGCTCTCTTTCTAGCCTCTAAATCACGGCATCTCTTCTTCTCTCTGTATCACTTTGCCATTTTTCCCCTGTACTGAGGTCAATTTCTTCATAACATCAGTTGATAATAATCTAAAATAGCCAGCCTGTTGTATGACAGCCTGGATGGGAGGGGAGTTTGGAGGAGAATGGATACATGTATATGTAAGGCTGAGTCCCTTTTCTGTCCACCTAAAACTATATCACAACATTGTTAACTGGCTATTTGTTGTTGTTGTTCAGTCTCTCAGTCGTGTTCAACGCTTTTGCGACCCCATGGACTGTAGCCTGCCAGACTCCTCTGTCCATGGGATTTCCCAGGCAAAAATACCAGCGTGGGTTGTCATTTCCTTCTCCAAGGGATCGTCCCGACCCAGGGATCAAACCCACGTCTCCTGCATTAACAAGTGGATTCTTTACCACTGAGCCACCAGAGAAGCCCTATTCTCTAATAAAAAATAAAGCTTTCAAGAATGAAAAAAGAAATTAATTTTACTCAGAATATGAAGACAAACTTACTGAGCTTTTTTTCAGTGATGATTATAGTCATGTGATAATTTATTACATTTTTATTATTAATAACTTAATGATACATTTTTAGAAGTTTCTTTGGAGATTTCTTACTTTAGGAGTAAAAGACAAAAAAGACAAACTTTTCTTTTTCTTATTTTGGTAAAACTGGTTAAAATGGTACATAGACAAATGAACAGTTTTAGTTTGGTGACAAACTGAAAATCCATCCTTTGTTAGCAATTACTGTCCGAATGAATACTCTTCTAGGCATTGCTGAGGATTTCAAGCAATAAATATTATTAATGTCCCAAATTGAAAAAATAAAGAAAAATAAAACATCCACCCTGATCTGGCATCCATTTCCTAGTCTCTCAACTCAGTTTTCCCAGCTCCCTGGGCCCAGCATCTCATTTCCCCAAATCCAATTTGCCCAAACAGGAGTCAAATTGGTGGAGTTATCTATTCAAGTCAGACCAACCAATTACTGGTCACGGTTGTCGGTCACCCTATGAATCAGGGTGTCTGAGACAATACCCTGATAACAAGCACAAAATATGGCTTCCCAGAGCATCGAAGAGTCTAGGCAAGACACACTCCCTTCCAGGGCAGGCAGGCCATGACCCCCACCACCACTCCAGCCACCACCTCCCCAGACACAACCCTAAGTCTAAAGCAATTTGCCTCTGTGCTCCCATGAGCCATGGCCCAGCCAGGGCCTGGCTTCCAGAGGGCAGAGCTCTGTACAAAGGGATAATGTGCTTCACTTGGAGACCGAGCCGCAGGCACAAATGGAAGCAGTTAGTTGCTATAATGAATTTGTAATGCTCCTTCGCTTGTTTCCTCTCCGTGCCTGTTGGCCCTTCAAAACAGTGTGAATCCACCGGAGAACAGTAATTGGGCTTCTTCTAGCCAGTGTGGGGGTTCACGCCCACTGCGTCCCCCACCCCAGACAGACCGCTGCACCTCCTCTGAAGTGGCCATAACAAATTTGCCTTTATTGGCCCGAAATTGGGAACTCCACATTACTTGCCTTTGAGATAGAACAAAGAGAGTCTCTATTCTCTCTGGCTCCTCCCAGCCCTGAGACAGCCAAGAACAGAGTATGATTCTCAGGCTTCAGTTCACCCTGCAGAAACAAGGAAATCCTAGCAGCCGGAGAGGCACAAGGGCAAGGTAGTTAAGTACACAGGACCTGGCTCTCATCCCAGCTCTGCCAGGAAAGTGCTGTGTGATTTCCAGCAAGCTGCTTCACCTCTCTGAACCTCGTGTCCTCCATTTGTTAAATACACATAGTCACACCTCCCTGGTTTGTGGAGAAGACAAAGCGATAACTGTAAGCAACCCCTAGGGCTTGGGCCAATATACAGCAAATGGTGTTTCACTTTCTCTCCTCTCAAATCCTCTCTCTCTAAATATTTGAAAGTGGCTGTCAGGATTTGAACTCACACTCCTTCCCCTCTTGCTGGCCCATTAGGCTGTGTCCAGTCTCCACTGTAATACATGATGCTTCAAGCACATCTCATACATATAACTTGACCTCCATGGGTGTTTTTCTTGGAGAAATTTCTAGTAGTGCCACCGCTAGGTCACAGGATTTTCGCTCCTGTCTGCCAGGTGTCACCAGGCTCATTTAAACCCTTTTGACGGGGGAGGCCTATCCTTGGTTCCACCAATCACCCCATCCTCAGCCTCCTCAGCCTTAGAGGAGGCAGAGGGAAGCCCTGGCTGACTTCAAGCAGCTTTCACACTTCCTGTCTTTCTACAGCTGGCAGAAGGCACTAGATGTTTCCACCAGAGACTGGGCTCAAACAGAGTTCCCATTTCCAAAAGAGAACCAGATGTAAAGCTGGACAACCTCAGCTCACATCCTTGTTGTGCTTCCTGTTGGCTGTGTGACCCTGTGTGAGTTGCTCAACATCTCTGAGCTTTTGTTTGCCCCATAGGTAAAAAGAGCACCAAAATATATACTTGTAAACCTGTTGAAAGGCTTAGAAATAATGAATATAAAGCCCTGACTGCAGTGCCCAATTCCCAGGCGACTATCATTTTATTTCTGGTGCCCAGTACTTACTTGAAAATGCTACATTTCCCCCCACAGGCTTTTCTGCTTTTTTCTTTGACATGTGACCAAGAATGCTGAAACAGAGCACTGTGTTGTGGAAGGCCTGGTCCTGCCTTCCAAGGGCAAGCCTCAGGGGTCCATTCAAAACCCTTTCAAATAAGACCTTCCACTTGAGATTCAATAGCTGAGAAGGTCAACTCACGGAGAGTCAGAGACAAAGGGGACATTTGTCTGGTTTGGCCTCAGCACAGTTGGTCAGGGCTCTTTTTCTAAAAGCAAGCCTGTTACTGTTATTGTTACTACTGTGTTGTCATTGTCGATGTTTTGACAGTTGTGATGGCATGGGGGCAACCACTCTCAGCTCACAGATAAGGGCACAGGAGACCCAGGCTCAACTGAGAAGAACCACTGGCCCCTCTGAGACACACCGTCTGATTGGAACCTGCTGTAGAAGTCTGCACATAAAAGTTCCTCCCCCAAAATCAGTGGCTATTTAGTGAGCACCTACTATGTGCCAGGACTTTTTCAAGGTTCTAGGCCTGTGGTGAGCTACACAGCAAGACGCTTCCCTAAGGTGGTGCTTAGAGTCTGGTTGGGGAGACAGACACTACAATAGGGGTGGGGTTTGGTTTTGGTTTTAAGCACATAATGCCAAATTGTGATTCCCATTATAAACAGAACAGAGTGTAATGTCTTAGGCCAACAAGGGAGGGAAATAGAAAGATTTGGGCATGCCCAAGGGATTGGACTTCCCTGATGGCTCAGACAATAAAGAAGCTGCCTGCAACGCAGGAGACCCAGGGTTGGGAAGATTCTCTGGAGAAGGGAGTGGCAACCCATTCTAGGAGTCTTGCCTGGGAAATCCCAAAGACAGAGGAGCCTGGCAGGCTACAGTCCATAGAGTCCCAAAGAATGGGACACGACTGAGCAACTAACATTAAGGGACTGATGGAGGTCTTAGAAAGCTGTGTGGCACTGGGCTAAGCCCTCACCTGTCTGAGCCTGTTCCCTGCAATTTAAACAAGGGGTTACATTACCTATTTCTGAGTTGCTGGGGCATGAAATATGATCTCCCACGGAAGGTGCTCAGCACAAGTCCTGCCCTACAGTAGCCTCTAAGTGGGGCTAGTTCCTCTGCATTGGTTGAACCTAGGGCTAAGCCTCCATTCTATTTAGCCTTTGGAACTTTCTAGTCCATGCTAGACACCTGAGGAGACCAAAAAGAGCCCCAGTTGCCTGCAAGCTCAGGCAGAGGCCTTTGGAATTTAGGAACTTCCAGAGGAACCTGTCCAGGGCACACCCTCATTTTGAGAAGAGATCTTACCTGCCTCCTATTCCTAAAACATTACATCCTAGTGACACAAACAAAACAGGCCTGTCTTCATTACTGTATTGTCATTGTCGAGTTTCTTGTTGCTATTACTACTAGTAATGATAATAATGATGGCAGTGTTTTTATTGCCTGTTTGCCTACTCGGTCTATTAAGGGCTTCCGTGATTTTCTCTACACACCCCAAATCCACCCAATTATCTCTCAGAAAGAAAGGGGCTGTCTAATAATCTAATACAAGACTCGGCAAGCACCTTATGGAAAGGGCCAGAAGGTTTGTTGGTCCCTGAAGTGACTGTGTGAAAGCAGTTATCAGAAAAGATGAAAACAAATGGATGGGGCCATGTTCCAATAAAACTTTATTTATAAAAATAGTGGGGCTGGAGAGAGTTGATGTGCAGGCCATGGTTTACACCCTCCAGGCTTTAAACAGCTTCTCACATGACATGTAGGATGTGTACAGGGTGATGTGCTCACAATTACCTTGTTTTGAACAACTTATGAGAGTGTTGTTGTGGAAACTTATACATCACTTGATGGAATCATTTAACAAGGTGGACTTAATTCCTTTTTACTACATTTTCCCAAGTGATCCTGAGATGTTTATACATTTAACTTCTTAACTAAAGATTTGTCTGTCTTTGTGAAAGGGTGGTTGGAAGACAGTAACAAATCCTACAAGGGACTATGGTGCAACCCATAATGAAAATGGATATTTACTAAATCTACAGAGATTTAGTAGATATTCATAAGAATGTGATCTCTCAATTACAAGTGTTAGAAATTTGAAATGAACCTTTGTAGATCAGACCTAGTAAAGCTAATCTATAGGACAAATGAAAATTGACTGTAATGAGAAGTGAATAAATGAGTGGACATGTACTGCTTAGAATAAAATTTTCAGTGATGGCATACGGTTGGCATTTGGAAAAGGGCTGTGTTTTGAACAACATAGGTGAAAGTGAAAGTGATTTGCCCTGAGCCTTCTGCATGATGCCTGAAAAAGTATCTCAAGTGATGAAAAAGACATAGATGGGAAGCTTAGGAAGGGTTTGAAAAAAACGGTTTTTTAAATGGGAAGATTAGGGAGGGAAAGCATCAATTTCTAAATTAATGTACTATTTTATCATAGAAAGTGATTTAAAATGCTGTTTCTATGACTAAATTAATACCTCAAGTGGTGGGAGACATCTGATTATTTCATCTCCATGTCCTTAAAAGCTGGTACATTTGAGCTATTAAAAAATGGCAATTTATCCTTGGGAAAAGTGTACATGATGGAAAGGCAGAACTGGTATCATCTGCTTTGTTCCCAGAGCCTCTGCAGGGCTTGGCACACAGTAGGTAATAAGGAATAAAAATGAATGAATGAACAAATACTAATGAATAAAATAAATGAATGAGAGAGTGGGTGAATGGATGAATGAATGAACTAATACTACTGCAAATAAAATTCATGAGTGAAACAGTGAGTGAGTGAATGAATGAACAAATCATTTGAGCATTTCCTGTTATGCTCACCACCTCAAAGCAACGCAAACTCTAGCCATGAAGGAGATCCATAGCCATTTGGCCAGCTGTAGAAATTCACTTAACCTTCACGTGCAAGCGTTGCCTCTCCCAGAATTTAGCATCATCATGTCTTTCTCAAACAGGAAAGGTCAGAGAAAGCCAGAGAGTTCCCTCAGGCTCTGAGCTCCTGGACCTTAACTCCTACAAAGCAGCACAAACCAAGCCAGACACAACCCTGCCCCAAAAGAGAGAGGGTTGGGAGCGGCAGCGTGTGGACTGAGCAGGAGTAGAAAAGGTAGAGGGTGGGATTCTGGAAACCCTTTCTCCCTGGGAGAAAGAAATCAATGCAACTCAAGCCTTGGACCGTCCTGTCTGCTGCCCACGGTGACTCAGCATGGGGGCCTGAGGGTCTTGCCCCATGATGATGGGGCAAAGAGAGAGATGGATGGGAGAAAGGGTGGGGGGCCTTTCACAGGAAGGCAGCTGGCCCCAGTCAAGGCTGCCACTATTGATGTAAGGCAGAGCCAAGCTAGGGGCAACACCGCTCAGATCACAGGGCCAGCAGCCAAGGGAGGAGCCAGAGTGTGCCTTCACTGCCTGTCTGCAAAGACTGAGCTTCTAAGCACCAAGTTCAAGCTTCCTTTACATTCTTAAACTAGTAACCACAATAGCAATAGCAAAACCAATAAGAATAGCTAACACAGGGACATCCCTGGTGGTCCAGAAGTTAAGACTCCATGCTTCCAATGTAGGGGATGAGGGTTTGAACCCTTGTCAGAGAACTAAAATCCCACATGTAGTGTGGCTAAATAAAAATCTCTGTGCCTGTGGTGACAGTTGCAAAGCTCTGTAAACATAGCAAAAATCACTGAATTGTGCAAGTTAACCAAGTGAGTTATATGGTATGTAAACTATAACTCAATAAAACATTTTTTAAAAAAGTAAGCCAAGCTTTATACACACTCAAGTCACCATCATTAATCCCATTTTATAGACGAGGAAACTGAGGCATAGAGAGGTTAAGTAACTTGCCCAAGTTAGCGTGGGAGTGGCAGAGCCAAGGCCAGGGTGACCAGAAGTCCTTGTTTGCTCAGGACTGTCTCCATTTTAGTACTGAGAGTTGTATGTCCTAGAAAATCCTTCAGACCAGGGCAAGTCAGGTCGGCTGGATCACTCCAACCAAGGGCAGGCGGCAAAGGACACATGCTTAACCACTTCCTGATGCTGCTCTGGGGAGCAGCATGGTGTAACTGTTATGAGCATGAGCTTTGAAGCCAGAATTAAGATCCAGGTTCAAGTCCAGCCTCTGCTTAGTATTAACCACCGGGTCTGTACAGCTCAGTTTTCCTGCTCTGTAAAATGGGAATCATAGACCCTACTTCATTTTCTGGTTTCAAAACCTGGGGCTGAACATCAAGATGAATGCCTAGCTATGGTTAGACTGTATGGTCACCCCCATCATTGTAAGTAAGACAATACTACGTTAGTCTGGAGGGAGTGAGGTGGTTACTGCTCAGGTAGGAAGGTGTGTGAAGATCAAGAACTCTACTTAATGCTCTGTGGTGACCTGAATGGAAGTCCAAAAGGGAGGAGACACACACATATGTATGGCTGACCACTCTGCTGTACAGTAGAATCTACCACAGCATTGTAAAGCAACTATACTCCAATAAAAATTAACTTTAAAAAACCATTTAAAAAAAATTTTAAAACAACATTACTGTTAGTGATTCTCAGGTTAACAAGGAAATCAAAAGAACTCTGAGTTGCATGCGCCTAATGACAAATTCAATATAAAGCCCTGAAAAGTATATCCAAATTCATAACACACTTATTAAGAAAATAGTAAGTATAAAAATAAATGTGAATGTTGAAAAAAAGAAGGATTAAAGCAACCATCTGCTGAGGGCGGGGCGTGGGGCGGGAGGATGAGGCAGCGTCTGGACGGTCCATTCAGCCCTGTCTTGGCTCCTCTGCTTCCTCGCTCCCCCTTGGCTATCTGTGACCCCCCTCACTGTGACAGGGGCCGGGGGGGCACACTGGCCTTTTCCACCCCACGCTCTCTTCCCGAACGACAGGAACCAGGATGTTCCATCCATCAAGCCCCCTAACTGTCTCACCACCCTCTCCGAATCCCAGACCCCCAGCCCTGCCTGGCATCGGGTACTCCATGAATAACTAAGCCAGGGCTGACAGTGTAGGAGATGTTCCCAGACCTCCTAGACTAATTCAGATTCCAGCCCTGATGAAGGTCATCTTTCAGTCACTCAACAAACACCAGCGGAGGCCTAGAATCCAGGAGAGCCTGTGCTCTGGAGTCAGATGGCTCCAGGCTCCAGGTTCGATCACAGCTCACTGCCAACCAGTCCCCCCATCCCCGACCTGAGTAACCAATTCATTAACCTCTCTGTAGCCCAGTGTCCACAGATTGATTAATAACAACCCTTACAATACAGTGCTGTATAAAACCCTGAGAACGATGTCTGACAAATAATAGGTTGTCAATAAAAGTTACTTATCATTAATCACGGTATTATTAATACCAACATTAATATGTCTTGCACTTTCAGTATATCCTTATTTCTGGGCCACTTTGAAAGCACAGTTGACCCTTAAAACAATGGAGGGGTTAGGGACACCAAACCCCTGGACCACTTGTAAACTGGTTCTTCTGCTCACTGGGGATTCAGATTCTTCCTTATCTTTCTTTCATACCTGATTTGTTGTTATTCCCTGTGTCACTTCCTCTCCTGGGCAGTGGGTCCTGACCCAGAACTTCCTGCCCTAATCAGTCTAGGCATTTCCATCCTAAACTGGTGGTGCTAGTGGTAAAGAATTCGCCTGCCAGTGCAAGAGACATAAGAGACCCAGGTTCAATCCCTGGGTCAGGAAGCTTCCCTGGAGAAGGGAATGGCAACCCACCCCAGTATTCTTGCCTGGAGAATCCCATGGACAGAGGAGCCTGGCGGGTGGACTACAGTCTTTCAGGTTGCCAAAAAGTCTAACACGACTGAGCGAGTGAGTACACATTACAACGCAGACATTCACCAAACCTACATTTGCATCAAATGCCCAGACTGGCTGGTGGCTGTATTTTACATCAGCTTTTATTACCACCACACGCAAAAAAAAGATATAATGAAAATATACCTGAACATACAAATTAAGGAGGGAGAGAGGCACCCAGATCAGGCATTGATCTTTTGTTTGTGTAAGAGATAAACTCAGCAAATCCTTTTTATGGTTGTAGTGAAAAGGGAGGCTGTGCATCAGCTTCAGTGACAGTAAATTCTCAACTGGGAATAAATTTTCCTGGTCAGCCGACATTTATCTGGTCTAAGGACGAAAGACCTTTCTACATCTCTGATTCTTCTTCTTCCTCCACAACTCAGAATGAGCTGTGTTGTGCTGTGCTTAGTCACTCAGTCATGTCCAACTCTTTGTGAGCCCAAGGACTATATAGCCTGCCAGGCCCCTCTATCCATGGGGATTCTTCAGGCAAGAATTCTGGATTGTGTTGCCATGCCCTCCTCCCAGAGGATCTTTCCAACCCAGGGATCAAACCCAGGTCTCCCGCATTGCAGGCAGATTCTTTACCATCTGAGCCACCAGGGAAGCCCAAGAATACTGGAGTGGGTAGTCTATCCCTTCTCCAGGGGATCTTCTCAATCCAGGAATCGAACTGAGGTCTCCCGCATTTAGGCAGATTCTTAACCAGCTGAGCTACTAGGGAAACCAGAACGAACTACAGTCACATAGTTAATTAAAAAAAAAAATGCATCACTTCTCACCAGAGTATAAATTGGTTCAACTTTTGAAGAGAGGAATTTGGCAGAGTCGTTCTCATGAGCACCAACAATGTCTAAACGTCTCGATCCAATAAATCTGCCTATAGAAACCTGACCAAAGCAAATCATCTGAAATAGGGGCAAAAGTGATCTATTTCACAACCACATTTGTTGTAGTTTTCAGTCTAAAATTTAAAAATAGGAAACAACTGGATCACAACCAACACAGTCTTGCTAAGTCAATGATCTGATTATTTCTTTTGACATTAAAAAATAATCCCAAAGCTAAGTGACAACCACAATTCTTCATTTAGTCGACAAATCTGCCACATGGCAAGGCTGACTGGAGATGCCCCTTTTCTGTCCTATTTGTCTGTTCTAAGTGCAGTTGACTCAAAAAGTGAAGGGCTGGACAGTGTCTCTTGAGACAGTATTTCCAATATGGTAGCCTCAGGATAGTCTGATATCTTAAATGATGGCTCATGACTCCACAGGACAAAAAGTAGAAACTGCCAGTTTCCTGAAGTGAGGGCCAGCACAGCACGGCTTCTGCTTTTTTCTACTGATGGAAGTCACAGAGCACCATGGTGTCTATACAGGGTGTGGGCCACAGACCCAGCTCTTTCATGGGGGATCCTTCTAAGAATTTGCAGACATGGAGATACAGACATAGAAAACAGACTAGTGGACACAGTGGGGGAAAGAGAGGGTGAGACAAATTGAGAGAGTAGCACTGAAACATATACCCCACCACATGTGAAATAGATCAGCAGTAGGAATTTGCTGAAGGACTCAGGGAGCTCCACCCCCTGCTCTCTGATGACCTAGAGGGTTGGGGCGGGGTGGGGGTGGGAGGAAGTTCAAGAGGGAGAGGGCGTACGTATACTTATGGCTGATTCATCTTCATATTTGGCAGAAATCAACACAATCTTGTAAAGCAAGTATCCTCCAGTTAAAAACATAAAAACTTTAAAAAAGGAAATTTATGTTCAAATCAGCATTTTTCAGCTCCAATAAGGGATTCTGGCTACATGCAGCCCCCACTGGCTGGTGGGTTCCTGATGTCCCCTCAGGCGGGGTGTTAGATTCCCTGGTTTGCCATGGCTCCTCACTGGCCTGCTTTCTGCGTTAATGATTCCTGTCGGCCCCCCTGGGCGTGTGTGTTTGTGACCTCATGAACCATAGTTATAACTGAAAATCAACAACAACAGATTCATAAAGCAAATCTAAGGCAAAGCACGTTGAGATGATTTGTCTGGAGAGAGGAGCATGGTACCTGGGATGCAAAGCACTCATGATTTCCCTATACCTTGTACAAACTGGTCCTTATTGCAGTCCTCCTGGACAGGGGCCACCCTCATGACTCCCATCTCATGCTTCCTCCACCAGCCACTGATGCCCTCAGTGAAAGTGAAAGTCACTCAGTCGTGTCCCACTCTTTGCCACCCCATCGGCTATACAGTCCATGGAATTCTCCAGGCCAGAATACTGGAGGGGGTAGCCTTTCCCTTCTCCAGAGGATCTTCCTGACCCAGGAATAGAACCAGAGTCTCCAGCACTGCAGGTGGATTCTTTACCAACTGAGCTATCAGGGAAGCCATCAGTAATGCAGTCAAATCTCTGAAAAGGAGTGGGTGGGAGAGGCTGGAAAGTGAGGAAAGGGCTAGAAATAGGAGCTCAAGATCAATATAAACAATATTTGTTTCTCTCTTTTTGACTTACTTCACTCTGTATGACAGACTCTAGGTTCATCTACATCACTACAAATGACTCAGTTTCATCCCTTTTTATGGCTGGGCAATATTCCATTGCATATATGTACCACAACTTCTTTATCCATTCATCTGTCAATAGACATCTAGGTTGCTGCCACGTCCTGGCCATTGTAAATAATGCTGCAATGAACATTATGATACATGTGTCTTTTTGAGTTAAATTATTCTCAGGGCATATTATCTGTGGTTGAATTGCTGGGTCATATGGTAGTTATGGGCTTCCCTGATGGCTCAGACAGTAAAGAATCTGCCTGCAATGTAGGAGACCTGGGTTCGATCCCTGGGCTGGGAAGATCCCCTGGAGAAGAGAATGGCAACCCACTCCAGTATTCTTACCTAGAGAATGCCATGGACAGAGAGGAGCCTGGTGGGCCACAGTTGATGGGGTTAGCCCATGGACTGAGCGATTAACACTTTCACTTTCATGGTTCAGTCCAGTTCAGTTCAGTTGCTCAGTTGTGTCCAACTCTTTGCGACCCCATGAATCACAGCACGCCAGGCCTCCCTGTCCATCACCAACTCCTGGAGTTTACCCAAATTCATGTCCATTGAGTCAGTGATGCCATCCAGCCATCTCATCCTCTGTTGTCCCCTTCTTCTCCTGCCTCCACTCCTTCCCAGCATCAGGGTCTTTCCAATGAGTCAACTCTTTGCATCAGGTGGCCAAAGTATTGGAGTTTCAGCTTCAACATCAATCCTTCCAATGAACACACAGGACTGATCTCCTTTAGGATGGACTGGTTGAATGTCCTTGCAGTCCAAGGGACTCTCAAGAGTCTTCTCCAACACCACAGTGCAAAAGCATCAGTTCCTCAGTGCTCCGCTTTCTTCACCATCCAACTCTCACATCCATACATGACTACTCGAAAAACCACAGCCTTGACTAGATGGACCTTTGTTGACAAAGTAATATCTCTGCTTTTCAATATGCTATCTAGGTTGGTCATAACGTTCCTTCCAAGGAGTAAGGGTCTTTTAATTTTATGGCTGCAATCACCATCTGCAGTGATTTTGGAGCCCAGAAAAATAAAGTCTGACACTGTTTCCACTGATTCCCATCTATTTCCCATGAAGTAATGGGACCAGATGCCATGATCTTAGTTTTCTGAATGTTGAGCTTTAAGCCAACTTTTTTACTTTCCTCTTTCATTTTCATCAAGAGGCTTTTTAGTCCCTCTTCACTTTCTGCCATATGGGTGGTGTCATCTGCATATCTGAGGTTATTGATATTTCTCCTGGCAATGTTGATTCCAGCTTGTGTGTCTTCCAGCCCAGCATTTCTCATGATGTACTCTGCATATAGTTCTATGAAATCCAGAAAAATGGTACTGATGGACCTATTTGCAGAGATTCTGGTTCAGAGAACAGAGGTGTGGACCCACAGAGGGAAGAAGAGGGTGGAACGAATTAAGAGAGTAGCATTGACATATATACACCATTGCGTTGTATATATATGTGTAAATATACTTACACATATATTGACCATGAGTAAAATATAGCTAGTGGGAAGCTGCTGTATAACACGGGGAGCTCAGCTCAGTGCTCTGGATTGATTTAGAGGGGTGGGAGGGAGGTTCAAGAGGGAGGGGATATAGCTATTCATACGGCTGATTTATGCTGTGTACAGCAGAAACTAACACAACATTGCAAAGCAATTATACTCCAGTTAAAACGATAGAACAGTATAAAGATCAGCATCAGAATAGGTGCCTTGGGTTTGGGAAGAAAGAGACAAAGAGCGAAGTCGGTGGTAAAAGGAAAGAGCGTGACATGACCATTTCACGCCTCCTAGCAAACAAGATAGAGCGCAGCAAACCCTGGCTGCCCAAACTGCTCAAGAAATTGATAGCAAATTGCCCCCTTGGACAGCTGGAAGGAAACCACCCCTCTTTCTGAATTACAATCCCATGGGTACCAACTTCATGACTGTTGTCGTCTGTGCAGATCACCTGGGCCATTATTCATTTAACATTTTCTTCTAAATTGATTTAAATAGAATCTTAAAAAAACAAAAACCCTCAGTTTTATCCTATGCAATTCCCTCTGAGAAATCATGAGAAACACGGGTGATACATGTGTGCTCACACATGTGCACGTACAATGGTGTGCTACAACTGACCCGGGAGGTTAATGGAAGCCAGCGGTCACTTGTCAGGGGTTCTGCAGGACTACCATGAAACACAGCCATTGTGAAAAATTAAATTATAGAAGCTTGCAATTACATTCTTTGAAAGATAAGGGGAACAAAGACTCAGAACTCATCCCTTCCTAATTATTTTACTACATTTTCCTATGACCTCTGTCTTTAAGGTTACTTTCACCTATTGTTTCTGGGGGATGAGAATTCTGTATTCATTATCTAATCCTACACATCTTTTCCCAACTCTGTATTCAGTGCCACAAAGGAAGCTTGATGGGAGGTGTATCATTGCTGTTGTTGTTGCTCAGTCGCTAAGTCATGTCTGACTCTTTGGGGACCTCATAAACTGCAGCCCACCAAGCACCTCTGTCCATGGGGTTTCCCAGGCACGAATACTGGTGTGGGGTGCCATTTCCATCCCCAACGGATCTTCCCAACCCAGGGGTTGAACCTGCATCTCCTGCATCGGCAGGCGGATTCTTTACCACCGAGCCACCAGGGAAGCCCATGAGAACTGGCCAAAGTTCCAGATCAGAGCTTTCTTCCCCTGCAGGACTGATGGCTAAGTATTCAACAGCATGCTGCATCTTTGTGTCATTATTAAATTCATATAATGTGTCTAATATAATATCTAATATATTTCCCCCGTGTGTGTGCATGTATGCTAAGTCGCTTCAGTTGTGTCTGACCCTGGGCAGCCCCATGGACTGTAGCCCGCCAGGCTTCTCTGTCCATGGGATTCTCCAGGCAAGAGGACTGGAGTGGGTTGCCGTGCCCTTCTTCCCAACCTAGGGATTGAGCCCACATCTCTCCTGTCTCCTGCGTTGGTAGGTGAGTCCTTTACCACTAGCGCCACCTGGGAAGCCCCTTTGTTTCCCCTAAGGCTCACTAAAACAAATTCAGCTGCAAAATTAAAGTATATATATTCCCATATTCCCGCAAAGAAGGTGCTGTCGTTTGACACTCACTAGCCCCACCTAACAGTCATTCACTAGGCACCCTGAGGCCTGGAGGAGGTGAGTGAGTTTGCTGAGACCACAGTGAGTTCAAGGCCAACTCCAGTGTCTCCCCCACCCCCAGCCCAGGTCCCCAGCCCTCTGCGCTGCTCTCTGTTCAAAACTGCCTCCCTCTGCAGATGACAAGTCACAACACTAAAACACACATTTCAGAAACAACTAGAATAAGAGGGAACAGCCCGAATGAGGGCAGAAGGGAGGGGACTGGGAGAGGGGACGGTAAAAGGGTCATTAGAAATCCACACAATTAATTAGACAATGCTGGGGACACGGTCATCTCTAATCCATTGATAAGGATGGCGGGGGGTGGGGCCTATTCCCACCTGGGACCCCTTGCGGGTTACCACAAGCTAAGCTCAATGGTCCGCCTCCCCCTCAACCCACCCCCTCCCCAAACGCACTTAAATATTTGATGCAAAATTAAAGCTCGTTCCAACTTTTATGAGCAGTGCAGCAGTGTCTGCTGCCGCTGGGCGCCCACTGACCCCCACCATTTCCCAAGGACCCCCTCCACCCCCCATCCTGGGCGGCCTCGGCCTCCATCAGGCTGAGTGCATTAGGACAATTAGCACCAGCCCACTGGCGCCAATTAGCAACCAGTAGTGTCTATATTATGGAGAGGGAGCGGCAGGGCCGCCTGTGTCTCCAGCCGGCCTTCACACTCAATTACATTAAGTGGAGGCTCCGAGCTGCGGTCGGTGGGATGGGCAGTTGCTGGAGTAATTGTGTCTTCTCTGCTGTGTAGGTGACTTCTCCTGGCTCCCTGATCCAGGACTGACTCCTATCCCTGTCCACTTCCATCAATACACGTGCCTTCAAAGGGCAGGAGGAAGGGAGGCACAAGGTGGAGGCTGCAGTGGCCAGAGAAGCAGGTCAGGCATGGAGCTAAATCATAATAAGGATCATTCATTCATTTGTTCATTCCACAAATATTCTCTGAGGGTCCACTGGCCATCTGGCAGGCTTCTACAGCCAGCACCAGGTAGAAAACTGGCCTTGCTCAATGCAAAGTGACAATATGAGATTCATTGTCCAAAAACTGTTAGGAGCTTCACAATGATGGCACAAAGCATTAAACCAACTGCAGGATCCTTCTGAGCCAGGACCCCTTCTCAGCCCTTCTGAGCCCAGGGACCCCACACAATGGCACAGTTGTGCATTGGTAGGGCCAGCCCTATCTGGGTTTGCGGATATGGTCATTGAAAACCTCTGAACAAACATGCCTACCTTCAGGGGACCTCACACTTGGATGGAGAGAGCTGTTGTGTAGTTCAGTCGTGAAGCGTCCAACTCTTTGTGACCCCATGGACTGCAGCACGCCAGGCTTCCCTGTCCTTCACTATCTCTCGGAGTTAGCTCAAACTCATATCCATCTAGTTGGTGATGGCAACCAACCATCTCATCCTCTGTTGCCCTCTTCTCCTTTTGCCTTCAATCTTTCCCAGCATCAGGGTCGTTTCCAATGAGTTGGCTCTTCGCATCAGGTGGACAAAATACTGGAGCTTCAGCTTCAGCATCAGTCCTTTCAATGAATATTCAGAGCTGATTTCCTTTAGGATTGACAAGTTTGATCTCCTGGCAGTCCAAGGGCTTCAAGAGTCTTCTCCAGCACCACGGTTCAAAAGCATCCATTCTTCAGTACTCAGCTTTCTTTTTTTTTTTTTTTCCAGCCTTCTTTATGGTCCAGCTCTCACATTCATACATGACTACTGGAAAAACCCCAGCTTTGACTATATGCATCTTTGTCGACAAAGTGATGTCTCTGCTCTTTAATAAGCTAAGCACTGAAGAATTGATGCCTTTGAACTGTGATGCTAGAGGACTCCTGAGGGGCCTTTGGACAGCAAGGAGATCAAATCAGTCAATCCTAAAGTAAATCAACACTGAATATTCATTGGAAGGACTGATGCTGAAGTTGAAGTTCCAATACTTTGGCCAACTGATGCAAAGAGTGGACTCATTAGAAAAGACCCTGATGCTGAGAAAGACTGAAAGAAGATGAAGAGGAGAAGAAGATGACAGAGGATGGGATGGTTGGATGGTATCACCAACTCGATGGACGTGAGTTTGAATAAACTCTGGGAGATGGTGAAGGGCAGGGAAACCTGACATGCTGCAGTCCGTGGGGTCGCAAAGAATCAGACACAACTGAGTGGCTGAACAACAGCAACAACACACCATCTAGGTTTGTCATAGCGCTCCTTCCAAGGAGCAAGCACCTTTTAATTTTATGGCTTTAGTCACTGTCCACAGTGATTTTGGAGCCCAGGAATATAAAATCTGTCACTGTTTCCACATTCTCCCCTTCTATTTGCCATAAAGTGAAGAGATGAAGAGAGACAGTTGATAAATGGTCGACAAAATGGATTAGGAAATTGGCTAGTTCACAAGAGGGGAATGAATGTAATAGAAAAAAAAAATAGAAGATGGTAAGAGGATTCAGGATTCAGGAGGGTCAAGAGGATTAGATGGACACTGGAAGAGGTCTTGGGATGGTGAGATTCAGGCAAAGAGTTGAGGGAGGTAAGGGAGTGAGGTTTCCAGGTGAGGAAACAGCCAGTGCAAAGGCCCTGTGGCAGAGGTGTATCCATCCTGTTCAAATAGAGGTGGAGGTTAGAGCGGCTAGAGTGAAGTAAAGGGGGAGAGGAGGAGATGGAGGCCCAAGAACTAAGAGGGATGGAGAGGTGCTGGGTGAATCAGGTAGGGCCTTGTTGGCAATTATGAAGACCATGACTTTTGCTCAGGGAGTGACACTGAAAAACTGTGACTCAGGGAACCACACTGAAGGGCTGTGAGCAGAAGCAGGAATAAATGAAAAGAATCACTCTGAAAGCTATGTTGGGACTAGGCAGTAGATGGGAAAACATGGACGCAAGGAGGCCCATGAAGAGTCTACCCCTAGGCTCTGTGGGCACCACGGCCTCTGTTAAATCTACCTACCTCTGCAGCTACAGCGCAACATCAGCCATGCCGAAACAAATGGGCCTGGCTATGTTCCAATGAAACTTTCTGGACACTGGATTCTGAGTCTCCTATACTCATTACATGTCATGAAATATTTTTTCTTTAGCTTTCTCCCACAACCATTGCAAAAGGTAAAAACCAACCTTAGATCATAGAGCTAGGAAAAAAAAAAAGGCATAAAGCCAGCTTTGGCCGAGAGGCTATAGTTTATCAACCTCAGATTTCTAAAGTCATCCAGGGTGGACCAGAGTGGGAACATGACACAGGGCAATGGGAGATTCTAGATATATTTTATGGTACAGACAATAGGACCTCTGAGAGGTTGGCTGCAAAGTGTAAAAGAGAGGGGAAAATCAGAGATGACACCAAAGTTTGGGGCCTGAGGAACCAGAAGTGAAAGTCACTCAGTCGTGTCCAACTCTTTGCAACCCCACGGACTATACTATACAGTCCATGGAATTCTCCAGACCAGAATACTGGAGTGGGGAGCCTTTCCCTTCGCCAGGGGATCTTCCCAACCCAGGGATTGAACTTAGGTCTCCCACATTGCAGGTGGATTTTTACCAGCTGAGCCACAAGGGAAGAAGCCCTTAGGAAGCACCTAAATGGAAAAAACCCTGGGAGGTGAGGGTTTGAGGGAGGGGCAAGAGAGGATGGTAATTATCATAATAGCTATGTATTAGTTATTTAACTGGGTGTTTAATATACACACAGCTCTTTAAGATCCCTACTTCACTTCATCCTTACATTATTCAGTGAATTTGACTCCATTCGTGTTTCAACCCATTTCACAGATGTGGAGACTAAGTCTCAAGGAGTGAAATACCTTTCTCCAAGATCCCAGCAGTTAAGTTGCAGACATAATTCTTTCCCATTCAGGAGCCTGTGTTCTGCAGTATAACATGGTTCTGCCCACACTGCTCTGGAGATCTTACTTGAAGTAAGAGACTTTAAAACAAAAGAAGCCTTCCCAAGCCTACATGTTGGTTTATGCTTTAACTTTAGAGTTGGCTTAGGGATATGTGCTTCAACAAGCCTCTTCCCGTCTCTGGGCCTCAGTCTCCCCATCTTTTCATGTGGCTCCATGACTAGAGGCTTTCCCAGGTTCCTTTCTGACTTAACATCTGCTGACACCCTGATTACTCAGCTTCTGACCAAAGGCAACCAGGGCAGGGATGGTCCAACAGCCTAAGGAAAAGTTAATTCCCTGTGAAATTACTGGGGATTATTTATGTCTTTACATGGTGTTTTATATGTTTAAGTGCTTTCTGATCTTTTAGAGGCTAATCCCAGGTGGAGGCTAAAGGCCTACAAGAAAGCTCCTGTCAGAAGCTAGAATCCGAAGCTAGCAGATCAGGGGCAGCAGATGGTGTCTGCAAGAAAGTCAGTCCTCCCCCTCCCATCTCCAGCAGGCTCTTCCCCCAAGAACTGCCCCTGGTCACCTTGCTGTGGGCTGCCAGCCTCTAGGAACTGGGTACTTGATCAGATGGAAAGATGGGTGAATATGAACAAAACAGCCCCAGTCTTGAGAAGCAAGCAATCAGACTGTGTGTGTATGTGCTCAGCCTTGTCTAACTCTTTGTAACCCCATGGACTGTAGCCTGCCAGGCTCCTCTGTCCATGGAATTCTCCAGGCAAGAATACAGGCAAGGGGTTGGATGCCATTTCCTCCTCCAGAGGGATCTCCTCAATCCAGGGATCGAACCTGCGTCCCTTGTGCCTCCTGCATCAGCAGGTAGATTCTTTCCCACTGAGCCACCTGGGAAGCCCAGGAGAGATGTAATTTAGGCATAAGCCTGGAACCAGCCTCTGGATGCTCGTTGATGGTCCAGTGCAAAAGGCAGTCACTGAATCACGCAGTATGTAACACCCACTCTGTGCTAGGCACTGGAGATGAAGTGGTGGCCAGACCCAAGGTTCCTGCTGGCATCCAATTTTCCACCTAGTAAAGTCTGTGCAGTGAGCCAAAAAAGGACATCAGCCTTTCGACCTCTGGCTCCAGCCTGGAAGACTGGGTTGCCCTGGACGCCCTTCTTTTTTTATCGGGGGGGCGGGGGGGGGCACTGTATCTCATTTGCTGACAGTGAATTATTTATGCAATTATTAAAGAACCCAGTGGTGAGGGTCTGGGCCTCTGGTCTCCTCCTGCCTGAGGGGGTATGCCAGTGGTGTCATTTCATTGCTTTGTGCCTCAGTTTCTTCATCTGTCAAAGGAGGATAATTCTAGCCTCTGCAAGACCACCTGACCTTCCTCTTGAGAAACCTGTATGCAGGTCAGGAAGCAACAGTTTGAACTGCACATGGAACAACAGACTGGTTCCAAATAGTAAAAGGAGTACGTCAAGGCTGTATATTGTCCGCCTGTTTATTTAACTTAAATGCAGAGTACATCATGAGAAATGCTGAGTTGGAAGAAGCACAAGCTGGAATCAAGATTGCCGGGAGGAATATCAATCA
>ML663006.1:2240085-2368640 GCA_007570785.1 Antilocapra americana
CATCACTTCATGGCAAATACATGGGGAAACAGTGAAAACAGTGGCTGACTTTATTTTGGGGGGCTCCAAAATCACTGCAGATTGTGATTGCAACCATGAAATTAAAAGACCCTTACTCCTTGGAAGGAAAGTTATGACTAACCTAGATAGCATATTAAAAACCAGAGACATTACTTTGTCAACAAAGGTCTGTCTAGTCAAGGCTATGGTTTTTCCAGTAGTCATGTATGGATGTGAGAGTTGGACTATAAAGGAAGCCGAGCACCAAAGAATTGATGCTTTTGCACTGTGGTGTTGGAAAAGACTCTTGAGAGTCCCTTGGACTGCAAGGAGATCCAATCAGTCTATCCTAAAGGAGATCAGTCCTGGGTGTTCAGTGGAAGGACTGATGTTGAAGCTGAAACTCCAATACTTTGGCCACCTGATGCGAAGAGCTGAAAAGACCCTGATGCTGGGAAAGATTGAGGGCAGGAGGGGAAGGGGACGACAGGATGAGATGGTTGGATGGCATCACTGACTGGATGGACATGAGTTTGGGTAAACTCTGGGAGTTGGTGATGGACAGGGAGGCCTGGCATGCTGCAATTCATGGGGTCTCAAAGAGTCAGACACGACTGAGTGACTGAACTAAACTGAACTGCCTCACAGGGCTACAGTGAGGGTTACATGAGACCATGGGAAGCACAGAGAACTGAGGCATTGTAATATACTATGTAAATTACCAGGTGTTGCGGGCTTTTAAAGGGTTTCCCTGGGGGCTCAGTGCTAAAGAATCCTGCTTGCCAACGCAGGAGATGCAGGAGTCAAGGATCCAATTCCTGAGTCAGGAATAATCCCCCGAAAGAGGGCATGGAATCTGACCTCAGAGTCCAGGACCAACCATGGAAAGGGCAGGCCAAACAGGCACTGCACTTCTTCCCTGAAAAACAGCCCTAAGTGCCCCCACCTCTGGCCCAACCCAGGGCGGGCACTTTTCAGCACCTGCCCCAACCAGAGCCCCAGAGGCTCAGGGCTCATCCCAGCTCCCATCTTCCTATTAAGTTTTCATCTAATGTATCTCCTTTGCCCTATATTTTAATTATTCAAAATCCAGGCTTTTCCTCCGCCTTGCCCCTAATATTCAGTCTGACCTCTCTCCTGCAGTCTTCTCCTTCCTCAGCTGAGTGCCCCATCCCAAGGCAGACTTTTCACTTGGCTCGAGTTGAGCTCTCTCATTCATTCAGTGCAAAGCAGGCACACACGTCCATCCCATGTGGGTGTCTTCTCTGCACCCATGGGTTTAGCTTGTCACATTTCTTTTAATTTTTTTAAGGACCATTTTTAAAGTCTTTATTGAATTTGTTACAATAGTGCTTCTATTTCATGTTTTTATTTTTTGGCCATGAAGGATGTAGGATCTTAGCTTCATAACTAGAAAAGCACCCTAGTGCTTCAACCTGTCCCCCCCCCCCCCCGGCACTGGAAGATGAAGTCTTAACCCCTGGACCACCAGGGAAGTCCCACTTGACCACATTTCTAATTCCCCACAACCCTGGGAAGCTCTACCATCACCCATTTTACACAAGAGAAAACTGTCTCTGTAGAATAAGCAACTGAACACATAGTCAAACCCAGGTCTTTCCAGTTAATCATGTTGTAATAATTATAAGAAGGAAGTGGAACAGCCCTGT
This sequence comes from Antilocapra americana, assembly GCA_007570785.1. Classification (NCBI taxonomy): domain Eukaryota; kingdom Metazoa; phylum Chordata; class Mammalia; order Artiodactyla; family Antilocapridae; genus Antilocapra; species Antilocapra americana. The sequence goes on from ML663006.1 coordinate 2,241,756, forward strand.
TTTTATTCACGTGTATTAGGTGCCAGGCACGGTTGTATAGAGATGCTTTAAAAGCATGTCTCAGTTGAATTTCAGAGCAGGCCAATGCAGAGGAGAAAACTGAGGCTCAGAGAAGTTAAGTAACTTGGCCAAGGTCACATTTCTGTTTCCACTTCTGGACAAGTGGTCAGGCACTTATCCCCAAGGGCCTCCCACAAAAGGCTATTGGGCCAAGATGCCCTGGTTGGACAAGGTCTTGGCTAAATATCAATCCCAAGGGCCCTGGAGAAGGAGCTGAGGGGCAGAGGTGTCCCAATTCAATCCAATTGAACTTCCATCCTGCCTTTGCAAGTACTCAAGGCTCTAGGGCGAAATGCTGGCCAGCTCCTAAAGCCGGGCAAGGACAAAAGATAACTAATTAAGATTGAAAGCAAGGCAGGGACCCCGAGCACTGCCCGATAGCCCTACACTTCACTTGTTTCTTTGCAGACATCCCCAATGCCATCTTCAAGAGATCTGGAAGCACCAAAGTAAGACCTTCTTGTCCACATGGAAGAGGGACTCACCCCGAGGAGGAGCTTATTCAATATGAATGAGCAAATGTACATGTCAAATCAAACATCACCCAACCCTCATCTTCTCAGTTACTAAGGCCCAGTGATCTTAATTGCCCTGGGATCCACATAATCTTTGTGGGCATCAGGAAGACGTGTTATTGTGTCAAACTGCTAGGCTGAGAAGATGGACTATGGGCTCATTCATTCACCCTCAAGATAACTGCCAATTCCTTCCTTCTTTCACTCATTCTCAAGAGTCTTCAAGCAGCCTACCTCCCATTGGGATTTCCAGACAAGCATAATTTAAAAAAAAAAAAAAAGATATTTTATTTCCCAGTCTTCCCTGTTGGCTCCACTGTTGCCAATGAGTGAGTGTGACTAGTTGAGGCCTTTCTGTCCCTTCACTCTCCTGCCAGCTTGGAAAGCAGACGTAATTTCTGGAGGCACAGCAGCTACTTTGTAATTAGCCACTTTTTATGCATTAAGCAGGAAGAGGATCAAGCTAAGAATATCATAGAGGGACCCTGGAGCTGTTAAGCTAATTCCAAGATCTACCTCCCTATGGACTTCATGTTATGTAAGGAAAATAAGTTATTAAGTCACATAAGAGTTGAGCTTTCTCATAACTGTAGCCAACTGTTCACCCGATTTAAGTGCCAACTTATGAGAAAGATGAGCACACTCCTCAGAGAGCTTCTACTCTAGTAAGATGGGGTGAGAGAAAAATAATGATAAAAGAAGTTGCCATGTGCCTACAGTTCTGCTGTCACCATCCAGAGAAATGGAAGCAAGGACATTCCCTGCCCAAGCCCTGCTCCTAAGACTCTTCTCCTTTCCCCTTCCAGTAGTCCCTATCTCTCATGGGGCTCCCACAGTCCCTGCCCCCACGTGCATAGCCATGCCTCTCTGGTCTGGAAAAGCTCCAGAGTTCAGACCACATGCCAGGAATGAATTTCTAAATTATCACCCATCTTAGGTGGGCCCACACTTTTGAACCATAAGTCCACTTCTCCTATCACCAGTCCCAATCTAGTCACTTTTTTTCCTCCTCTAGTTTAATGCCAGAGCAGTTTCTCCCATCCGTACTGGCCAGCAAGGATAAGACTTCTTTCTGTCTGAACCCCAGGTCCAGTGCTCAGTTCCAAGGTGCAGTGACCTCTCCTTAAAGCCACAGAAAGGGAAAAACAATCCCAGTTGCAGATTTGGTGCCCAATAATGGGAAGGAAATGGTGATGACTGTTTCTATTCATAGTAACAGCAACAACAGACATTCGTGGATCACGTGACCCAGTACAGAGGGGCCCTCACACTCCTGTCCCTCCTGGGAGCCCGGATGCTCCTGACGCGTAGGGACTGTGTGCCTTCTCTTCACACTGTGGACCCAGGGCCCATCACATACTAGGTACTCAGTAAATACTCATCAAGGTCGTAAATCCTCACCACACATCTAATGAGGTAAGATAAGATGACCAATCCCAGGTGAAAAAACTGAGGCTCAGAGCGGGAAAGGGACTTGCCCTCAGCCACACAGCTGACAGGGGCAGGGCTAAGATTTGAACTGAGGTGGTCAGTGCTCTAAACACCACCTCCAGGACTCAAGGCTGTGTTCTGGACTATCTGGCTGCTCTTGGCTCAGATGGAAAGAATCTGCCTGCAATTTGGGAGACCCAGGTTTGACCCTTGAGTTGGGAAGATCCCCTGGAGAAGGAAATGGCAACCCACCCCAGTTTTCTTGCCTGGGAAACGCCACAGTCAGAGGAGCCTGGCAGGTTACAGTCCATGGGGTTGCAGAGTCAGACACGACTGAGTGAAACATCCAGTGAAATTGAGAGATGAAAAAGTACAGGGACAGGGACATTAGATAAGAGCTTTTCTTTTCACTCCGTGGAAACAAAAAGGCTCCTTGCTGATTCTCTGCCACTTTTTGCTTTTTGTAAGAACAACATCCCAAGCTGCATAGGGAGGAAGCGTGCCATGAAGAAACAGTGGTGCTGAAAAAAATCACTTTTTCAGAGCATGAATTGAAGGCAATTACTCAGATTATCAAACCTCTCTTCACAACAGATTCTAAGCCGGTTTCTTTAAACAGCAGCCCCCTATCTCTCTGACTTAAAAATGCAATCACTGATTCATTCATTCAAAAAGCATTTATTGGGACTTCCCTGGTGGTTCAGCGGTTAAGACTCTGTGTTCCCACTGCAGGGGGCCTGGGGTTGATCCCTGTTCAGGGAACTCTTAATAGATCCCACATGCTGCAACTAAAACCCAGGACAGCCAAATAAGCAAACATTTTCTTAAAAAATGTATCAAGCCTTTACCGTATGCCAGGAACTCTTATAGGTGCTGAAGCCATACCTTTGAATAAACCAGACAAAACCCTCCCTGCCTTCACTGGGCTTATAGACATCAGGCAGGGAGAATGATAATGTGTTTGAAATAACCTCCACCAAAGAAATCCATGTCTTAATCCCTGAAACCTGCAACCTTACCTTATATGGAAAAGGGGGTGGGGCTTTACAGCTATAATTAAGAATCTTGAGATGGACAGAGATTCCCGGACTGTCTAGGGGGGCTCTAAACACATCAGTTACAAGAGGGAAGCAGACAAAGATTTTATACACACAGAACAAAAAGCCATGTGAAGACAGAGAGTAGAAAGCAAGTGAAGACAGAGAAAAGGCTTTGCAAGTGCTGGTCTTGAAGGCTGGGAACGATGCTGACACAAGCTTAGGAACATCAGGAGCTGAAGTGGCAAGAAACCAAATCTCCTCTTAGATCCTCCTGAGGATACCCTCCGGACACCTTGATTTTGACTGTTATACTGATTTCACATTTCTAACCTTAGGAACTGTGAGAGAATACGTATCTGCTGGGGTTTTTTATTTAATTCATCAATGGATTCCTTTTTTTTTAACTGGAGTATAATTGCTTGACAATACTGTGTTAGTTTCTGCTGTACAACAATGTGGATCAGCTATATGTATACATATATATCCCCTCCCTCCTGAACCTTCCTCCCGCTCCCCTTCCATCCCACCCCTCTAGGTCATCAGAGTATCAAGCTAAGCTCCCTCTGCTGTAAGCAGCTTCCCACTAGCTATCAATTTTGCTAGAGTCTGTCATACAGAGCAAAGTAAGTCAGAAAGAGAAAAAGAAGTCTCGTATATCAAGGCATATATGTGGAATCTAGAAAAACGGTGCCTGTGAACTTATTTGCTGAGGCTCAGAGGTAGAGAATAGAGGTGTGGACATAGCAGGGCAAGGAGTAGGGGTCGAATTGAGTAGCTTGGAAGTATCTGCTGTTTTAAGCCCTCAGGTTAATGGTAATCTGTTCCTATGAGAGGAATACAGATAATTTTTAAAAATCTGATAGAAGAACAATAGAGCGGCAGCTGCAGTTTACAAAGGATTCCACACACACACACACACACACACACACACACACACACACACACACACACACACACACGTCTTTCCAGAAGAATGCCCCGCACACAGCACAGCCTCCCCTGATGGAAAGTCTGGGGGTGGCTACTCAACCCTAAGGAAAGCTTGGACTTCCGGCTCCACTTTCCTTCGCTCCCTGGCAGCTCAGTCCCAGGGTCACGGGGAGCCGGGACATGGGGCCCTCTGCCTGCATCCTGTTTAAGCCTAGTGACTTCCCTCGCCAATTAGAGGTTTCCCCTGCAGCTGGCCCTGCTCTCCCCACACCTGCCCAGGGAAGCACGTGTCGACCATCAGACGCCATTTCTGCCACTGTCTCGAGTCACCTCATTGTTCCCGAGTTGGCAACCACTCTGGAGAAATGAGCCCTCTCGGAATGTTTGGGAGAGACTGAGCAAAAGATCGCCACAGCCCTCTTCTGGGGAAAGAAAGAGTAGTGATCGCAGCCACCCTTTATCAGCTGCCTATCTGGTGCCCTCACCACTCTGGGCGTGGTCCAGGCAGCATCCACACCATGGGTCCCCCCGCTCAGACCTGCCCACTCAAGACCAACAAGATTCCCAGGAGGTTCACGTGATGGGAGAAGGAGGCGCTCACCCAAACCTCCACTGAGGATGAGCCCAGAGGCCAGAACACAGGGCCCTAGTTTCACTGCTCCAAGCCATTGGTAGCTCTGAGGAAGCCTGGGGAAGTTCTGAGTTCCTCACTTTCAATCCGTGGACCCCCATCACCAGCCCTAGGGATGGGCATGGAACCTAGGTGTTAGTCGGTCAGTCTCCGTGGCCACAGTGATGGCTCTTAGTGACCAAACACCTAATGAGCTACAGATAACTCCAGGCTAGGAGAGCTCCAAGAGAAGTCAGCATGCCTTCTAGCTAGGGCTGGGCTTCCTGATGCAATGACACCATCTTTCTTCAATAAGAAGAGGTCCTGGAGTACCGCGAGGCCAGTTGAACAATGAAACCAATACAGAGATGGAGAGAAACCAAAGTAATGGAAACTAAACTGGACCCTTCAATTATTCAACTTCATTAGTCTCTCAAAACAGAGTGATTCCAAATGCATATACACCATCATGGAGGACAGAGAAGTGAGTGTTTGTCTTCATTCCTTAAAAAACCCCAGAGCTCCCCAAAGAGGAGAGATACTTGCCAAAGAAGTACATTAAAATATGGTCATTATTACTAGTCTGGGGGAGAGACAAATTAATACTCCAATGAAATATCACCCCCTACATATGAGAAAGACCAAATTAAAAGGAAAAAGAGACGCTGGTCATGTCAAACAGTAGCAAGGATGTAGGTCAGTTAGAATTCTCCTACACTGGTGATTAGAACACAATATGGCACCACAACTCGGGAAAACCACTGGGGAGTATTGGGTACAGTCACACATACCCTTATCATGTTACCTAGTAATGTGACTCTTAGGTATTAACTCAGGAGAAATAAAACAGATGTCCAACACAAAGACCACAAACACATGTACGTATGTGAATGCTCAGAGCAGCAGCATCCATAATCATCCCAAGCTGGAAACAGCCCAGATGTCAACCAGCTGATGAATGGACACACACAGAGTGGAGTCTCTGTACAGTGGACTATTACTCAACCATAAATAAGAACAAACTACTGATACAAGAGCATGGGTGAACCTCAAAAGCCTTATGGAAAGTGAAAGAAACAGGGAACAAAAGGCTACATACTGAATCATTTCCTTTCTCTGACATTCTGAAAGAGGTGACACTTTAGAGACAGAAATCAGATCAATAACTGTCAGGGGCCTAGAGCCCAAGATGGACAAACAAGCACAAAGGAACTTTGGGAGGGGATGGCAGTTTTCTATATCTTGATTGCAGTGGTTACATGATCATAAATATTTGTTAGAATTCATCAAACTCATCAGTGAACTTATGGATGAAAAGACGTATTTTACTGAATATAAATTAAATCTCCATAAACCTAACTTTAAAAAAAATAAACCAAACGAATCCCAAAGTGCTTACTTTGTGTACTAAACCCTTTCCCAGAACTAATTCTTTGAACCCTCCTAGGAACCTTCCCAGATGGCTCAGTGGTAAAGAATCTGCCTGTCAATGCAGGAGACTGGGGTTTGATCCTTGGGTCTGGAAGATCCCCTGGAGAAGGAAATGGCAATCCACTCCAGTATTCTTGCCTGAGAAATCCCATGGACAGAGGAGCCTGGCAGGCTATAGTCCATGGGGTCACAAAGAGTCAAATATGACTTAGTGATGAAACAACAACAAGAAGAACCATACAGGGCACGTAACTAGTATTATCACCATCTTACAGATGCAGAAAATGAGACACGGAGAGGTTGAGTAACCTGGTCACCAAACCCCAGCAAGTTAATGGCAGGCCTGGAACTCAGTTTCAACAAGTACTGACTCAAGCTCACGTTCTTAACCACTGCCCCATCTTTGTAAATGGGGGCAAGGCCACGTGCACAGGGGAGACTGAGGGCAGGGAGAAATGAGCTCAAAGGGGATACAGCCTTGTTCCAGCCCCAGAGATGATTTCCTCACCATTGCTGCTCCAATTCTTCTGGCTTATTCCTCAATGCCAACCAACTCCCTCTGGGTCCCTAACTAGAAAGTCAGCACGACTCCTCAAGACAAAAAGACTGCTTCCTACAAGCGCTCAGAGGATTTCCCTGACACATCTTGTCGGCACTCAGAACACCCATGACAACTTCTCCTGAAATATTTCCCAAGTGAGCACTCTGGCTGCCCCAGCCAGCGGGGCCTCTAATAGTTCCCCTTTCCACCTGGTGGAAATCCCTGTTGACAGACTCCCAAGACTCAGATCCAACCTTGCTCCACCCCATGAGATCAAACACAAAAGATGTATCATAGGATGCTGTCGAAAGCCCATTTCTCCTCCTCTTACCAATGCGAGTTGGAAGGTGGTGAAGATGCTCTCCCAGGTGCTACGCGTACTTGGCGGGCCAGGAGCAAAGGGTGTTTTTCCCAACAGCAGGAAAGATTCAGCGGGGGCTGCCAACCGGGGCCCTGGGCCTGATGTGTGGGAGCAAGGACTATAGGCCCCGGTCTGGGAGCTTCATGAAGGGTCACAAATGTCTGTGCTGAAATATTTTTCTCCCTGCTCAGCTAGAAAGATTTGCCAGACTCCACACCAAGTCTTCTCTGAGTAAACAGCTGGAACCCAGTGTCCAGGGACCCTAGAATAACAAAAATGAGAACAACTGCTTAAACAAGGAAAAGTCTGAACAACTTGGCAAGATCTTTTTTCACTCTGCCCTAGGGTGTGTTGACAGTTAGTCAAAGTGGGATTTGAACCCAGGGGTATGGAGGAGTTGGGAATCTTAATGCCCTTCTGGACTTTGTTCTCAAACTTTATCATTCCTCGGTTTCCACTCTTTTCTTACTATCATGGCAAACAAGTTTCATGTTGAGGGTCACGTCTGAGTGGTTGGTTCTGACTATTTTTATGTTAAGAAGGATTCTGGGGACTTCCCTGGTGGTCCAGTGGTTAAGAATTCATCTTGCAATGCAGGGACGCAGGTTGATCCCCGGTCCAGGAAGATTCCACGTGCTGCTGGACAGCTAAGCCCATGGGGCACAACTACTGAGCCTGCACACTCTGGAACTCACGTGCCACAACTAAAGAGAAGCCCACGATCTGCAACTAAGATCCAACATAGCCAAGTAAATAAATATTTTTTTAAACAAAGAATAAAAAGATTCTGGGCTAAGCATGGACTCAGTGAAAACTATTGTGAAGCATTAGTGATGTCTGTCATGGGTGAGGCAAGGGGGAACACAGAAGGCATGCCACATACTTTCCATCCCTGTTTTACACAGAAAGGATATAGCAATAGGCGGAAGACTCCAGGGAAAGAAAATGTCAAACATGAATGCAATCTGATTTGCTGGAAACCACCAGACAGCTTTAAGAAACTGCACATGAGAGCCGAAGCTGCAGCTGCTATCTCTAGCCCAACTCCAGAGAATTCAAAACACACTGGTGGCAGAAGTTGCTCAGTCATGTCCAACTCTTTGAGACTGCATGGACTGTAGCCCCGTGGACTGTAGCCCACCAGGTCCCTGTGTCCATGGAATTCTCCAGGCAAGAATTGTGGAGCAGGCTGCTATTTCTCCTCTGGGGAAATCTTCCCAACCCAGTGATCGAACCCAGGCAGATTCTTCACTGCAGGCAGATTCTTTACCATCTGTACTATCAGGGAAGCCTCCTGTCAGAAAACACTAGACATCTGCAAAGCACACAGTTTTCTTCTGAGAAAGACACCGTTTCTTCTGCATAAAGATGTCACGATTGTGCTCTGTGGTGCTCTACTATCCTGGCCACCATGGACTCGTGGAAGGCACCAGTTCTTGTAGATAAAATTTTATGGAAACACATAATTTTGTTGATGTAGTGTTTCTGAATGCTTCTGTACTCCAGCGATGGAGCAGAATAGTTGTGACACAGGCTGCATGGCCCACAGAGTCTAAGATATTTATTATCTGGTCCTTTACAGAAAGTTTCCTGGCCCCTGGATTAAACAATTGCCATCCAAGCCAAAAGCAATTGAGGGAAGTCTGTTCCTAATAGAAGTCAAGCATTTATAAGTTGTCTTGGAGACAGACTGTCCTATAAAGGTGTGCCATATTGGCTGATGACAATTATCCCAATGGATTCTGTCTCCCTCTGTCTCCCTCTCTGTCTCTGTCACACACACACACACACACACAGTATGAATGAAAGATGCAGAACTTACTGGAACTATTGTTAGATCCAGAGTGGAAATGGAAATGAATCAGTGGTCCAATTATCCAGGAGGCTTGCTCCCTATCCTGGTCTTAAAAGTATTGAGATACAAGTGTGTTTACAGCTACTAAATCCTCTGTGCTTTCACACTTCCTTGCAAGTCTTTAAAACAAATTCTCATCACCTAAGGGCCAGAGGGTCATGAGATTTCATCCCGTACCACCTCTGGTAGCACCTTCCCAGTTCATTGTCTTAGAAAACTGGACAGTGAAAGAGTAGCAGTGATAGATTAGTGATGTCTGCCGGGGCAATGGAAGGAGAGATAATAAGTGTGTTCTGTAATTGACAGCTCGGGCTTCAGTTAATTGGATGTGTTCCTTCTTTGCAACCAATATATCCACCTTCTCACCACCACCTCCCATCTCCTTTGAAAGGTAGAGCTTGTAAACTATCATTCTGCTCTTGATTATACACTTGTGTGCAATTCTCTCCTAGTCATTTCATACGCCATTTTGATTTCCTCCACCAAACGACAAACATCTCAAACATATGCCATTGTTCTTATTTTTAAGAACACTCTTAGCAGCAAGTACCCTACTAGGCATGTCAAACTTACTTCATGGCTTCTTGAGCCTATCATTTGAGCACTGGGGCCCCATCCTTCCACTTAGAAGTTTGATTCTTCATGTACTCCTATCAACTTGGACGAAGAACTTCCTCTTGCTAGCTGTTCTGAATGTTTCCTTTAATTCCTCAACTCTCTCTTCTTGCTCAGCCCACTGTAGAGAGGTGATGGAACATCTCTGCCCTGGCTGGCTTGGCCAGGGCCATATGACTGCAGGGTCCCTGTTTTTTCAGGGCCAAATGACCATCCACAAGGAGCTGAAATTACATTTTGTTTCCAAGTTCTAATCCCGACCTGTGTCTGCTTCCTTTTTGGCCTCTAAGCTTACCTCACCATCCAGCCCTGCCCCCACCCTCTTGATGACCCTTCTCTCTAAAACAGTGGTCCTCAACCTTTTCGGCACCAGGGACTGGTTTCGTGGAAGACAGTTTTTCTATGGACCAGGGTTTGGGGGGCATGGTTTCAGGATGATTCAAGCATAGTACATTTATTGCATACTTTATTTCTATTGATCCACCTCAGATCATCAGACATTACATTCTGGACGTTGGGGATCCCCTACTCTAAAAATACAACTTGCAGAGGGTCCCGTACAACAAAAGTATTCATTACTTAGACTAGTCTCTGGGTCCCACTTTGGTTCAAATAGAACCCCACTGCTGTTAGGAGTGGTAAGGGGCAGCTGGGTTGGAGACACTGGTATGTAACTAACCCAACTCCCCCAGCAAGCATTTTCTCCCCCTCACCAAGGCCAGCCTGTTATAGCTCTGCTCCCAGCATCACCCTCAGAGAGAGACACCTGGACCAACTCAGGTAAGAAGGAGCCATCTTATGGAAAGGTAAGGACTCCCCTGACCTGGTGCCATGTGCACACCCATTTCCACTTCTTCAACCCACAGGCTGATCAGCTTCCCCTCCTGTCATCATGGTGGACTGGACCCTGCACCCTCCCATTCAACTTCCAGCCCATTGTAAGGATGGACTGTCAAGCACACGGGCCCTTGGGATTACCAAAGCCTATCCTTCTCGCCCTCCTCCTGGAGACAGGGCGTGATTACTGCATTACCTACCTCCCTAGACCCACTCCTGTTCCTCCCACCCTACCTCCTGCTCATCTCTCCATTCTGACCTTGGTCACATTCTCTCTTCCTGGGCACTGAGCCCCTAGGGTCTTCATATCATAGTTTCGGCTTGGGGCTGGATTCCAGGCTGAGAATTTATCCACTGCAAACAAGAGATCCCACCAAAGCCAATGGCTAATGGGAACCATTGTACTGTACTTTTTGAAAAGCAGGGGGTCGGCACCTCCAACTGGGGTTACGAGGCTGCCTTTACTTGTTTCCCACAGTACCTCCTACTGTGCTGGGCGCCCCAAAGACAGATGATGCCTTACCCAGTCTCACAGGGTAGAGAACGAAGGGAAGCATGAGAACAGGAAACTGGAGATAAAGACAGAGTGGTGGAGGAGATGGGAGAATAGGAGAGAAGAGATCTTTAAGAACTGCCCTACTATGTATAAAATAGATAACTGATGAGAGCCTACGGCACAGCAGAGGGCACATTACTCAGTGCTGGGTGGTGACCTCAATGGGAAGGAAAGCTAAAAAAGAGGGGATATATGTATACATATGACTGATTCACTTTGCTATGGCAGGAAACTAACACAACATGGTAAAGCAACTATACTCCAATAAAAATTAAAAGAAAAAAGAATGCATAAAAACTCCATGTATTTGCTTTGAATTCCAGGCTTTGAAATGTAGATAACTGCCTGTTCCTTTTTCTTTTTTTTATATATAGATTCATAGCCTACAAAGTCATTAATAAGCTGAGCAGACATCGATTTCATGGTTACATCCTGATTTGGTTATTGGTGCTACTGACATTGATGACGCCCTCAATAGTGAAATCCACAGATAATCCCCCAACCTTCCAATTACCTAGTCTTGGTCTCTCCTCTGAAAACTATGATCTCTCTGCAACGTAACCAGAAACTGTCCTTTCACCTCCTTTTAATGACTCTGCCCACTCTTCTCAAATAGAGACCTAGCAAGAAAGGATAAATCTTATTACTAGATTATACTCCATTCTCACCCACTCCCTAAGGAATCCTTGCCTACATGGTGCTTGCCTGGGCCATTCTTACAGGGGTAGATTGAGGGATGGGCTTCCCCGGTGGCTAAGTGGTAAAGAATCTGCCTGTAATGCAGGAGCTGCAGGAGATGTAGATTCGATCCCTGGGTCAGGGAAGATCCCCTGGAGGAGGGCATGGCAACCCATTCCAATACTTTTGCCTGGAGAATCCCATGGATAGAGGAGCCTGGCAGGCTACAGTCCACAGGGTCACAGAGTCGGATACGACTGAAGCGACTTACAAGCATGCACAGTTGGAAGGATACCCAATATTTGAAGTGTTACAGTGCTTCCTACCAGTCAAGGAAACCATAGGGTGGATAGAGGATGGACCAGATTACAAATCAGCAAGGTTCAGTTCCAGTTCCCCTGGCTCTTCCAGCTGTTTCCTGTGTAACCTGGACCAAGTCTCATCCTCTCTTATGCCTCAGTTTTCCTATCTGTGGAATGGAGGAAATAATGCCTAACTCGCAGGATTGCTGTGAGAATTCAATGAGAGGATCCATAAAGCGCTTAATCACAGTGACTGGCTCCTGACAAGCGCTCAGAGGCTGGCCAGCCATCACCATCTTCGACGTTATTATTATCGATCAATATTGTCAACTTCAAGAACCCTCCTCTCCACCGGAGCCCCTTCATCCTCAAACGCTCTATTAGAGAGGAACCCAGAAGTAGCTCCAGGAAGGACCCCTCCCCACCCCTTCTTCCTCCTCCTCAGCTGTTTGTTGGGGGGGTTGCTGACAAGCCACAAGGCCTAGAGAGAAAGGGCAGCCTTGAATGGAGCTGGAGACAGGCGGCCGGCGGAGGCGGCCAGTTTCTTGTCCACAGACAAAAGTTGCCTTTCATCCAATCCACCGCTCCCGAAGAGGACTCAACTTTCTCCTTGCCCGGGGAAGCTGTGCAGGAAAGCCGACAACAGAGGCGAGAAAACCGCCAGCGCTCTCAGCGCGCGATAAAACCATTACAATCAATTTAGGCAGCTCGCAGGCGCGCAGACAGACTCGGTGTCGACTGGATTCTGTTACCGGGAGCAGAGGGGAGAGGGAGGCTGGGGAGGGGGGCGGGGGCAGGTGGGCGGCAGGAGGTGGGGGGGTCCTTCTGGGAGGCTGGAGCATTTGGCCTTCCTCGGATGGGCCCCCATTAAGGCTGCAGGCTGGCGCCACTGCTGTGGGGGCTTGCTACCCGCTGAAACTGTCATCCACCGCTCTCTCCCGGAGGAAGGGAATATGGGTGAGGGGGTGGGGGGGCGGGGGGCAACCAGTGTCAGCTTAACTCCTGTGGTCTCGCAGACTAATTGCTCACGGTGGAAACACGCCTCAAAGTGCTTTGGCCTCGTCAGTAAGAGGGGATGAGATGCCTCCCAGGCCGCAAAGCATTGATCTGTTTCTTCCCCACCTCGCTCCTTCTGGCGGCGCTCCCTGACATCCCCCCCACCCCACCCTGGTGTTGCTCCGGCTTCTGCTCCTTGTGACTCTTCTTCCTTTTTTTTTCTTAAGTGTTTTCGAAGCGTGTGTTTAGCAGGAGTGGTGCCTAAGTGCTAATTGTTACACCACAGATTGATCGGCGACGAGATGGCTTGCCAAGTTCCTCCTGGGGGAGGGGGCAGGGGAGGAGGGAGGAAGGACGGAGAGGGCGGGGGGGGGGGGGGGAGGGGGGGGGGGGGAAGGGAGGAGGGGACCTCGGGGGAGCGGTTGTGGGAGCCGGGAGGCAGGCGGAGAAGGGAATCCTTGGATGCTTCTGAGTTTCCTCTCCAGCTCTGTCTTTCTGGGCTGGAAAGGATGCCCACTGTTGGGAGGTGGCAGCCGGGCCACCTCTATTGATATTATTATTTTGGGTTTTGGAAGAGTGGCAAAGATTTAGACACAAGCCCTGTCCCTGGACCAGGCTCAGGCTGCTGGAGCGAGGGTGTGAGTGGGAGGTCAGACATTCCCCAGCCCTGGGCAGGGAGAGCCTGGCTTATCCATGAGCTTCTTCACAGCATCTCTACCCTGGGTCTAGGTAGGGATCCCAGGCTTGCACACTAGAAGACCTTGTTCCTACCCCACTCCCATTTATCACAGTTACCTCTTTAACTATCTGGCTCTTTTCACTGGCCAGTGTGCCCCTTGATGATCACAACCATTGCTGGGCCAACCATGGCTGGGTGAGCAGAACTTAACACAAAACCCGATGCACTATTCCTAAGGCACATGGGTTTGATGCATCTGGAAAAACTGGTTAGTTGACAACTTTAGGACAGCGGGAGGCCCCTTTTGGCTCCCCACAGGGTGCTTCCTCACAAGGTACAGAATCTTAGTCTTGGCAACTAACAGCCCCAAACATTCCCACCTGACAGGTGAGCCTGAATTTCAGGGTGAGCATCTGCTTAAAGTGAGACAGCACAGAATCTGTAACTGCAATTGTGAAATCCTACCAGGTCAGGAAAACAGCTTCGGACCCTTGTCCAAACTCCACCTTTCAGGTGGAAGGGAAGGCGGGGATAGCCGATGTAAGTGGTAAGGGCACTTTGAAGATAGACGGCCTGGATCCCACCTCTCACTACCTCACTGCCATTGGCAAGACACTTAGCTTTCCAAGGCCTCAGCTTCCTCACCTTTAAAATAGGTGATGACAGCGCATGGCCTGTAGGGGGTGCTAAGGGCAGAAAGAAAGGACACCTGGTAAATGCTCTTTTGTTGTTGCTGTTGCTGTTCATTTGCTCAGTTGCATCCAACTCTTTGTGACCAAGTGGACTGTAGCCTGCCAGGCTCCTCTGCCCACGGGATCTCCAGGCAAGAATGCTGGAGTGGGTTGCCATGCCCTCCTCCAGGGGATCTTCTGACCCAGGGATCGAACCCATGTCTCCTGCATTGCAGGTGGATTCTTTTAAAGCTGAGCCACCATGGAATGCAAAAGTAGGAAGTCAAGAGATACCTGGAGTAACAGGCAAATTTGGCCTTGGAGTACAAAATGAAGCGGGGAAAAGGCTAACAGAATTTTGCCAAGAGAACACACTGGTCATAGCAAACACCCTCTTCCAACAACACAAGAGAAGACTCTGCACATGGACATCACCAGATGGTCAATACTGAAATCAGATTGATTATATTCTTTGCGGCCAAAAATGCAGAAGCTCTATACAGTCAGCAAAAACAAGACCAGGAACTGATTGTGGCTCGGATCATGAACTCCTTATTGCCAAATTCAGACTTAAACTGAAGATAGTAGGAAAAACCACTAGACCATTCAGGTATGACCCAATCAAATCCCTGGTGATTATACAGGGGAAATGACAAATAGATTCAAGGGATTAGATCTGATAGAGTGCCTGAAGAACTATGGACAGAGGTTCATGACAATGTATAAGAGACAGTGATCAAAACCATTCCCAAGAAAAAGAAATGCAAAAAGGCAAAATGGTTGTCTGAGGAGACCTTACAAATAGCTGGAAAAAAGAAGAGAAATGAAAGGCAAAGAAGAAAAGGAAAGATATACCTATTTGAATGCAGAGTTCCAAAGAATAGCAAAGAGAGATAAGAAAGCCTTCCTCAGTGATCAACGCAAAGAAATAGAAGAAAACAATAGAATGGGAAAGACTAGAGATCTCTTCAAGAAGATGAGAGATACCAAAGGAATATTTCATGCAAAGATAGGCACAATTAAGGACAGAAATTGTATGGACCTAACAGAAGCAGAAGATATTAAGAAGAGGTGGCAAGAATACACAGAAGAAGTATACAAAAAGATCTTCATGACCCAGATAACTACAATGGTGTGATCACTCACCTAGAGCCAGACATTCTGGAATGCAAAGTCAAGTGGGCCTTAGGAAGCATCACTACAAACAAAGCTAGAGGAAGTGATGGAATTCCAGTTGAGCTATTTCAAATCCTAAAAGATGATTTTGTAAAAGTGCTGCATTCAATATGCCAGCAAATTTGGAAAACTCAGCAGTGACCATAGGACTGGAAAAGGTCAGTTTTCATTCCAACCTCAAAGAAAGGCAATGCCAAAGAATGTTCAAACTACCGCACAATTGCACTCGTCTTACACGCTAGCAAAGGAATGCTCAAAATTTTTCAAGCCAAGCTTCAATAGTATGTGAACCATGAACTTCAGATGTTCAAGCTGGATTTAGAAAAGGCAGAGGAATCAGAGATCAAATTGCCAACATCTGCTGGATCATCAAAAAAGCAAGAGAGTTCCAAAAAAACATCTACTTCTGCTTTACTGACTATGCCAAAGCTTTTGACTGTGTGGATCACAACAAACTGTGGAAAATTCTTCAAGAGATGGGAATACCAGACCACCTGACCTGCCTCCTGAGAAATCTGTATGCAGGTCAGGAAGTAACAGTTAGAACTGGACAGAGAACAACACACTGGTTCCAAATTGGGAAAGGAGTACGTCAAGGCTATTGTGGAAAGGAGTACGTCTATTGTCACCATGGTTATTTAAATTAGATGCAGAGTGCATCATGAGAAATGTCAGGCTGGATAAAGCACAAGCTGGAATCAAGATTGCCAGGAGAAATATCAATCACCTCAAATATGCAGATGACACCATCCTTATGGCAGAAAGTGAAGAAGAACTAAAGAGCCTCTTGCTCAGAGTGAAAGAGGAGAGTGAAAAAGCTGGCTTAAAACTCAACATTCAGAAAACTAAGGTCATGGCATCCAGTCCCATCACTTCATGGCAGATAGATGGGGAAACAATGGAAACAGTGAAAGACTTTCTTTTTTGGACTCCAAAATCACTGCAGATGGTGACTGCAGCCATGAAATTAAAAGACGCTTGCTCCTTGGAAGAAAAGCTATGACCAACCTAGACAGCATATTAAAAAGCAGAGACATTACTTTGCCAACAAAGGTCCATCTAGTCAAAGCTATGGTTTTCCCAGTAGTCATGCATGATTATGAGAACTGGACTATAAAGAAAGCTTCAGAAGAATTGATGCTTCTGAATTGTGATGTTGGAGAAGACTCTTGAGAGTCCCTTGGACTGCAAGGAGATTGACTAGGAAAACCAGTCAATCCTAAAGGAAGTCAGTCCTGAATATTCATTGGAAGGACTGATGGTGAAGCTAAAACTTATCACAATCCTTTGGCCACCTGATGCAAAGAACTAACTCATTGGAAAAGACCTTGATGCTGGGAAAGATTGAGGGCGGGAGGAGAAGGGGACAACAGAGGATGAGATGGTTGGATGGCATCACTGACTCTATGGACATGAGTTTGAGCAAGCTCCGGGAGTTGGTGATGGACAGGGAGGCCTGGCATGCTGCATTTCATGAGGTCGCAAAGAGCTGGACATGACTGAGTGACTGAACTGACACCACAGAAGCCCAAATGCTCTTTATGCAGTGGCTATTACAATCACTGCATGGTCATTTTCTTTCTTTGTTCTGGAATATTCAGTGTCATATATTCTTGTTACTCAGCATATGGAGCAGCAGCCTGGACATAGCTGGGAGCTTCTGAGAAATGGAGAACCTGGGACCCTGCCCCAAATCTACTGAAGCAGATCTGCATGTTCCCTGGACCCTCAGGAGGTGCGGCTGCACTGAAGTTTGAAAGCGCTGGCTGTACCACTCCAAAGCCCCTCCCTCTCGACTTTGAATGTAATAGTTGCACAGCTCATGCCCACACCTCGAGGACATGAGTCTCTGCTTGGTCTTCTACTCTTTGGCCAACCAGGAGCTGAGGCCCCATTTGGGGTTTTGCCACTCTTTCTTGGGGCGAGCATCCTCTAGGTGATGCTTGCTCCCTGGGAAGTCAAACTCCAGACAGTTCTTCCCTGCAAATAACCACCATGCTCAGAGTTCAACTGTAGCCTTGACCAGTGGATGAAGTATCCAGGAAAGCCGGAGAATAAGATGGTTCAGGATGTCCATGCTGGGGCCAGCCCTTTACACAAGTGCTGAGAATAGTTCATAAGACATTGTTATTTTAATACGTATCCATTCCTCTTCTGCCTGCCTCAGGGCCTTTGTGTGTGCAGTTCTTTCTGCTCAGAATGCTTCGATCACTGACTGCCTCCTTTGCATCATTCAGATTTGACCCAGATGTCACCTACACAGGGGCATCTTCCTCCCTGACCCCTTAAGCATCCACCCTTCCTCTCTCTCATTACCCTATTTTTTTCTTCTTCAGCACTTACACATGCTGGAAATGCTCATTCACTGATATCTTCCTTATCTGCATCCACCTATCCACCAAATAGAACTGAGCCCCTTGAGGTCAGCAGGTCTGTTCTCATTACCACTGTACCCATCATGCCTGGAACAGGACATAGTATGCGCTTCAAGGAGATCAAACCAGTCGATCCTAAAGGAAATCAACCCTGAATATTCATTAGATGGACTAATGCTGAAGCTGAAGCTCCAAAACTTTGGCCACCTGATGGGAAGAGCTGCCTCATTGGAAAAGGCCCTGATGATGGGAAAGATTGAGGGCAGGAGGAGAAGGGGTCAACAGAGGATGAGATAGTTGGATGGCATCATCGACTCAATGGACATGAGTTTGAGCAAACTCAGGGAGATAGTGAAGGATGGAGAAGCCTGGCGTGCTGCAATCCATGGGGTCAGACACAACTGAGTGACTAAATAATCAGGTACTTCAAAAATTAATGCACTGCCTCAAGTTTTCTGATCCATAAAATGAGGATAAAATAGTGCCTTATGCAGAGGTGTTTGTGAGATGGTCATGGAAAGATCTTCAATCAAGTACTGATATCGGATTAATACTCAGTAAGTAACAGTGATTAATTGGAGCAGTAGTAGTTCATTATCTATTTGTTTGGCTTTGTTGGGTCTCCATTGGGTCTCACAGGCTTTCTCTGGTTGTGGGGAATAAGGGGCTTCTCTGGCTGTGGTGTGGGGCTTAGTTGCCCCACAGCATGTGGGATCTTAGTTCCCTGACCAGGGATCGATCCTGCCTCCCTTGCACTGGCAGGTAGATTCTTAACCACAGGACCACCGGGGAAGTCCCTGGTATAATTTAACACCAAAAACAAACTCAAAGAGATCTCTACTCTTGAAAATAACCGCACTACTATTACTACTACAAACAGCTACTACTATGAACAATGATCTAACAAGACACTCGCAAACATGGAAGTCCATTGCCAACTCAAACTGTTGTTTTGGTTTGTGCACGAGCTTGCTTGGGGACCTAAGTTAAGATACACAGGTGTCTGAACAGCAGAATATAGCAGTTAGTAAGTTGATGAATGAACAAGTGAGTAATATTTTCTAACTGCCTGTCCTGGGGCAAATACTATACCTGTGTGATTCTCAATTTCTTCATCATTAAATGCTGGGTAATAATAGCTATTTCACGAAAGTATCATAAAGAGATATGATACATACAAAAGCAGCTGGCTGGGCTACAGCAACCCCTTACAAATGTTGCCTTTTCTAATTTCATTCTCTCGCCAGCTCCTGTCATTGAGCCATACTTAAAAGTATTTGCCTCACTTTACAGGTGAGGAAATGATGCTCAGAGAAGTGTGAGTTTGTCCAAGTCCACCGTCCCTTCTGCCTCTTTCTCTCTCTCTCTCTCTCTCGCTCTTTCTCTCTCTCTCTCTCTCATAAACACACTCTTATCCATTGGGGAAGCAAGGATAAAAATCTGACAGTTTCTGCTTCCAGATCATTCCCACAAGAGACGGCACCAAGATTCCACCCCAGTTCCATCCTTCAGCCCTGACATTTGGTAAATCTATCTCCAGCAATGTTAGTGAGCACTAGGCGGAAATCTCTGAAGTCATTTTAAGACCTATAAACAAATTGTGAAAAAATAACCCTTGTCTGGGGCTGTCGATTACCTTCCTTCTTCAACCCAGTCTAAGGATTCCTGCACAGGTTGTCTTAGATCTTTGTTTTACAAACTATTCCTTCAGCTTTAATGCTGTTTGTCATGTAGACTCTCATATGGAGATACTGATCAGGATGAGGTTTGTGATGATGATTATGATGAGGATAAGAGGGAGGGGGAGGATGGTGATGCTGATGATGAAGAATATAGCTAGTATTTTTGAGTGGCCCCTTTATGGGACCTAGCATTCTACCTAACATTCTAAAGCTGCGTTTTCCTCTTTAACTCTCAGAGTAACCTCATGACTTAGGTATTTCCTTCTTACAAGTGAGGGAGCAGCGTCTCCAAGAAGGAAAGCTGTTGCGCAGAGTCAGGCAGTCAGTGCCTGGTCAGGCCTGGGTGTGAAGCCAGATCTGTTTAACCTCCAAGTTGAAATAAATGGTGACCTCTGATCGTGTCCAGTGGAAGCCTTGGGAAAATCTCCAGGAATCCTTGGGCTCTGGGGGACTCCATTTGAAATGCACTTGTCCCCGTCTCTTCTGAATCCAAGCATCTTTCATTTTAAGCTGTTGGATGTTTGAGCTCTATAATCCCCTCTGCTGCTCACTGTAAAAATTTGAAAGATGAAGGAAAGAACTGACCAAGAAAGAGACCAGAACACAAGCCCGGTTAGTGTTCTTTCTCCAATAGCACTTTGGCCATGGTAAGTAAACTTCTACTGCGGGCAGGGTATATTTTGATGATCATTCCTGGGTTCAGACCTGAGCTCCACTGCCCCAATTACTGTGTGACCTTGGGCAAGTACCCTGACGTCTCTGAGCCTCACCTTTCTCATCTGATAAAGATAATAATAGTACTAACTCCATAGAGTTGTTACTGGATTAAATGAAATTCTCCATTAAATTGTCAGCACACTGCCTGGTTTATGATAAGACCTCCACAAAATCTGTAGGTGTAGCTATACAAGGACTTTGAAAAATTGGGCTTAGCAGCTGAACACTGTTTTTTCTTAAACATTTTAAATTCAGTCTTAAACAGAGATGAATATAAAAGGCAGATAAGATGAAGAGCTGCTCTATTTAAAGCAGCAGCCCCTCCATCAGAAATCCCTTTGGCATAAGCATAGAATCTTTGGAAGTCAATTTGAAAACCACTGAGCTACACAACTATTGAGTACCCAACTGCATGTATCCTATCCTCAAGGTCAAAGTCCCTTACCTCCTCCCTACCTGCACCATGAGAGGATTCAAAGGAAGAATCCTACAGCTTCAAAACCATGTTGTTGTTGCTTTTACTTCTTTCTTCTATTTCTAGAGCTATCAAATACGAATTTTATGATAAGGGATGATTTACACCAATATTACTTACTATGCAACCATTCTGAATAAATGGATGTGTGGATGGATGGGGCATGGATGGAAGGCTGGACGATGGATGAATAGATGGATGGGCGGATGGACGGATGGGTAGATGAAACATGGCTCAAGAGAGAGCTTAGTACTAACAGGTAACCTGTCCACACAAGCAATGATGACCCATAAACTTTCTGTCTAGAGAGGGATTAAGGGATGGGAAAGAAAGTAATGGCCACCAGGCTCCAGGCAGGTGATTATCTCATATTACCTTGTTTAATCCTCACCTCTGCCCTCAGAGGAAAAACTTGTCTCCCCTTTCTGCAGAGGAGGAAAGAGAAGATTAGAGAATTTCAGCAACCTGCCCAGGCTATGAAGTGGCAGGCCCAGGTCCTTGTCATCAAGTCACCATGCTTTCTGCATAGAGGTTTTTCCCCCTATAGTGGATTTTCCAGAAATGTCATGGAAAGTTATTCAAAGAAACTCAGCTAAGAGAAGAAAAGGAACAAAAGAGAGGGAAAGAAAGAGACAAGGCTAAAGGATATGGGAAGACTAACATCTATTGGGCACCCACTGTATACCAGACCCTGGATTTTACATGCATTTTCTGGTTAACTCTCACCAATAACCCGTATAGTCATGATTATTAACTTTATTTTAGGTAATGAAGAAACAGAGACCCAGAGAGGTTAATCAGGAACTCTCCCAGTGTCATGTCCTCATTTATTCAGGTCAAGAGCTTCTATGTGAAACAGATCAGAAGTCTAATTCTGCGAGACAGAATTTTCAAAAATGAAGAGGAGGATCAGGAGAGAAAAAAGGAAAGAATATATGCAGATAGCCAAGTAAGGGGGACAAGAAGGAAAAGCCAGATGAGGGCTGGAAGGAGGAAGGGAGAGGAAACACACTGGAAACAAAAAGGGGAAGAAAAGGGGGAGGATGAGAGAGGGAAGACAAAGGGCCGCTTTCTGGATCTGCTCCTGTCCAGAGAAACCGCAGCACAAATTGCAGTGGATGGTTCCCCCTCACACAAAGTGGCTTTTAGCTCCCACGCCTCCCCTCCCAGGGCCAGGCGAGAGACAACTGGCGTCGGCTGCAACGTGTCTGAGGGTGCTGGCAGGAAGATCCCAAGGAAAGCTCAGTGTCTGGGGTCATCCGATTAAAGAAGGCGGTGAGGCTGCAAATGGAGGAGGCAGGAGGAAGGGGGGAGAAGGAGGGGCGAGGGGGGGCGGCCGACCCCCGTGACCTCCTGCCTGCTCTAACCCGATATAACAAATAGTCCTGGAAAACAAAATAGTATTAACCCTTCCAGCCAGGCCAACCCCTTCTGCAGTTGCCTGGGACTGGGGCACTCCATCTCTCAGAGGGTTTAACTCTTACTTGGGACCCTCCAATCGATTGCCACTTGACAGCCCTGTTCTCCAACGCATCTGGATTCAACAGATGAGATACCCATGGGAGGGGCAGAGAAGCCATGGCATACAGTCAGGCAGACATGTCTGCTGCCCATCAAAACCTGCACAGGAGCCCCTAGAGTAAAATGATCTCCAGATTCTTTATCAAGGCTGAGGCTGTATTCTGACTAGATTCTATTAAAACAGTCATATTGCCTATTTCCCCTCCCCCACCCCCAAATTGGATTACCATAAAGCCTCGGGTACACAGAGCGTGGTGGTCCAGAGGCCGGCCCTCTCAGCATGACCTGGTGGCTTGTTAGAAATGCAGACTTTGGCGCTTTCCTGGTGGTCCAGTGGTTAAGACCTCCATGCTCCCAGTGCAGGAGGGCACCAGCTCAATCCCTGGCTGGGGAAGTAAGATCCCACATGCTGCAGGGTGTGGCCAAAATGAGTGAATAAAATAAAGACGTTAAAAAATAAAGAAACACAAAATGTTAGATCTCACCCTAGACCTGTTCAATCAGAAAGTGCATTTTAACAAGACACCTCCAGATAAGCGCTGTGCACATAACAGTTTCAGGAGCCGCCACCCAGCTTAAGAAATGATTTTCCACAAAAGAAAATTTGTAACTATATATGGTGATGGATGTTACTTAGACAGTACAGTGATAGTTTTGCAGTATACACAAATATCAAATCATTCAGTGACAAAGAGCTCACATTTGGTCAATTATACCTCCATATAATTGGAGGTCAATTATACCTCCATAAAAAAGAAAAGAATTTTCCTGTTTAAAACATCTGTTTTAAGCAGAAATGGAAGGTACATGCACTTCAGACACGACAGTACCATTTTTTTAATTTATTTGTGTTTTTCCTGAAGAATAATTGCTTTACAGAATTCTGTTGTTTTCTGTCAAACCTCAACATGAATCAGTCATAGGTATACATATATCCCCTCCCTTTTGAAACTCCCTCCCATCTTCCTCCCCATCCCACCCCCTAAGTTGATACAGAGCCCCTGTTTGAGTTTCCTTAGCCATACAGCAAATTCCCATTGGCTATCTGTTTTACATATGGTAATGTAAGTTTCCATGTTACTCTTTTCACACATCTCACCCTCTCCTCCCCTCTCCCCATGTCCATAAGTCTGTTCTCTATGTCTGTTTCTCCATTGCTACCCTGTAAATGACAGTTAACATTTTAACCCAGTCAAATCATCAGGACTTTGATATTTCTGAGAGAGTCAAAGTAATCATGTTACTTGACCAAGTATTATTACTGGAGTGTGTTAAGTACAAAAGTATCAGGGAGAGTAGATGGTAGTTTTCATCAGTTTAGCTTCAGTTCAGCATTCCTTCCCCTCTTATTGGAGAAAAAAAAAATGCCCCTTTTCCCTTTTCTCAGGAGGTACTCCTGCCCACTCAGTCCAAGTGTTTCTGGTGGTGCTGCCAACCCTGGACAGAGCATGGACAGTGACTGAAGCCAGGGCTGCTTGAGGGTCCTCATGCTATGGCAGCCGACTCCCCCCAACTCCCGTCACAGAGCAAACGATCCAAGAGAGGGCAAGATAGAAGCCACAGTGTTTTTCACGACCCAGCCTCACTCAGTAGCCAGAGACATTATTTCCAATAATATCCCATGGGTGATGCAGGTCAGCCCAATTGTCTATGGGAGGGAACTACACAAAGGCACACATTCCAATGACAGGGTCTCCAACTGCAGAGCATCTTGGAGGCTGGCCACCACAGCTGGTGAACGCAAACACACGGAAACTGTATTTATGACGCTTACTATCTATGAGGCCACCGTGCCATTTTAAAGTTAGGGAAGATGAAAGTCACAGAAGGCAAGCAATCAATTCAAGGTCCATGGTTAGGAGGGTAAGGGCAGAGACGTGAAATGGCCACCACCTCATACCCCAGCAGCCTTCTCCCATCTTTCTTACTGCAGGGCAGCCAGGATTCCAGGGTGGATGAGGCCACTAAGATTTCAGATTGGCAAGCATTGGCAACCCAGGTTTGGCCAACCTCCAGACTCCTCACCCCTCCTGCCCTCTTCGTGGATCATTTATTCCAAGAGCCCAGCTATAAATATCCACTTAGTGAAATGCCTTGCTCCATGGGCACCCTCTCCCCCCACCCCCTGCTGCCTGTACCCGGCTCAGGCAGTGCCAGCTTGCAATCAATCTGCAATCTGAGTCCACTTTGCACACCCAGCACTGCCTGGCAGCCCAAGCTAGTCTGCAGGAGCAGGCTGGCAGGCCCCCAAGATTGCTGTTGTAAGTTAATGGCACAGCAGTTTTTGCTTAAAACACTAATGAACGTTAAACAGGTGATGTTATCACCGTAACTGACAGGTTTCCCTATTTCTTTACTTTCTTCTTTTCTTCCTCTTTTCCTTTCTCCCTATTTTTTAATGCTTGAACGTCTCTCCTGATGTTCAGAGTCACCTGGACACAGGGTGACTTCAGAGCCAGAGGGCAAGCATACACAAAGGTCACTGGCTTCCATCAGCAATCCAGAGAACTGTCCGGCAAGACTGAGACTGGAGTCTACCTTCTGCTTTTGTGCCTCCTTGAGCAAGACTTTCCAACTTGAAGATTCAGGAGATTCTGAGCAAGTCCAAGATACAAAAGATGGGAGGCTTCTGGGATACTTGCTCTCTACACATGAGCCATCATTAGAGAGAAACCCCGGTATCTCTAGCACTGAGTGCAGTTTAGAGTCATTTTCCCTTTTTAAGCTCCCTCTGCTCTATCACTAATAATAATAAAATCCATTGCTGACTAATAATCATAAAAAAGAATCATGTGTAATTAGAGAACAGAGACGATGGAGACCAGACCCTGAGCAAAGCCCTTATGTTCATCATCCCAAGGAGCCTTCACTATCCATTGCAACCAGGAAACTCGGGCTTAGAGAGGGGCTATTACTTACCCAAGGACACAAAGCCAGAGGAGTCTAGAACAGAGATCTGCATGCAGGCAGCCGGCCTCCCAGTCCAAGGTCATTTCCTCTGAAGCATCTTGAGGTAGGGCTGCAGGAGAATCATGGTGCTCATTTCCACTCATATCCCTCCTCCAAGGATAAGCAAGGGAAAACCCTGTCTGACTGCTGAAGCCAAGACCTGCTCCTCTAGGAAGATATGTTCATTTCTCTCCAGGCCTGTCTTTTTTTTTTTTTTGGTCCCAGATTCATGGGTGTGAATGTGTGGCATCCATTGTACCATGGCAGGAAGCTAGGGTGCTTTCTGGAGGAGGCAGGCTTTCAGGGACTTTAAAACAAGCCCAGCTGGACTTTGGGAGGAAAAGCCCAGATCTCTGGTTCTCTGCCCTCAGCCCACAGACAGTCTATTCATTCCAGGCTTGAGCAGCCCTCACAAAGGGCAGCTTTACGATGAGAATAGAGGCTTAGAAGCCTCAAAAAAGCAACAATGGCGCCCATGGCCAGACATGATGGACTTAATCTCTGCCAGGCCCTCTACAAGGCACCCCAAAAAATCCTGCAAGGGAAGCTGCATCTTTCTCACTTATATGTGAGAAAGGGGAGCCTCAAAAAATTCTCTCCTCTCTAGATCTGTGTTTTCAAATTCCCACTGAGGGCTAGGAGGGTGCTTAGGCATGGGGAAGGGGGAAGTGCCGGGCCACCAGGTCCCTTGTCTAATCTTTAGTCTGAGTGACTCTACTGACCATTATGGCTGAAATTTCAAAATTAGAAAGCCCACTTCACCAGACTGTAGGGCAGCACTGCTACTCCAGGGCAGACAGCAGCTGTCCTGATCAGCTGGAGTTACTAACACTCATCAAATAAGAAATATTCATTGAGCAACAAGTCACAGACCTGTCCTATGTACTGTTTTGTCTTCCAGTGACCCAAAGAGCGGGCAGAGGAAAGTGAACCTCAGAGAGATGAAGCTCTTATTCAAGGTCATAGTTGGCAGTAACAGAGTCAGGTATCTAGATGGTATGTCTATAGGCAGAACCATGACTCCCACCGAACCTCCCCCTCTCTGGCAAAAATATATGTGCATCTTCATTCCTTCAACCTGTCAAAATGTGAGGTTATATGGCAAGAATGACTTTACAGATGCTATTAAATTAAAGACCTTGAGATGGGTAGGTTATCTTGGATTAACCTGATATAATCACAAAGGTCCTTAACAGAGTCAGAGAAGCAGGTGTAAGGATGGGAGCTGAGTCAGAGAGAGAAGATAGGTACTACACGGCCAGCCTTGAGGCTGGAGCAAAGTGCCACAAGCCAAGGAATGCAGGCAGCCTTGAGAAGCAGGACAGAGAAGGAATTGATTCCTCCCCGTTTTTGCCAGAAAAAACACAGCCCTGCCAACACCTTAATGCTAGTTTGATGAAATCTATTTTGGACTTCTTCACAACTTTAGAATAAACATGTGTCATTTTAAGCCATTAAGTTTGGAGTCATCTTTACAGCAGCAATAAGAAACGAACACACCAAATCACACTATTAAACCACCCAACTATGATGCCCCTGTTTGCACCTTATTGCTGTAGAATCATTTTTTAAGCCTGAAGTACTGATTATCTTTTTCTTCTTGCTAAAGTGAGGCTCTGGAAGGCATTCTCAATACTATTCATCTGTGTTAAAAGGAAGCAAGGTCAAGTGGCTTGAGCAGCTCTGGGTGTTGGAACAGCTGAGTCAGACGGGCAAGAAATCCACATTTCCATCTAGCCAGCGGAACTGTTTCCACCTACAGTCTCATCATCCAAGAAGCAGACTGCTGTTGTTGTCGTTCAGCCGCTAAGTCTTCCCCGACTCTTTGTGACCCCATGGACTGCAGCATGCCAGGCTCCTCTGTCCTCCACTATCTCCCAGAGTTTGCTCAAATTCACGTCCATTGAGTCTGCGATGCCACCCAACCATCTCATCCTCTGTCGTCCCCTTCTCCTCCAGCCTTCAATCTTTCCCAGCATCAGGGTCTGTTCCAGTGAGTCAGCTCGTCGCATCAGGTGGCCAAACTATCAGAGCTTCAACATCAGTCCTTCCAGTGAATATCCAGGGTTGACTTCCTTTAGGATTGACTGATTCGATCTCCTTGTAGTCCACAGGACTCTGAAGAGAGTCTTCTCCAGCACCACAGTTTGAAAGCATCTTCTGCGCTCAGCCTTTTTTATGGCCCAACTCTCACATCCGTACCTAACTACTGGAAAAACCATAGCTTTGTCTAGACAGACCTTTGTCAGCAAAGTGACATCTCTGCTTTTTAATGCACTGCCTAGGTTTGTCATTGCTTTTCTTCCAAGGAGCAACCATCTTTTAATTTCATGGCTGCAGTCACCATCTGCAGTGATTTTGGAGCTCAAGAAAATAAAATCTGTCACTGCATCCACTTTTTCCCTTTCTATTTGTCAAAAAGAAACAGATGGAAGGGAGAATTCCAGGGTATCACAGTCATCTCTAGGTCGTCCCAGAGTCCTCACCCACTCCTTAGAGACCCCAGGACAGCAGGCGCCTTGCCACCCCGACGTCTGGGTCCCCGGTGGAGGGAGCCTGGCGTCAGGCCTTAATGGGGTGATGAGTGGAAAGCATCGGAAACACTGAGTTCAGCTCCTCAGGAGGACTGTGAGATTCTGTGAGGACAGAGGGGGCCACAGCTGGAGACGGGGAATGGGTCTTCAGGGGCCTGGTGGAGCCTCTGCAGGCCCCAAGGGGTCTGGGTGGCCAGGCTGCCCCTGGTCTCTGCACCTATTAAAGCCCATTACAGACGCCTTTGCCTCAGGAGCTGTGTGCAGAGCGTTTTGTCAGCGTAGATCTGGCCCGCCTGGATCAATGGCTCAGCTCTGGCGGCCCCCCTCCCCTCCGCCTGCCCCTCTTTCCTTAACTAGATGTGGGCGCCAGACCCACAACAGGTCCTCGGCAGCTGTCAGTCAAGGGCCATGAAATATTCATCTCGTCCTTCAGGGACCAGCCCAGAGCCCTGGTTGGGGCAGGACAGTCCTCATCAACTTGTAAAGGCTGGAAGGAGGGGTGGTGGGAGGAGGCCGAGGGCAGACACTGTAAGAGACAGCAGAAAAGAAGCCAGGGACCCTTGCATGGTACTTTCTCCAAAGACACCCATTCCCTGGCATTTAGCACCTGTTACGCACCCAGGGCCGCTGGGCACATTTGCATCCATCCCTGGGTGCTTCCCAGACCTCCGCTGGCTGTAGAACCATCTTCCCAGTATTCAGTACCACCTGGGCTATTAGTCACATCATTTTTCTCCTTTAATCTCATTTTAAAGAATAACTTCTGGGAAGTCTCAATGTTAGTTTTACCTTTTTTCCCTAAAAATTACACTAGTATATATATGCCTGCTGCTAAGTCGCTTCAGTCATGTCCAACTCTATGTGACCCCACAGATGGCAGCCCACCAGGCTCCCCCGTCCCTGGGATTCTCCACGCAAGAACACTGGAGTGGGTTGCCATTTCCTTCTCCAGTGCATGAAAGTGAAAATTGAAAGTGAAGCCACTCAGTTGTGTCTGACTCTTAGCGACCCCATGGACTGCAGCCCACCAGGCTCCTCCATCCATGAGTACTGGAGTGGGTTGCCACTGCCTTCTCCGAGTATATATATATGTATATATAAGTATAAATATATTTGCCTAAACTTTTATTACTGTTTTTTTCAGTCGCTCAGTTGTGTCTGACTCTTTGCAGCTCCATGGATTGCAGCATGCCAGGCTTCCTTGTCCATCATCAACTCCCAGAGCTTGCTCAAACTCATGTCCATCAAGTCGGTGACGCCATCCAACCATCTCATCCTCTGTCGTCTCCTTCTCCCCCTGCCTACTATCTTTCCCAGAATCAGGGTCTTTTCCAGTGAGTCAGCTCTTTGCATCAGGTGGCCAAACTATCAGAGCTTCAGTTTCAGCATCAGTCCTTCCAACGAATATTCAGGGTTGATTTCCTTTAGGATTGACTGGTTTGACCTCCTTGCTATCCAAGGGACTCTCAAGAGTCTTATCCAACACCTCAGTTTTAAAGCATCAATTTTTCAATGCTCAGCCTTCTTTATGGTCTAGCTCTCATATCTATATGTGACTACTAGAAAAACCATAGCTTTGACTATATGGACCTTTGTCAGCAAAGTGATGTCACTGCTTTTTAATACACTGTCTAGGCTTGTCATCGCTTTTATTATTATATGCAGTAATAAAACAAAGAACATAAATACTGGAGTGGGTTGTCATTTCCTTCTCCAGAGGATCTTCCTGACCCAGGGATCGAAACTGCATCTCCTGTATTACAGGCTGATTCTTTACCACTGAGCCACTTGGGAAGCCAAAAATATATATGTGTACGTGTGTGTACACATGCTTTTAAATCACCTGATACATGACCCATTCTTTGGAGATTCCTGGGACATACATCTTACTTACTTCTCACATCACTTCTGGGAAGAAGGCATTATGGCCTTCAATTACAGATGAGAAAACTGAGGCTCAGAGAGGTATCATGACTTGGCTAAGGTCACATAGCAAGTAGGGGCCAGATGTTGCTTTTAATACCAGGCATCTGAATTACAAATACAAAAACAGCTTTTTTTTTTTCCATCACTAGTTTTCAGGATATTTGGGGAAAACTTGTGGACTAAAATTTTCACCTCTTTGCCCACTTTAGTACATTGAGTCTCTTCCTTCATTTCCATGTAAAATTATATAACACTTGAAGAGAAACATACTTTCTATCTCAGGATCCCAGAAAGAGTAAGGCTCTGGGGTTGTTTCATGGATGAAAACACAAGTAGTCAAGAAACCAAGGCAGCCTCAATTCCTTGCTTTCCTTCACCTTCCCCTGGTTGGATGGATGATGGGGTCCGCACAGTATAATTCCTACCCAGCACTCACTCTTCTTGTTTTGTTTCACCTCCCCAGCCACAAGCAATGCCATCTCTCACCTGGATGCCTGGAGAAGCCTCCTGACCCTGACCTTCCTTAACCAGACGCGGGTACCAGACCCATCATGGACACTGCATTCTCTCTGTGCATGCTTCCCACAGTGGCCAGGCTAACTCTGGGTCCACCTGCTCTTCTGCAAAATGGGGAGAGGATGGATGTCTGAGTCTTTTTTTAATTTTAATTTTTTAATTGGAGCAAACTTGATTTACAATATTTTCTTGGTTTCTGCCACACAAGTGACTCAGTCATAATTACATATATATATATCCCCAGGTGGTGCTAGTGGTAAAGAACCCACTTGCCAATGCAGGAGACATAAGAGATGCAGGTTCAATCCCTGGGTCGGGAAGATGCCCTGGAGGGGGAAATGGCAACCCATTCCAATTCTTGCCTGGAGAATCCCATGGACAGAGCACCCTGGTGGTCTACAGTCCACGGGGTTGCACAGAGTCAGACACGACTGAACCGACTTAGTACGCACGCACACATATATATCCCCTCCCTTGCGAGCCTCCTTCCTCTCCCTGTATCCCACACTTTTAGGCCATCACGGAATGCCAGGTTGGGCTCCTTGTGTGATATAGCAGCTTTCCACTAGCTATCTATTTTACATACGATAGGGTGGGACAAATTTAAAAAGTATCATTGACATTTATACACTATCATGGGCCTCCCACGTGGTACTAGTGGTAAAGAACCCACCAGCCGATGCAAGAGACCCAGGTTTGATCCCTGGGTCAGGAAGATCCCCTGGAGGAGAGTTTGGCAACGCATTCTAGTATTCTTGCCTGGAAAATTCCATGGACAGAGGAGTCTGGAGGGCTACAGTCCACGGGACCGCGAAGAGTCAGACACAACTGGGTGACTGAGCACATGTGCACGCACACACACTCTCACGTCCAAGTCTTGAACAAGATGACACCCCAAGCACTTAGCATCATTCCAGGCGTCAGAGCTCCACCAATCAACATCCACCATCAGGAGGGATGGAGGCCCGTGAGGACCAGACCCAAGTGTCCAGGCGGACTCCAGACACCACCTTACTTCCTCGCCCAAATAAGAGGCAGTCACGGGGACACTGTCTCCTTTCCCCCAACTGCATAGACTGCAGTTCCTAGGAAGTGGAGAATTCCCAGCTGCCAGAGCACCTACTTCCCCAGTACTCCAAGAAAACAAGGTCTGGCCTGGCCCACACGTGCCACGTCTGCCCCCAGGGGTCGGCCGAGAGGTCAGCCTGACCCCCACGTGATTGCTCCCTGACACTTCCTCCCCTCCGCCCGCCCCCTCTCCACTAACCCTTTGCAGATCTCTGTAATAAGTGGGGGCTCTGTGAGGCCAGGACCTTCAGGTGCCACCACCCCAGATGCCGAGCCCACCAGCCCTCCAGGCAGGTGGGCCTGAGTGCCGGAAATCACCAGCACTTCCTCCAGCCCTGATGGGGTCAGATATGGCAGCTAATTGGAGGATGCAGAGCTGATGGCTGTCTCCGGCTTCCTGCCGCCTGGCTTGGGGAGGTCACTGTGGGGGGCGGTAGCCCTCCTTCACCCACCCCTAGCCTCTGCAACACTGACGGAAGCTCATTCCCAGCTGCAGGTGTTTCACTCACCAATTGCAAATGCAGCAGTGTCCCCAGTACACTGCTCCATCATTACCTAGTCCCTCAGTGCTCCCCCCAACTCCCAGGTGAGCCCTTGAAAACAAAAGAAGAGCTATGATAAAAGGATCCACTTTTTCAGTGCCAGGTCTATGCCCATTACTATGAAAACAATATTAAACAGGCCAGGCCAGCTATAACAGACTATCCCCCAAAGTCAGTGGCTTAATTGTGGGCCAGCAGGGCTGTATGGGTTTATCAGAATCCCAGACCTCTCATTTGTGTCTTGGTCATCCTCTAGGGGAGAGGTTCCCCAACGTGACTGTGCATCAGAATCTCCTGGAGGGCTTTGGAAAACACAGATCCCTGTGTTCCAAAGTATGTGATTCAGGAGGTCTAGAGTGGGTCCCCAAATTCTGCATCTCTAAGAAGCCTCCCGGAGATGTTGATGCTGCTGGTCTAGGAATCACACTTTGAGAGTCACGGTCCCAGGGTATCCGGATCCCTAGATTTTTGCGTCTAGCTGACAAGTAAGGGAAGAAAGGAATGGAAGACTTAAGAGGCCAAGCCCATCTTCCATTGGCCAGAACTCTATCACATGACCCTCTTCTAACTGCAAGGGAGGCTGGGAAATGTAGTCCAGATGTGTGTCAGGGAAGAGAAACAATGATATCTTTGTGAGCATGAGATACCATTTCAATAACCCTCATGACATACCTAATGCGGGAAGTGGCTTTTTACCCACATTTGACAGAAGAAAAAACAAGTTCAAAAAGACTATATTGCTTGCCCACAGCCACACAGCTGGGGTTCAAATATAGGGCTAGAAAACACAGTTGGGGTTCAAATATAGGGCTGTTTGACTCCAAGCCTTAAACAGAAGGTGCCTGAGTCTGGGCACAAGTCTCTGTTATGAGCCAAAGCTGATGCAGGGTCTTTGCTTTTGTATCTGTTTCCAGTTTTCACAGGAACCCCCTCAGCAAAGCACTGTTATGCACACTTTACAGATGGGCAAGCTGAGGCTCTGGGATTGGTCACATAGCCAACCAATACATGGCAGGGCCAGGATCCACATCCCTCATTAGAGAGCTACTCAGTTGGGAGGGCCTGCCCATGGGGAGTGGAGGAATTGGGGGGATCTCAGATGACATTCAGGAGGTGGTGGGTCTTAGAACGATTACTGGGAAATGTGAGAGTCTTTCCCGATCTGGGGGCTGTTTGCCAGTGGCAGGTGAGCCTTAGGTAGGACTCAGAGTGAGGCTGCCCGTGCCCTTGAGAGGGTCAGGACTGGGGCTCACAAGGAAGGGAAAAGTCAGGCTTAGGAGAGAGGGGACCAGAATGCAGCTTTGCAGAAGGTGGCCAGTGTTAGCAGACTGGATCAAAGTGGAAATCTGTGAATCAGGTGTGATGATCATTGTTTGGAGGGGAATGTGAGGCTTAGCAATGCAAGTAAATGGCCAAAGTCACACAACAGTGAGCGCAACTTGACCGTGGCTCCAGCTCTCACATGGGTGCTGTTAGCTGCTTCATCGCAGCCGGGGCGGGGTGGGGTGGGGGGGCGGTCCTGCTTTCCACTGCTCCCAGCAGGCCTGCCAGGAGAGCAGCATGTGATGAACAGTGGAGTTCAGCCAGGGAGACAGGCAGCTGTCAGATCTGAGTCTACATCCTGCTCGGCCACTTCCTTGCTCTGCAGACTTGGACATAAGACTGGAATGAATCTGAGCCTCAGTTTCCTCATCTGTAAAATGGGACTTAATAATAGTGCCACCTCCATCCTACATTGCTTGGTGGGGATGTAAACTGGTGCAACCACTGTGGGAAACAGTATGGAGGCTCTTAAAAAAATGAAAAATAGAGATATGATCCAGAAATTCCATACCTGGGTATATATCCAGCAAAGATAAAAACTAATTTGAAGAGACACATGTACCACAATGTATAGCAGCACTATTTGCAATGGCCAAGACATGGAAGCCATCTAAATGTTCACTGACAGAGGAACACATAAAGATGTGTGTGTGTGTGTGAATATTACTCAGCCATGAAAAAGAATGAACTATTGACATTGGCAGCAACATGGATAGACAGTGAAGTGAACACAGGTGAGCCATGACCTTTGGGCACGAGGGGTAGGGATCACAGATGGTAGATGGTGGTAAGCACACATGACAGAGTCCGTGACATGAGCTTCAAAGGAATGAGATTTCAGGATGAGGCAGGAACAGTGGTCACCCAGCCCATTCCAGGCTCAATAATAATCAGGGAAGGGAGAAAGAAAGCCCCATCACTGGAAAGCCCCAGGGGTGAGGGAAGCAGATTTTAGGTAAAGCAAGAGAGCAAAGGAGAATTTACTGATGACAGATCAGGAATTAGGATGAGGGTAGGGGAGAGGACCAGAAATTGGGAAGGCATGATATTGGGCCCTATCAGAGGAAGGACAGAGCCATGAGTAGCTGGGTGATCAAAGACAGGCCTGGGGTTCCTACACTTCTCACAGATGAAGATGTAGAATGATGCTTGGAACACAGCAGTTGCCTGATAAATGCT
Organism: Antilocapra americana; assembly: GCA_007570785.1. NCBI lineage: Eukaryota > Metazoa > Chordata > Mammalia > Artiodactyla > Antilocapridae > Antilocapra > Antilocapra americana. The sequence goes on from ML663006.1 coordinate 2,275,847, forward strand.
GTCTAACTGCCACGTGCCCTGTTTCCTGGGCGGACAGTATAGTGAGGGGATTAGTATGGGTGCTGGGTCTGGCTTCAAGCTTCACCAGCCAGTAACCAACTGGGGACGTCACCCCACCTCTTTGCGTTTCAATCCTTCAGCCTGTAATGTGAGGCCAACCCATCATTCTATGCACTCCCAGAACCACCGGGAGATTCACACAGCCCTTGGCTCCTAGTAGGTCCTTCTATGCCTGGTCTCCTCTTAACTCTGCCCAACAGGGACCCCTGACTGCTCTGAAAAGTCCCAGCAAGCACTTTGGGCCACCTGCATTGCTTTATGACCTCAGACAAGCCACTTGCCCTCTCTGAGCCTCAGTTTCTCCATCCTGTGAAATGGGAGGATGGCCAGAATACATGACAATAGACAGAACACATGTTGTCTGGAGTGGGGACATCCAGAATATTAACTACTACCTCATGTGGCTAGTGAGGCACAGTGGCTTGGAACATGCTATCCAGATTGAGATGCGCTGGAACTGTCAAATACCCACCAGGACTGGCAAAAAAAAAAAAAAGTAAACTATCTCATTAATACTTTAATATTGATTACAAATTAAAATAATATTTTGCATATACTAGATGAAATAAAATATACTATAAAGACAACTTCATCTGGGGTTTGGTATTACTTTGTTTTAAATGAGGCTGATAGAAAACTTTCTCCTTCCTTGATGGTTTGTATTATATATCTAAGCAACAGTACTGTTCCTGAACTGTTGGCAAACTGTGGTCTTAGGGCCAGACCCAGTACACTGCCTATTCTTACATAACCTGTGAGTTAAGAACAATGTTGATGTTAAAAAAAAAAAAAAGTTAATTAAAAAAGAAAAATAGATCATTCAAATTTAACAAGAAACTGCATGTAAAATTTAATTTAAAAAGAAAACTATTTCATAACATGTGAAAATGATACAAAATTTAAAATCAGTTGGGGCTAGTGGTCAAGAACCTACCTGCCAACGCAGGAGACATAAGAGACGGGGATTCAATCCCTGGGTCAGGAAGAGCCCCTGGAGGAGGTCATGGCAACCCACTCTGGCATTCTTGCCTGGAGGATTCCCATGGACAGAGGAGCATGGCTGGCTATGGTCCACAGGTCCAAAGAGCTGGCCACGACTGAAGTGGCTTAGCACACACACAGCACATTCAGTTGCATCTGGTCTGTGGCTGCTTTCTCATCGGAATAGCAGAGTGATAAGTTGGGACTTGGTGCTCAGAGAAGCTGAAAATACTGACTCTTTGGCCTCTCGGAGAAAATGCGTGCTGACTTCCCTTCTAGAGCATTCTTTCTCCACTCGATTGTGCACCTTGTCCGGCTATAATGCAGATTCCTTGGCTCTGACCCCAATCTGTAGGTGCAGGCCTGGGCCCAGGAATCTGCACTTTTAACCAGCAGCTGCTAGCATTGGCAGGGCCTACACTCTTTGCCAGGCGAGGTGCTAAGCCCTTTATGTGCATCATTTCATTTCCTGCGTGTCACACACTGGCTCCATCCCCATTGTACAGAGGAGGAAACTGAGGCTCAGAGAGATGAGAGGCTTGACCTACACGCAACCCAGGAGGTGCTTGTGATCCCCTTTGTTGTTGAGCAGAGGAATGTGCCCGCCCGTCCAGCTGCTGACGCCCAGGCCTTTGTGCTGGGCCGGAATGTCTTCCTGTCTTTCTCTGCTTGTGTTTTCCCCGGATTCTGTGGGCTGAGCTGAGCTACATCCCAGGGGGCCACCTCTCCCTGGGCTGTGTGTGCTGTCCCAGGAGGGGGGAGAGGGGGGTAGAGCCGGCTCCAGGCAGAGCCGTGATTTAATAAGCAGACACTTAGGGCCCTGATGCAGGGCCCAGCCCAAGCGGGACAGCCCTCTCCGCTAATTGTCCATTGGCTGCCGCCCGCCGTCCTGCCGGCGTCTCCGGGCTCATTAGGAAAGGGAAAGGGGGGGTGGTGGTCTGGGAAGAGACTCCTGCAGCTCCAGCAGCTTCCGAGATTTTTATCACACTGGACAGCACAATTACATTCACTCTTCTGAAGGAGGATCAAAACAAGGCCAGCTCTGTCCTGGGCATCACCCTCCAGGCTTGGCTCGCCAAAGACGAAAGATCTGGGTTCAAATCCAGTCTCTGGCTGTGAACTCATGAGCAAGAAATTCACACTCCTTGGGTTTCAACTTCCCCATCTGCACAATGACCAGGAAACAACATCTCCCCTTTGGAGGCAGCATAAGGTGGCAAGGGGAAAGCATGGTCTCTGGAGCTTTATTGTCTGGATTCAAATCCTCCCTCCATCACCGAGGAGCTGTGTGACTTGAGCAAATGACTGAACCTCTCTATGCCTCGGTCTTCTTGTTTCCAAAATGCAGGCAATAATATCACCCACTAAATAGAGGCACTGGAGAACGAAAAGGCAACCCACTCCGGTATTCTTGCCTGGGAAATCCCCAGGAGCCTAGCGGGCTACCGTCCATGGGGTCGCAAAGAGGTGGACATGATTTCGCAACCAAACAGCAACAGAGGTTCTGCATGGTTGAAGTAAGTTCCTAGAGTGACCGTCATCAACGCCTTACACATTTGCTCTGTTACCATCTCCAAATGTTTAAAGACTAAAATAAGTTTTCCAGAACATGGAAAAGTGCTTCGATAAAGCTTGTGTTAAGTTATTGCCATTTTTGGTGGGGGAGGTGGTTAAAAGACATGGCTGAGACTGGCTGAGTGCTCCCTAAATCCACCAGCTGCTCCTACCAGGAGTCCAACTAGAGGACATTGCCCAGCCTCCCTTGTAGATTGGGTCATGTGATTGAATTCTGGCCCAAGAGCCTGAGCAGCTAAGTGGCAAGCCTCTATTCAGCCTGGCTGCCCTCATTAAAATCTCTCTGTCACGATCCTCACCCTCTTCCCCCATCCCCCATTTGCCTTCTGGATGGAGAGGAAGCAAGGTGTAAAAGGAATCGGGGTCCAAGACAGAAGGGCCCCCGGGCCCCCGAATGATGTCATGGAGTGGGGTCCTCCCCACCCTACTCCTGCCATCAATGGCACTGAAATGAACAAGAAACAAATTTGTTTTGAGTCAAGCCATGTAGCAGTGATGGTGGCACTAGTGGTAAAGAACCTGCTTGCCAATACAGGAGACATGAGAGGCTTGGGTTCGATCCCTGGGTCTGGAAGATACCCTGGAGGAGGGCATGGAAACCCACTCCAGTATTCTTGCCTGGGAAATCCGTCATCGGGCACAACCGAAGCATGCACACACACATGTAGCGGTGGTTATTACTGCTTTAGCAACTATGACCAATACAGAGGACAAAAATGTCCCAGGCTGGACAGAAAGATGAACAGTTAGTTTCCCTGGACAGCTGTTGTCATATTCTAAGACCATCAGGTCACACACAGAAATGGCAGACGGTTCAGAGTCAGTTCATTTATCTCCTGTGTGACCCTGATCAAGCAGCATAAGTGCTCTGAGCCACTATTTCTTGCCTTGGAAGGAGAGGTGCATACGTGACCTTCCTGGAGAGATGTTGCAAGGATTACCCAGGGTGTGCATTTGTGACAATGCCTAGAACATGTGAGACACAATTAGTGCTGTGGACTCGCTAGTCCTTCTTTCCCGTAGATGGAGCAACTCTTGAAGCCTCCAGGGCAACTTCCACCCTCAGAGTGACTCATGGTCCAACCACACACCGTCTTATGCATCAGTGATGTCACCCTGGACTGTGGGACATGTCCCCTTGGCCCCAGTGCCAGGTTGGGTTGATGAGGGGAGGACCATCTCAGGTCAGCCTTAGGGACTTTCCTGAGCTTTCAGCTTCTCATAGGAATCCCCTGTGACCTGTTGAGGCTGGAGAGTCTGGATTTAAGGAAACGTGTGGCTTCTTCTTTCTGAAATGCTTTTCTTGCCACTCTTTGGCTGTTGACTCCTTGCTGTCCTTCGGTATCAGAATAACTGTCACTGCCTCCAGGAAGCCTTCTTGGACCTCCAAGCTAAAGCAGATCTGCTACTACTGATCCACTAGCCTCTCTTACAGACATGGCCCTTTTCCTTCATGATAGCCCTTGTGACAATTGGTAATGTTATATTTATATATATGATAACTTATTTATTGCCTTTCCCTCTAGACCATAAGTGGTTGAAAGGAAGAAATAATGCTTGCAGAAAGTACTTTATCCATTGCAGTGATTCACTGTTTAATCTATAATACCCAGAACTGTGACTGACTGTCGGTTGAATATTTGAATAGTTTGACACTTGAGTCATAAGTTATTTAATCTTGGTGAGTTTGAGTTATAAAGATAAAAATATCTTATTATTGTGAAAAACAAAGGTTTTCAATGGTTTATTCAGCGCCCAGCACATTGTAAAGACTCAATGAACAGTAGTTTCAGTGTTGCTGTTATCGTTAGTGGTTGGTGTTATTAGCTGTCTTGGCGTGTGTGTGTGTGTGTGTGTGTGTGTGTGTGTGTGTGTGTGAAGTCACTTCAGTCATGTCCCACTCTTTGAGACACTATGGACTGAGCCCTCCAGACTCCTCTGTCCACGGGATTCTCCAGGCAAGAATACTGGAGTAGGTTGCCACTTTCTACTCCAAGGGATCTTCCCCAACCCAGGGATCAAACCCAAGTCTCTTATGTCTCCCGCACTGGCAGGTGGATTCTTTACCATTAGCACCACCTGGGAAGACTGCTGTCTTGGCTTAGGTTTTCCCAGAGCAAATCCTGAAATAAGGATAATTTATCTGGGAGGTGACTTCAGGAAGCACCATAGAGACATGTAGAAGTGACAGTACAGGGCAAGAAATCAATTTAAGGTACATGTAATGAAACCCAATTCTTCTCCCCTTGAGATTGTGTAGGATGTAGTGACTTGCTTCTAACGAAGAGAAGTGAAAGTGATCATGGGTCACTTCTCAGTCTAGTTCACCAATGGTCCCTCAACTTCCATCTTGGTCTCCATCCCTTGGGTCACTCAGTCTAGGGGAATCCAGCAACCAGGTCAGGAGGCACTCAAGCTGTCCTATGGGAAGGCCCACATAGTGAGCAACAGAGGCCTCCTGCCCACAGCCATGGGAGTAAGATCAGGAGCAGACTCATCAGCTCCAGTCCATCCTGACTGTGTTCCTCCTAAGAGAGCCTGGAGTTAGTAGTAAAGAATCTACCTGCCAATTCAGGAGACCCAAGAGACGTGGGTTCGATCCCTGGGTTGGAAAGATCCCCTGGAGTAGGAAATGGCGACCTGCTCCAATATTCTTGCCTGGAAATTTCCATGGACAGGGGAGCCTGTTGGGCTACAGTCCAAGGGATTGCAGAGAGTCAGACATGACTGAATGACTGAGTATGCTCATAAGAGAGCCTGAGACAGATCCACCCAACTAAGCCATCTCTGAAACTGTGCCCCACAGAAACCGTGAGAGAGTAGATATTTGGTGTTTTAAGCCACTAAGGTTGGGGTTACTTTGTTACGCAGCAATGGACAGCTGACACACTGCATTATGGAGCAAATCCTTACGGGGACCAACTGGGAACTCAGCTCTAGGAGGAGGCCTGGGAGACTATACAGGGCATGCTTCAGAGTTACATCCCCTGAGGGGTCCAGCTGGCGTATTTCTTCAACACCCACCTATCATTGGTAGAAGGCTGCTTCTGGGGCATTCTCCATGATTCCTTACCTTACCCTCACAGAGCCCAAGAGAGAACTGCAGATAGAGAGTGGTGGGTGCTTGAAGTTGACACTATAGGAATATTCCAAAATAGTGAATATTGAGGGGATATTGGTGGGGTACTGATGGGGTCTGTTATGATGGTCTATGTCCTAGATTTCTCATAGGTCCCCAAACCCCCAAACTTCTTTTTCCATAAAGTAGAGCTATTGAAAGTGTTTAAAGTGGTTTTGAAGATGCTCCATAAAAATAAATCTATAAATCAGAAGAATTTGTGGCTGGGAAAAGTGGAAGGTTTTTGGTTTGTTTGTGTGTTTGCTTCTTTAATAACCTTACTGATTAGTGGCAAAACAGCCAAATACAACATAGCACCTTAGTCTGACATTGAAGGTAACACAGCACAATTAGGCAATGGGGGTCTAAGAAAATGGCATTTTTATATTGCCTCATAAAATATCTAATACTGAACTTTGTAAATTACATCAATGCCTTTGAACAAACATTGAGTTCTTTTTAATAAATAAAATGCTCAAAACGATTTCCTGGAAGTGCATTTTAGACATTAATAACTGGCTTCAAATGAAATTCCGTTTCAGAGCGATAAGCAAATGTAATTGCTGCAAACTGAAACAGTCTGCAAAGTTTACCTGCTCCAGAAAGGAGAGGAAATATTGAGCTAATGTAGCCATCAAGATATATAACCTGCTACTTCTTGAATAAACCAAATTCCATCCCTAAACACAGAGAGCTCAGAAACTCAGACCCAAGGACATAAATAAAAAGTATTTCCTGGAATTAGTTTCATATGTTTTATACATTGCAGTTATCAATTGATCTGACACGACATCTTAGCCAGTTTTAAAATTACATGTCGTGCATCAGAGAAATAGACATTTTCACGGCATCTGGTCCTCTGCGTTATCAAAAGCATAGAGTTATTTCAGTTCGAAAAATATCAAGATTTCCACATCGTTAAAAATAATAATAATTCCAACAGTATAAATCTCCATTTTATTCCTGGGTCCATGGACTCAGCCCAGTCCATCCACCACTGACTCATATAGCCCACTACCTGAGAATGGTTTTCCATGTTAAATGGTTGAAAAAATCAGAAGGATACTTTGTGACCCATGAAAACTCTAGGACATTCAAATTTCAGCATTTGTAGATGAAGTCAGATTGGAACTCAGCCACCTCCACCATGACATGCTGTCTATGGCTGCCTTCATGCTATAACAAAGCCGAGTAGATTTGACAGAGCCCTTACGACCTGCGAAATCTGAAATATTTACTGTCTGGCTCTTTACGGAAAATGTTTGTCAACCCCTGCTCTATACCATTCTCCTCACAAACTTGAGTCAGTTGTAGTGAGGTGGATGATCCTGGAGCTGTTATAGAGAGTGAAATTAGTCAGAAAGAGAAAAACAAAGGTTGTGTATTAATGCACACACATGCAATCTAGAAAAGTGGTGCTGATGAACCTGCCTGGAGGGCAGGAATAGAGACGCAGATGCAGAGAACGAACGTGCGGAGACAGCGGGCGAAGGGATGGGATGAATTGGGAGAATGGCACTGACGTATATACACTGCCGCGTGTAAAACGGATAGCCAGTGGGAAGCTGTACACTGCAAGGTGGGCGCTGACCTATAGGGGGAGGGATGGAAGGTGGGAGGGAGGCTCCAGAAGGAGGGGATATGGGTGTACTTATGGCTGATTCACGCTGTTGTACAGCACAAATCAGCACAACATGGTAAAGCAATTACCCCCCAATTAAAAACACATTAAAAAGAAAAAGGAGTTATCTTAAGACTTAAGAGAAGGCAATGGCAAGCCACTCCAGTACTCTTGCCTGGAAAATCCTATGGACAGAGGAGCCTGGTAGGCTACAGTCCATGGGGTCACAAAGAGTCGGACATGACAGAGCGACTTCCCTTTCACTTTACTTTCACTTTAGAATTCTTCAAAGGCTTTGTCTACCCACTGTTCCAGAGTACCCTTGAATTCTCAACCTGCCTAGTGAACACAGAAGTGGCCGTGGAGCAAACAATATTCATGGAAACCTCCAACCTGAGCCATTTAGTGTCAGAAAAGTACAAATGGTGCATTTTTTTCCTTCCCCACCAAGAGTGGATTTGTCTGAGAGAGTGAACTACATGAATTGCCTTCACTCTCTGCTCCATTTAACCTCTGGAGTATATAATATGAACAAGCAGCAAGACAATATTGGGTTGGTAGGAGGATGGGAAGCTGATAAAACAAATCCTTTGGTATTTAGTGTCTATTTTGATCACTTTTCTAAAGATAGAAAGAAAGGACAGAAGGAAAGAAGAAAGAAAAAAAGAAAGAAAGAGGAAGGAAGAAAACAAAAGAAAGAAAAAACGCTGGCTCGTTTAAAGAAACTAGCAAAAGAAATGCAAATAGGGGAAAGAGTTAATAAAAATCACTTGAAAGGAGACAAATAAAGGCATTTCCCTGTAAGATGACTCGATATGACCAAGTGGAGCCTGTACGTCCACAGGCATCCTGCCCTTTCTCCAAGGCTGCCATTATTTATCTGCTGGAGCTCTTGTTTTTTCCCTTGCTTTAAAGTGAAGTACGCAAACACTCTCACTTCAAAGGGAAAAATCCTCATAAATGTCATTTTACTGCCGGCCCAGAAGAATAGCATCGAGAGACCCTGAAAGTGGGGTGGGGCCTAGGGACCCCAAGCACATCTGGTGACTTACAGAGAAAGCCGTTCTGATAGGAGGGAGGCCAACCTCGAATGAACCCAGCTGAGCATGTGTCTGTAACAACTAGGAGATGGCATTGCCTATGTTCAAATCCCAAACATGTCTTTTTATTTAGACAAATCTCAGCAACTCTGGGGCTTCCCTGGTGGCTCAGTGGTAAAGAATCTGCCTGCATTGCAAGAGACACAGGAGACTCGGGTTCCATCCTTGGATCAAGAAGATCACCTGGAGGAGGAAATGGCAATCCACTCCAGTATTCCTGCCTGGAAAATTCCATGGACAGAGGAAGCTGGAGGGCTACAGTATGTGGCATTGCAAAAGAGTTGGACACAACTGAGCAGGCACATGTGCGCAAGAATTCTGAGCCTTGCTTTCTTCATCTACAAATGGAAGGAACTTAGTAGTAACCACTGCAAGGGGTCAGTGTAAGGATTTTTTAAATGAACAAATGGAGGGGACTTCCCTGGGGGTCCAGCAGCTAAGACTCTGTGCTCCCAATGTAGGGGGCCCAGATTTGATCCATGATCAGGAAACTAGACCTTACATACCACAACTAAAGATCCTGCACACTGCAATTAAGACTCAGCACAGTCAAACATGTAAATAAATAGACAGATAAATTTAAAATAAATAAATAATAAAATGAGCAAATGGAAAGTGCCTGGCACATGAGTCCTTAACAGAGATGACCTACTGTTTTCAGGTATCTCTTATATGGATGGAGCTGGGTCTTTGTCAGGTCACTTCCTATGATCAACGTGGGAAGGTGACGTCTCACATATGTGGATATTCCAGATGTAAGTTATTGGATAGGACACAAGTCCCCAGATAAGAAATGGGAGTGTACAAGGTAGGCTGTACAAAGTGGGCTGATGCTGTTGGATTGGAGAAACAAGAGTTACTCCCATGCCCTAGCTCCCTCCCACTATAGAAATTGAAAAGCTGTGCATGCACATTGTCAGCCTCCCTTGCAGCTACCGGACTAGTTTTGATTCAGAAACATAAAAAGTCTGCTGGAGGAGAATCTTAGAAACTGGAGAGTTTAGTAAAAAGAAATGACCGTACCTAGTGAAGCCTTTCCCGGGTCATCCTTTCTTCTCACCTTTCCTGAAATGCAGGAAGTGACCATGAAGCCCAGTGCAGCTCCCAAGAGAACTGGCTTACTGAATCAATGCCAACACAACTTACTAACAGACTTCTCACGATGGGGGTGATTCAGCCACTGTCATCAGGGTTTCTGTGACTTGCAGTCAGCTGCATTCCTACCAATACAAACTCATCCAAACATAACTGCAAGGGAGAGAAGTCCCTCCTCTCCTTGGGCCCAGCTCCTTGGAACCTCAATCTCAAACAGCCCGAAGGCATTTGAGAGGACATCCAGAGGGTGGGAGAATGCTGGCCTCTGCTTTACTAATTGCCAGAAAAATAGGCAGAAAGACACCCTAAGGATGCTTCAAGCCAAAAGGAACAGAACAAAGGTGGGACAACTCACCTACCTGCCTCCTGCACCCTCTTTGCTTACCTCACTTGGGTCATCATGGAGACATTAGTGAAACGGTTCTTAATAATCTCGGCTGGTCCTACGTTTGCTACAGTGGAATTAGAAGGAGAGCTGTGAACCTGCTTAAACAAATCATTGAATGGATAGTGTTGACTGGCCAAGGGAAATTGGTATTCTGGGAGATAGGAAACCATGCCTTCAAGATCATCGCTGTTGCCCAATACAGTGGTAGACTAGAGGCTGATTTTTTTTTAAACATTTTTTTTTGCAGATCACTTTTTTAAAAGTCTTTATTGATTTTGTTACAATACTGCTTCTATTTTATGCTTTGGATTTTTGGCCAGGAGATACGTGGGATCCTAGCTCCCTGACCAGGGATTGAACCCACACACCCTGCATTGGAAGGTGAAGTCCTAACCACTGGACTGCCAGGGAAGTCCCAGTAGACACTGATTTTTTTCAAGGGCCTTGCAAGACCCCAAGAGCTTCAGCAGAATTTTCTAAACAATTTGCTTTGAGTCAACTGGCTCAGTTGTAATAGGAAGTCCACAAATATTTGGGCACCTCAACCTCATTCATGTTGCTTGTTAAACCCTGTCCAGTTTCTCCCAGAGCTAAAGGGCACGTCTGTTTCAGATAAATCTTTTTATATACATCTTAAAGAGAAAAATGCATTCTGCCTTTCTTGTCTTTATTTTCTCATGTATGCATGGGTGGATTGAGTGATTAATCAACTGAGTCCATTCACATTTATTGAGCACCTACTATAAACCAGATTCTGCAAGGAATGGAATTTCAAGAATGACAAGTAACAAGTTCCTGTACCAGGAAGGACTCAATATTCTGGATTCCATCCATTTTCTACATGAAACCTTCCTCAAAACTCATCTGGGGAAACTTCCTCCCAATCTTCTCATTCCATGATTTATCACTTGGTGGAGATTTTTATTGTTTTTGCTCCAAGAGAGCCTGGTTGCAGTTTTTCACTTTTGCTAAGTCACTCTGCAAATGCATTTTTTAAAATATCTTGGCATGGATACAAAATTCACTGGAGAATTCCACATGACTTCATTCTGGTTTTTTGTGGGGTTGTTTTTTTTGGTGTGGGGAGAGCAGGGGTATATGGAGTGGGATATATCACAAAGCCCTTAGAGTAGCTTCAGAAGATGGGGGACACATTGCCTTGCTTAGGACATATGACCACACTACCACCTGGTGGTAATGTTGCACCTGAAGCCATGCAATAAAGATGGCCAAGTCACCCCAAATCTAAATTTTTGGTGAAACCCATGTGTTGGAATGAGATCCTTCATGGATGAATCCTAAAGGACCAAAGAGCCCATGTAAGATCTCAGGGATCCGATAAAAATTCAGATCAGCATTCTCCAAAGATGATCTCTGAACTGCCATATTTATGGTGAATAATAACTCTTGACACTTGTAAAGTACTCTTCCTATTCCTGACCCGGGATAGGCATTTCTATTGCCTCCATTTCACAGCTGAGAAAGCTGAGGTTTGAAGAAGGTATGGAACTGCCCAGGTATAGTTACCCATGTAGGGAAACGAGGATTTCAAGCCACGTTTTCTAAAGCTTACACATATGTCCTACCATTTAGGAAAGTTATCGCTCTAGTTGCGGGTGCCATATAAAGTTGGAAATCAGCTACCTGGATGAATGTTATATCAGAGCACACTGATCTCAAGACAAGTTAATAGAATAAACAAGTAAGTGGCATGTCACCATCATTGTGAACACACAGACTTCATGTTAGTTGAGTATATATAGGATAAAGTGGCCCCGTCTTAGGTCAGCTTGGATTCCCCAGAAGCAGAGCCTGAGGCAAGGGTTCAGATGCAAGTGATTTATCAAGCATGCTCCCTGGAGAAATCTGTGCCTATGTTGGGGAAGCAAGATAGGGAAGTGGAGTAAGCCAAGCAAGCGTAAGGTTGCAGATGAAGTCTAGCTTCAGTCTGATCCCATGGGGGCTCTGAAGTGTCAGCTGCACTATAGAGTTGTTTCCCCTTGAGACAAGGAGGCTGGATGCACATTCCCCAGGAAAACAAGCCAGTCACTGGCTATGGGAAAATATTAACTCTGAAAGGGAACATAAACTCTCAGGTACCTTTAGACAAGATGCCCAAAGGTAATTCTCTGAAAAACTGGAAATATGAAGAAAGGCAGTCTTAACCATTGGACCTCCAGGGAAGTCCCCTTGTTTCAGTTTTAAGCAGGAGGGTTGAGGAAGGAACTTATTGATAAAATGACATCCGGGCCAAGAACTGAAAGAAGTGAGTAACAAAAAAAAAAAAATCCAGACAGAGTGAATCACATGTGCAAAGGCCCTGTGGTGGATATGTGTGGGTACATCTGAAGAACCTTGTGGAAGCTATCGTGGCAGGAAGAGGGTGAACACTGGGATGCTGCTGGACCCTACCAGATCCCCTGGGGTCCCTTTTGCCAGTTGAGTATGTCTGTCCACCAGTTGCTGTGAACATTGCTGATAACAATTCATACTTCCAGTTCTTCTGTGCTCCCAATGCAGGGGGCCCAGGTTCAACAGAACCTGGTCAGGGAACTAGATCAGCCATGTTGAAACAAAGATGGACTATCCTGAGTGCCACAACTAAGACCTGGCACAGCCAAATAAATAAAGATTAATTCACTCAGTATGAGTCAAATTATACAACATAAAAGTATGTCTGAGCACATGAAAGATAACTTTAAGGAAATCCAGCAACATGCAAGCAGTGGCTAAGTGAGTGGCAGCACTGTTCATGATTATTTGGCTCTTCTCAGAACTTTTCTGCATCAGAAAAATGCTTTTTTATCTTGTTTTTAAAAAATAAGAGTTGAAATATGATAGACCTTAAGAGGATCAATCAGTTCAATGATCATTGCCAACAACAGTGAAGACAGACAACATACTAAATGCCTACTATATATGTCAAATGGTGGGGTGATACCAAGAAAGATGCAATCTTCTCTTATACTGTGTCCAGGCATGATACCTGGCTTGTATTGGGTGCTCATTATGGGTCTGAGTATAGAAAGAAGAGAGGAAGACAGGAAGGAGAAAGAGATGGAGACAGGAAAAAAGGGAGGAAGAGAAGGATGGAGGGAGGAAATATATCAACCACACACAAGTGACTTCAGCTATGGGGCCTTTTGGCTCCTCTGTACAAGGGGATAATTACATCAGCACCACTCTTCACATATCATAATACACACTACTTAGTAAACTGATGAGACAGACTTCATCCACCCCAATCTAAAGATGTGAACACTGAGGCAATGAGAGAGGCTGAATCACCCTCCAAAGTCATACACTTTGGGCAAAGACAAATTTCACCAAACTATCTATTTTTATTTTCAACTACCCTGGCTACCACTCCCTCTGAAAGGGCATTTGGGTCTGAAAGGGAGCCTTGGAAAGAGGGGCGATGCTAAGGCTGACATGCAGGCACCCCAGACCTGAGGCCACTTTGAATCTGGTTCACTGTGCTGTGATGCTGAGCAGACGGTCTTTGTATCTGCGGACCCCCGGGAGTGAAATCTTCCATGTTCAAGAGACTGTAGTTCACCCAAGGTCAGAGTAATTGTGCATGATTAATGGTTGATCTCTTCGTGAAAGCCCTACACAAAAGCTCCAAACTGACTTAGTCGTAATTTCATACTCCTCCCAGTCCATTTAGAAGAGCAGGGTTTTATTTCCTCTCTGCAGAGCTAAGAAATCAGAATCTTCAGCTCTGGAAAAGAGCTTTTAAACCCATGACTCACGGACTGTGGTTTCCTGGGGCCAGTACCAGACATCAAGGATGTGTCTGGCCCCTTTAGGTGAAAATGAAAAGAGAAATTATAATAGAAAGAGGGAGTGTTGAGCATTTGTCGTGCACTGAGCATCAGCATCAACCTGTGACCACTGCAGGAAAGGACTCCTTCAGTCCTCAAATCCTATATGAGATGAATATCTCCATTTTACAGACAAGGAGACTGAGGTACAGAGAGGGTACAAAATTTAGGATACAGAACTTGTAAGTGGGGCAGCCAGGATTGGAACCCTGGCAGTCAGGTTCCAGAGCTACATCATCAGGAAGCTCCTCCATCCAACTGCCTAGTTCAGAATAAGCTCCAAAACCTCTCTGCTCCTCAGTCAAAGCAACCTGCTGTTAACCTGGTTAATAACTGAGTGCAAAATACTTCCTTCGCAAGCAAAGACACGCCCCCTATGACACCACCAGAGCTGTCACTCCTCCGATGACTCACTTCCCACCACCCCAAGACACGCCCACACTGCTCCATAGGTGTGGGTGATGCTCACTTACTTCCCACTTTTCCAAACACATCATACATTTCACCCCTCCCCGCCTTTGCCTGGGTGTGCCTTCCGCCTGGCATGCCTACTCTCCAAGTCCTGCTTGCCCTTCATGACACAGGTTGAGTATGGCATCCTCAAAATACTGGATAAGTGGATACAGCAAAACACCACATTCAAAGTTACTCATTGACTCCCTGGAGTCCAGATGCAATCTTCCAAGGGGTCTTGTTCAACCACGTGGTGCTTTCAAAATGTTGACTTAGTTGCCCATGTGTTTTAAAGTGGGCTTCCCTGGTGGCTCAGCGGTAAAGAATCCACCTGCCAACGCAGGAGACATGCGTTCAATCCCTGGGTCAGGAAGGTTCCTTGAATAAGGAAATGGCAACCCACACCAGTATTCTTGCCTGGGAAATCTCAAGGACAGAGGAGCCTGGCAGGCTACAGAAGAGTCGGACACGACTTAGCAACTTAACAACATTTTTTTAAAGTTAGAGATTTCACTTTTTAAAAATGTGACATTTGGGGACTTCCCTGGGGGTCCGGTGGTTAAGAATCCGCCTGCCAATGCAGGAGACACAGGCTCCATCCCTGGTCCAGGAAGCTCCCACATGTCGAGGGGCAGCTAAGCCTGAGCGCCACAACTCTCTGGCCCACTTTCTAGAGCCCATGCTCTGCAATGAGAGAAGCCCCTGCGATGCACACTCTGCGTGCGCTCACGCACCACAACTAGCCCTCACTCACTGCAACTAGAGAGAGACTGTGCAGCAACAAAGACCCAGCACAGCCAAGTGAATTAAAAAAAAAAACAAACCTTAAATGTGAATTATTGGGAATACTTGAAAAGCCAGAATATCTGAAAGCAGTGACCTAAAATCCTGCATGGCAACAGTAAGAGCAGCCGGGCAGTGTCTGTCCCCTTTGGAAGGGACACGGACTCATCAGACCACCAGAGTCTCCTCCACCCTCTGGCCCCACCCACCTTGTTCATGGACCAACTGGCCCCCCGTAGGTTGAGAGTTTCAAGTCCTGCACTAAAAGATATTCTGCGAGGTGGGGGTTTGGGAGCAGAGGAAGGACGGCCTTGGGGCTGTGTTCTGAATCGTCCTTTCCTTTCTGATGCCTGCTTGTCTGCCCACCTGCCTTGCCCACCACAGAATATACCATAGCGCCAACCAGACCATCAGCTCCAGAAATGCATTGCAAGGGAAAGTCATATTCCCTTCACACATTTATTTCGCAAATATTTGTGGAGCCCCCACTAGGTGCAAGGAATTTTGTCTTATTGGCATGCATTTCGAGGAAGCTGCCAAAAGGCAGTCACTTCTGATCCTTTAGGTCTTTAACTCTTGTCCCACAACCTCTGCACTGTGACTTCTCCAAGCGGCATCCAAGCTCCCGCCACTGCTCCTGTAAATGGGCCATTAAAGACTCCTCTATGTGGCTCTGGCTGCCCCTTGCAGCTCCCTGACCCCGCCTTTCAGATGCTTCTGGGTCTCAGCTAACACATCCCTCACTTCCCTGTGTGTAGTCACAGCTGGAAGTCCAGCCCCTGGGCCTGTGCTTCCCAGCCAGGCCTCATTACAGCGTCCTCAGGCTGAGCAGAAGGTGTGGATCTCATGCTCCAAACTCAGCCTGGCAACTTTTATGGGGGCTCAGGCTTTAACTGGGGAGTTTAAAGAGCTGAGGGTTTTATGTGAGATGGCTGGCATGCCAATCCCCACAGGTAGCCACAGCCAAAGTCTGCAGAAGGAAAACAGTGGGTTCTCCAGGCGGAGGCAGGAGGAGGAACTGCTGCCCAGTTGTCCCCCGATCCTTGAACCCAGG
Source organism: Antilocapra americana (assembly GCA_007570785.1). Taxonomy (NCBI): domain Eukaryota; kingdom Metazoa; phylum Chordata; class Mammalia; order Artiodactyla; family Antilocapridae; genus Antilocapra; species Antilocapra americana. Next base: position 2,291,902 of record ML663006.1, read on the forward strand.
CCTGTTGCCTTCACAAGGGAGCAACAGAGGATTCATCAGGCCGAGGTGAGCTTGTCCATGCCACCCCAAATATGCTACCCAGCCAAATCCCCGGAGCCTGGTGTGACGACCACACTCCCTTGCCTGTGTGCACTCACAGGTGGACTAATGCTGTTCAGGATCATGGAATAATAGGAACTATTTCTCACTGGGAACATCGCATTTTTTCCAATAGGGTCATAATATGTCTTTCTGCCTGGTGATTAATAATTTAGACTATAGGCCAGACCCAAACTGTTATTTTTTTTTAATTTATTTTAATCAGAGTATAAAATGTTACTTTCTCCTGTACAGCAATGTGAATCAGCTCTGCGTATACACATATCCTCCTGAGCCTCCCTCCCACCCTTCCCTGCCCCACCCCTCTAGGCCATCGCAGAGCACTGAGCTGAGCTAGTGTCCTACAGCGGCTTCCCACTAGCTATCTGTTTTACACATGTTAGTGTACATATGTCAACGCTCCTCTCTGAATCTGTCCCAGCCTCTCCTTTCCCCCCTCTCCACTTGTGTGCACAAGTTCATTCTCTTCATCTGTGTCTCTATTCCTGCCCACCTATAGATGCATTGCCACCATTTTTCCAGGTTTCATATACATGCATTAACAGATGACATTTGTTTTTCTCTTGCTTAAAGTTATTATAAAATATTAGCTGTATTCCCTGTGCTGTACAATATCCCCGTGTAGCTTATTTATTTTATACCTGTTAGTTTGTACCTTTTGTTTGTTTGGTGAATAAGTTTCTTTTACCATTTCTTAGATCCCACATATAAGTAATATCATACGGTATTTGTCTCTGTCTGACTTACTTCTCTCAGTATGACAATCTCTAAATCCACCCTGTTGCTGAAAATGACATTATTTCATTCTCTTCTTATGGATAAGGAATACTCCATTGTACACATATATGTACCACAGTTTGTACCTCTTAGTACCATTCTCCTATCTTACTCCTCCTACCAACTCTCTCCCCACTGGTAACCAGTTCTTTGTTCCCTACCTCTGTTTTGTTATTGTCATTCATTTGTTTATTTTTCAGATTCCACGTATAAGGAACAATGTACATGACTGTCTTCCTCTGTCTGACCTAGTTCACTAAGCATAATACCCTCCAGGTCCACCCATGTTGCTGCAGATGGCAAAATTTCATTCCTTTTCATGGCTGGGTAATAGCCCAGTGAGTTTGGTTTTTAATCTTGATCTATAGACAGGAGAATGTGGGTTTATTTGGGGAAGGGGTGGGGCCAATGGAAGGAACCACTTAATTCTCACCTTTTATTTTAGGCTCAGACAGAAGCCTCTATGAGAGGTTTGGGGAGATAATTCAGGGAGGAGATACGACAGAAAGGCAATTGTGATTAAGACTTTGCCTTCCAATGCAGGGGTTATAGGTTCAGTCCTTAGCCAGGGAACTAAGTTCCCTCATTCCTCACGGCCAAAAAAGCAAAACATAAAACCGAGCATCTTGTAACAAATTCAATAAAGACTTTTTAAATGGTTTGCATTAAAGAAAAAAAAAAAGAGGGCCTTTGGGAGTTTCTACGGCCCCCCCCATTTCCCCCTCAGTTGTGACATTATGAACACCTGAACAAGTTAAACAAATGGGAGCTTCAAATTCCTACCTGCCTTTTCCCTTCCCTCCTGACTTTCCCAGGGAAGTGGGCCAACAGAAGGATGGCCAGATGGGAGATCTGGGTCCCTGGGTCTGCCCTTCCATCACTGTGTGACCCAAGAAGTACATTTTCTATCTTTGGGCCTCAGTTTACCCATCTGTAAAGTGGAAGTGAATGGACTAGGTAAAATGACAACTCGATTTTTCTCTTGGTTTTGTTTTTTTCTCTCTCTCTCAATGGCCACTTCTGGGCCATTGGTTGAGACCGCCTGACACATTCTGTTGAGAAATAAATTAGCAAATCCCTACCCCACCGCTTCCCCTCAGGCAGCACAAAACCTGGCATGCATTCCGAATTCTACTTGGCTGTCATTTATAACACACATCCAACAGGTCTTCACTGCAGGGTCCAGTTTTGGCTTCCTTGAGAGGTAGAGGGATAAACCGAAGTCACTGCAAAGCAGTACAAGAGAAAAATCCTGCTAGATTATCACACTTAATATTTCCTCAATCTTGGTTTTTTTCACCTATTCTTAATTCAACAGCAATTGTTTTTAGCAACTCAAATCCAATTAGATTTTCCCAAAGAATTCAGTTTCATCTCTCTGGATGCAGTTCTTCCTCTATACACTCATTTTTCATTGGCTTCTATGAAATGTTATTAAATTGTATAATTACAAGAACAAGGAAGAATAGATCCTGGTTTCATGGGGTCTGAAGCTTATGCAATTTGACAGCCCCTTTGAAGGAACAGAAAACGCAATTACAAATATAGAATTAGACACAAATACCATACTTATTGAGAATGAGAAGAGAAATCACAAGTTTCCCCTTTTTAAAAAGGTGGAAAGCCTGTAAAAGTGAAAGTTGCTCAGTCATGTCGGACTCTTTGCAACCCCATGGACTATACAGTCCATAGAATTCTCCAGACCAGAATACAGGAATGGTAGCCTTTCCCTTCTCCAGGGGATCTTCCCAACCCAGGAATCAAACCCACGTCTCCCGCATTGCAGGCAGATTCTTTGCCAGCTGAGTCACAAGAAAGCCTGTAAGTAGGGCTTCCCTGGTGGTCTAGTAGTTAAAAATCTGCCTTGCAATGCAGGGGACACTGGTTCGATCCCTGGCCTGGGAAGATCCCACATGCCATGGGGCAACCAAGCCCACGTGCCACAGCTACTGAGGCCTGCGTGCCCTGGAGCCAGTGCTCTGCAACCGGAGAGGTCCTCCCACCACAACTGGAGCATAGCCCCTGCTCGCCGCAGCTAGAGAAGGCTCATGCGCAACAACGAAGACCCAGTGCAGTCAAGAATAAATACATAGAAAAATAAAAAATAAAGAAAAATAAAAAAAAGAAAGCCTGTAAGTATCACAAAGTCCAGAGAAAGAGATCATAATATTTATTATTAATGAATTACCTCTCACATGGCTACAATATTTTTACCCTAAACTTCTGACCACAAATTCTTAATCATTTCTTTATGAGACAATCATCTTATAATGATGTCTTTTCTTGAAAGACTAGAATTCAGTATTTTCTTAAGCAGGGTTAATTGCTTTGTTTATGTTTGAGACACAAAAATATTGAAATTCCTCTCTGTTTGTAGCACCTACTACAGGTTGTGCCCTGGAACCACAGAAATTGATCGGTTCTATTTTACATGATTTCCACCAAACCGAGGAGAGGGTATAGGGTGAGTATACCTGTCAAAGTTAAAGGCCTGTCCAACTCTTTTGCAGCCCCATGGACTGTGGCCCACCAGGCTCCTCTGTCCATGGGATTTCCCAGACAAGAATACTGGAGTGGGTTGTCATTTCCTCCTCCAAGGGATCTTCCCAACCCAGGGACTGAACCCAAGTCTCCTGCACTAGCAGGCAGATTCTTTACCACTGAGCCAGTAAGGAAGCCCCTGTTAAAGCATTCAAGCATATTCCTGAAAGGAAAGAATTAGTCTTTTGACTAGTTATCATTCTAACTGAGTCCTCTGCTCACAGTTTTACTCATCTGATCACTAAGAGAATTTTTCATAGACTAGCTCCTGGCTCTATGTATTTCAAACCTTGTTTCTCCTCCCCAGACCTCTGGTGCCAGGCACTATAGAACATATTCATATTGAAATAGGTTGTCTGATCCTCCACTTGTTCGTAGGTCACACAATCAGTGAGTAGTCATAACAGGTGGTAGGAGCATTTTTGGAAGCCATTTCTCTGTTGGAATGGCTAGATAAACTTTCACATACAGATGACTTCAAACCACACAAGTATAGCCCATTGAATCCAGTCTAAATATATCCCTACATCAACTTTCCACTAGCAGTCACTTCAGTGACCTCTGACATTTGGGAGAGTGGAAAAAGACAGTAGTTTTAACCAACAATAATTAAAATATTTTACTTTGAAAAATGTTTAAAAACATGAAAGAATTTCGATAAAGCACTGTTGTCTAAAATAGATACCAAGAATCTTCAAGGTCAACAATAAGGAAATGAACAACTAGATTAAAAAATGAGCTGAAGGCCTTAATAGACACCACATGGAAGAAAAAATGCAAATGGAAAATAAGCATATAAAAAGATGTTCAACATTATATGTCATTAGGGAATTGCAAATGAAAGTTACAGTGAGATATCACACTACACACCTATGAGAAGGGCCAAAATCCAAAACACTAGCAACATCCAAAGTCAGTGAGGATGTGAAGAAATAGGAATTATCATTCACTGCTGGTGGGAACATAAAATGGTACAACCACTGTGGAAGAGCACTGAAGGTTTCTTACAAAATACCCTTACCATACAATCCAGTAATCATGCATCTTGATATTGATTCAAATGAGTTGAAAATGTGTGTCCATTCGAAAGCCTGCACAGAGATATTTATGGCAGCTTTATTCACAATTGCCAAAACTTGGAAGCCACCAAGATGTCTTCAGTAAGTGAATGGATAAATAAACTGTGGTCCATACAGGTAACAGAATATCAATCATGGGTAATAAGAAATCAGTTACTGAGCCATGAAAAAAGATGGAGGAAACTTAAATGCATGTTACTCAGTGAAAGAAACCAATCTGACAAGACTGCATGCTAGATTATGCCAACTATATAACATTCTGGAAAAGACAAAACTATGGAGACAGTAAAAAGATCAAGGGGTTATCAGAGGTTATGGGGCAGGGAGGAATGAATAGGCAGAGCACAGAGGGTTTGCAGGGCAATGAAACTGTTCTATATGATAATACAATGATGGATACATGTTATTATACATGTTTGCATAGGGAATGGAAAAGGTCAGCTATCTGTTGAATCAATGAACCAGAGGATGATAAAGAGAGTTTCTACCGTCATTGCTAACATTTGTTGAACTTTGCTACATATCAGACAGCGCTACTTGCTTCATATTATATCTTTTAAACCTTCACAGCAGCTCTGTTGCATATGTGTGTGTGTGTGTGTGTGTGTGTGTGTGTGTGTATGCGCTAAGTCACTTCGGTTGTGTCCTAACCTTTGTGACACCATGCACTATAGCGGGCCAGGCTCCCCTGTCCATGGGATTCTCCAGGCAAGAATACTGGAGTGGGCTACCATGCTGTCCTCCAGGGGATCTTCCTGACCCAGGGATCGAACCCGTGTCTCTTGTGTCTCCTTGCATTGGCAGGCAGGTTCTTTACGACTAGCACCACCTGGGAAGCCTTCACAGCAGCTCTATTAGTACTATCAATTTAGACAGGAAGAAACTGAGGCTCTGAAGAGTATAATGAATTACCAGCAGCCCTACTTCCAGGTGGTCAGTGAAGCTGGGATTCAGACAGCGGTGCACCAGGCTCCACTAAATCATGCTGCCTTAATCCAGGACTTCGGGTGATGTACTATCCTGCCTATCTTTATTATCATTTGCATAATGGTTTAGTAGTACTTGCCTTGAAGTCTTCCCTGAGGCTGTGCACCTAAAAGTCAAAATAAGATCATGGAACAGAGAACACCTTCTTTTTTGTTTTTTTACTGCCCCCTTTTTTTTTTTTCCTTTCTTTCTTTTTTAACTTTACAATATTGTATTTTGGCTTTGCCATACATTGACATGAATCCGCCATGGAATGCTACATGTATTTGTCAGAATCCAACCAGAAAACAAACTGCTAAAGGTCTTTCAAACAGAAGGGGTTTAATAGAGGGAACTGACTACCCAAATGATGGAAGAGCTGAGACATCAACAGGAAGTGAGGAAGCCCCCTAGAAGCTGGCAAGAACAAGGAGCAGCTACCTCCCTTGGGCTGGAGGGGTAACAACAGAAGGTAGCTTTGCCAGAACCAGAAGCTGGGGCATCCTGTGAGTGCTAGAGCCCTAGTAGGGGCTGCCCACGAAGCGGAAATCAAGAGAGGAAGGGGCTATCCTAGCAGAGATTGAGCCAAGGAGAAAAAGCAACAGCTACAGGTGATGCTTCCAGAGCACAGAGTGGGTAGAAATACGCTGGCTTCTCCCCTTCTATCACTCTCTAGTTTTCCGGCATTTTTCCCATCAGCCTGTCCTTTCTGAGAGGCTGGGAACCAGAGTTTCCTATGATGCAGAGAATGGTACAGAAGGGAAAGAATAAGCAGTGGATTTGAGGGCAAGCTTGCTATTAAATGGGCTTCCCAAGTGGCGCTAGTGGCAAATAACGCACCTGCCAATGCAAGAGACATAAGAGACGTAGGTTCAATCCCTGGGTTGGGAAGACCCACTGGAGGAGGGCATGGCAACCCACTCTAGTATTCTTGCCTGGAGAATCACATGGACAGAGGAGCCTGGTAGGCTACAGTCCACAGGGTCGCAAAGAGTCAGACACAACTGAAGCGACTTGGCACGCACACACTTACTGCTATTAAACACACCACCACATATGCAAGATGCTGGTATTATAGGAGAGAACTGCAGGGTGCCAATTAACAGAGGAGGAATTAGACACAGGATTCCAAAATGTCACGCAAGTTTTCTTCTCCTAGAACAAACAGGTGAGAATACAGTGAAAAATATTCAACCAGCAGATCCCACATTTCTGAATAAAAGCTTGACTGCACAATAACGATGAGGCGGAGGAGCAGAGAAAGAAAAGGAAAGTAGACGGCTAATATATTCTATCCTGCCTGAAACCAAGCTGCAAAAGGATAACACTCCAAGGGTAGGGTTTATTTTCATCTTAAAGAGAAGCCTTAGGACTGATGGAAGTGACCTGCCCTTCTCTGAAGGGCCCTCTGGTGAGGAGATGTGATGAACTCAGCCCCGGAGACTAGGAATGACGCCGGCCTTCTGGCTCCTACGATCCTTCAGAAACTGACAGCCTCCCCATCCAGCAGTCAGCCCGGGCAGAGGCAGCTCTGACTATTCCTGCTTAAGGGTGGGTACGGGAGGGAGAGAGCAGCTCCAGCCTGAAGCCACTATTCCCACTTCACTCTTCATTGATGCTCTTCCCTGGACCCAATCTTGAGAGGCAAATGCAGTTTCACTGAAGGCACCATTGCTCCACCAAGCCTGGTGTCAGCACATAGCTCCTGAGTCCAGGGCTGTAGGTACCCATCTGCCTTGGAAGCTGCCAGCACCCTATGCTGTAGCTTCATAAACCATATTTAGCTCCGTGGGGTACATGTCCACTCTCCCCTGTGGCTGGAACACCCTACAGCTTCTCTTCAGGTTAGCAATGACTCAGCTGTCAATAAATATCACTTCCTCATGTAAGTTTTCTATGTGCAAGTGAAGTCACTTCAGTTGTGTCCAACTCTCTTCCACTGTATGGACCACAGCCCGCCAGGCTCCTCTGTCCATGGGATTCTCTAGGCAAGAATACTGGAGTGGGTTGCCCTGCCCTCCTCCAGGGAATCTTCCTGATCCAGGGATCAAATCTGTTTCTCTTAAGTCTCCTGCACTGGCAAGCAGAAGTTCTTTATCACTAGTGCCACCTGGAAAGCCCTGAAACTGAACTCCAAAAGTGGCTTCATAGCACTTCGTACTTACCCTTACTGGTACACTCTTCTTTTACTACTCATGGAATGACCTAGACCTGAGGTCAGCAACTACAACCAGTGGGCCAATGCAATCCATTGTCAGTTTGTGTAAATAAAGTTTTATTGGCACACAGCCATGTCCATTCATTTACATATTGTCTCTGGCAGCTTTCACACTACAATGGCTGACCTGAGTAGTTGCAACAGAGACCTCATGGCTAGGGATCTTTATAAATGTACATCTAAAGTTAAAATCTTAAATCCTCTTTGCATCTTTCTGTTGAGTTCAGGATAGCATCCAAACTCAGAGGACAACAGCAACAAAAACAATGTTATTAGTCTGAAATCTAAAATAGACAAGCAGGTTATATATACTGGACACTCCAGGATCAGTATAGGCATGAAGCACCTGGCACAGTACTCAACACGATGCAGTCATGTGACAATGTCAGTTTCCTACATTCCAATATCCCATGCCTACTGCATCTTCAGCTTTCATAGTGAGCAGACATCAGATCTGGCAAGGCTCATTATGTAGTTCTAAGGAGTTCTGCATTACCACTGGCCTGACTATATTTGTTCACTTTACATAAAAACAAATCAAGACCACACTTAAGTTAAATGCTGTCCAGTGAACAATTAGGGCATTCTGTTTACTCATCCATCTACACGCTCATTTAGTCAACAAACTTTTACGTAGCATGGATGCTAAATCAGGCAGTGGGCAAGACACAAGATACAGGAATTGCAGAGAAGGAATGGAAACTCAGATGTAGAGAATGGACTTGTGGACACAGTAAAGGAGGGAGTGAGTGGGACAAATAGGGAAAGGAGCATCAACATATATACGCTATCATATGTAAAATGGATAGTTGGTGAGAAGTTGCTGCATAGCACAGGGAGCCCCATCTGGTGCTCTGTGATGACTTAGAGGGATGAGAAAGGGGGATGGGAGGGAGGGGATATAGGTATCATGATGGCTGATTCAGGCTTCCCAGGTATTGCTAGTGGTAAAGAATCCACTTGTCAATACAGGGGTTCAATCCCTGGTCTGGGAAGATCCCTTGGAGGAGGGCAAGGCAACCCACTCCAGTATTCTTGCCTGGGAAATCCCACGGACAGAAGAACCTGGCAGGCTATGGTTCACAGGGTTGCAAAGAGTCTGAAGCGACTTAGCATGCACACATGGCTGATTCGTGTTGTACAGCAAAAACCAACACAATATTGTAAAAATTGTTAAAAGAAATAAAAATGAATAGAACAACGACAACAACAAAGAATGGAAAGAAAAGATCAAACTGTTCTCCTGAGGTGGTTTTAAATGAAACAAGGGGCATCGTTTGACAAGATAGAGCGTGGCCAAAGGAACAGTATAAAACAGCATCCCCACCAAAGGATGCTGACAATTTCCCCCGTTGAATGTGAAGCTGCGAACTCTTCAGGCATCCCCCGGGCTGGACCGTCCAGAGCTCTTCTCGCCAAGTGAACTTCAGAGTTGCCTGCTGGGCGCCCTCCCCCAGCCATGTCCAAGGACGGAACCCAGCCAGGGGCCTCAAACAGGCAGAAATATTTATGCCACATCCAGAAAACCAAACCTCAGAGACGGAGCTGATGCCACTTGAAAGGAATCGGGGTGGAATCTCCGGAGATTAAGAAAGTGACAGTGACCGAGATGCAGAAGGGGAGAAGGGTGAGAAGAGGTAGAGATTAAAGCAGCTGGGCCATCTGTTACTTTGATTGGTGCCTTTTTCTGTTTCAAAGGGAATTAAGGGAGATGAATTAAGACTTCATTAGATCCCGACAGCTTCAGGAGTATTAATCCGTCTTCCATTTACAATAAGACTCACCGGTCTCTGCAAGGTCAGGGTGAAGGAAAGAGAAAGCTGTTGATGTGTTCCCATCTCGCTGCCCTGTGCCCCCCGCCTCTTGCCTCTGGTCACTTTCCCTTTCATGCCTTTGTTTGACACATAGGAAAGAATCATGAGGTGTTGAGTATCGTTAACTTCCAAACACCTATGAAATCAGTAGGAAAGTGCAAACACTGCGGACCCCAACCGTCTCAGCCAATGATCTGTCCTAAAGTCCTCCCCTCTGGAGAGGAAAAGAGCAGAGCTTGGCAGGCGGACAGTCTCAGAGAGAGAGAAGTGAATGAGCAGGAGGGGGACACGCAGGATAAATGAAAATATGATTGACTTCTTACCTCGGTCCGGCTCACACATGGTTCTGAGCATTTAATAAACGGGTTGACACTCCGAGTTCCCCTCATTAGGGGAACGTGGAGACCTGGATTACCGTAAATCAGAAGGCCGAGTTATCAAAGCTTGTGATCTTTAACTGTGTCAGGGCGCCCTCCTGTCTGCTCATAGAGGCAGCAACCCGCAAGCTGCAAAGAATTAGCCACCAGGCCATGATTTAAGACACTCACACACACAGACAACCACACACCAGTGGAGGAGGTGGGAGGCTGGGCCAGGCAGGGGAAGGTTGCCCAAGTAGCCCACTCAAGTCCTGCTGTCTCTGGGATGCATGGCCCCTGTGGAGAGGAGTGGGGAAGGGTGAGGAGTGACTGACCCTGTGATGGACCAAGTAGCAGATCCGTGTGCTTGGTGAGATTAGGAGCCAGCACTGGAGACCTTTCAATCCTTTGGTTTCCCAGCCTGCATTCATATCAGAATCTAGAGACGCAGATGTAGGAAACGGACATGTGCACGTGGCGGGGTGGGGCTGCACTGGGATGCTGGGATTGACCTACATACACTGCCATGTGTAAACCAGCTAGCTAGTGGGGATGTGCTGTAGAGCACAAGGAGCTCAGCTCAGTTCTCTGTGAGGACCTAGATGGATGCGATGTGGGAGGGAAGGTCCAAGAGAAAGGGGATCGATATACAGATATTGCTGATTCGGGCTTCCCTGGTGGTTGAGACAGTAAAGAATCTGCCTGCAATGCAGAAGACCCAGGTTCAATCCCTGGGTTGGGAATATCCCCTGGAGAAGGGAATGGCTACTCACTCCAGTATTTCTGTCTGGAGAATCCCACGGACAGAGGAGCCTGGCATGCTACAGTCCATACGGTTGTAAAGAGTAGGACACAACTGAGCAACAGACACCAACTTACTATAGCTGATTCACTTTGTTGTACAGCAGAAACTAATACAACATTGTAAAGCAACCGTACCCCAATAAAAAAAAAATCTAACATAAAACTGTTGGGTAATTTGTATAAAGACTTATCTATCCCCAGACTCAAAACTTGCATCCAATCAACATACACGCACTTTATTTATAAAATGGATAACCAACAAGGTCCTACTGTATAGCACATGGAACTCTGGCAGCCTAGATAAGAAGGGAGATTGGGGGAGACTGGATACATGTACATGTATGGCTGAGTCTCTGTGCTGTCCACCTGAAACTATCACAACATCTTTAATTAGCTATACTCCAATGCAAAATAAAAAGGTTTTAAAAATTTTAAAAATTGCATCCATGAGAAATCAGTGCATAGATTCACAAAAAGATTTGCAAGCGAATGTTCACAGCTGCTTCATAATTGCCCCAAACTGGAACCAACCCAATTATTCTTCAGTGGGAGAATGGATTAAACTACTGTGGCACATCCATACAGTGGAATAGTATTCAGCAAAGAAAAAACCCTCCTGATGCAGTAGACAACACACATGAATTGCACAGACCTAGTGTTGAGTCAAAGACCCCACACACAAGAAAGTAAACACTGCATTTATGTGAAGTTCAAACACAGGCAAAACTAGTCTATGGCAGGATTATATAAGTGAGAACAGTAGCAGGATAGAAAGACACGACTGGAGACATAAGGGAAATTTCTGGGGAGATGGAAAAGTTCTGTTTCTTAATCAGAATGATGGTTACATGAGCAGATACATTCATAAAAACTCATCATTCAGTTCAGTTAATTGTTGCCTATTTTAGGAAGGGAGGTCCAAGAAGGAGGGGACATATGTTTCAGTTCAGTTCAGTTCAGTCACTGAGTTGTGTCTGACTCTTTGAAATCCCATGGACTGCACCTCACCAGGCTTCCCTGTCCATCACCAACTCCCAGAGCCTACTCAAACTCAGGTCGGTGATGCCATCCAACCATTTCATCCTCTACCGTACCCCTCTCCTCCTTCCTTCAATCTTTCCTAGCATCAGGGTCTTTTCCAATGTGTCAGGTCTTCATATCAGGTGGCCAAAGTATTGGAGCTTCAACTTCAGCATCAGTCCTTCCAATGGACACTGAGGACTGATTTCCTTTAGGATGGACTGGTTGGATCTCCTTGCAGTCCAAGGGACTCTCAAGAGTCTTCTCCAACACCCCAGTTCAAAAGTATCAATGATATGCTGGGGCAGCCTTGAAAACATTGCAGGAGGGCAGCTACTCTAGGAGAAGCATGTGCAAAGGCCCTGAAATCCACTTTATTTATTTGTTTCTGTAGTATGTACTATGATGTAATTTGGTGTGGGGGGGTATAGTTTAGACATATGCATACCTATGGTTGATTCATGTTGATGTATGGTGGAAATCAATACAATACAGCAAAACAATTATCCTCCAACTAAAAATTTTTAAAAATAGTTGCATGTTTTAGTATGTCTGAACTACATCCCCTCAAAAAATTACAATGCAATAACATACTGCAAAAACAAATAAATAAATGACTAAATGTGGATTTCAGAGCCTTTGTATAGGCTTCGCCTGGATTACCTGCCCCTTGCAATATTTTCAAGGCTGCTCCATCATGTCATTCAAGTCTTAGCTTAACCATTACCCGTTCAGAGAGCTCAGCTATTCTCCATTGCATGGTCCTATCTTATTTGTTTTCATCTTCCCAATTATGCTCAGAAATTGTCTTTTGTATGTATTTGCTTGTTCTCTGCCTCCTCCTTTAGTCCCACCTGGACTGTAAGCTCCCAAGGGAAAAGGGGTCTTAACCAGCCCCAGACCTGCTTTATTTGACATCAATGTGCTTCCCCACCTCTGGCTTCTGATTGAGGTTTGGCCAATGGGAAACCCTAGCAGGAGACTAAAAGAAAAGAGGAGGGGGAGGTTAGGATGCTGTCTCTACCTGGTGAGGCCTCTACTAGCTGGCTGCATCTCTAGATCTGCGGTTGTCAACTGGGGATAATGGTGCTCCAGGGGACAAGAGGCCACAGACGCTGCAAGACACCCTACAATGCACAGGACATCCCCCACCACAGAGAATTCTCCAGCTCTAAATAACAACAGTGCCACAGTTAAGAAAGCCCATTCTAGATGAAGATCACAGTTCACCTAAGGACTTCTCACCAAGGAGATGTCCAGATACAGGTAACAATGCCCCCTTCCTTCAGGCCTAGGGGTTGAAAAATCCCCAATGTTGGGACTTCCTACGTAGTCCAGTGATTAAGAATCTGCCTGTCAATGCAGGGGACATGAGTTCAGATCTCTGGTCTGGGAAGATTCCACAGGCACGGGGCAACTAAGCCCATGCACCACTACTACTGAGCCTGTGCTCTAGAGTCCCTGTTCCACAATGAGAGAAGCCACTGCAATGAGAAGCCCATGCAACATAGCTAGAGAGTAGCCCCCGCTTGCCGCAACTAGAGAAAGTCCATACAGCAACGAAGACCATGCATGCATGCTAAGTTGCTTCAGTTGAGTCCGACTCTTCTGCAAACCCATGGACTGTAGCCCACCAGGCTCCTCTGTCCATGGGGATTCTCCGGGCAAGAACAATATTGAGGGTTGCCATGCCCTCCTCTAGGGGAATCTTCTGGACACAAGGATCAAACCTGCATCTCTTACTTCTCCTATATTGGCAGGTGGGTTCTTTGCCACTAGTGCCACCTGGGAAACCCAGTGAAAACCCAGTGTAGCCAAAAATTAAAAATAAATAACTAACTAAATAAAAAAAATTAATGCTTAAAAAATAATTGCAATGTTGCTAGCTCCTGGGTATTGCACTATCCTTTATGCTTCTTCCGTATTCCACCCATGTCTATGAAACTCTTCAGATTATCCTAGTCTATAGCCTATGGACTATGCTATCTCCCATAGAACTCTGATAGACACACTATTTCATCTCCAGTAACTAAGCATCCAGTAAATATCAATAAGTATCTGCTAAATTAACTAAGTAATTAATAATGGAGGCTCTCCCTAGGAGATTTGGATTTAGAAGTCAATGATAAATCTTGGAATTTACCACTGTTAAGATTCCCCAGGTGAGGGGAAACTACGTTTTCAGGGTCACAACTCTTTGAGGAGTAGTCTAGGGTCCAGAAAGTCCCTGGTCTTGATATTGATTGTGAATACCATGATACTTTGTCACTTTTCCTTGAACTGTTTTTCCTGTAACATTGCCAACTCCTCTGGACATAAAGCAGATCCTGAAATCCAGACCTCCCAGATGTCAAACAGGAACATTTAAGCTGTGAGATTCTGATTCATCTACACATGGCTCTGAACATCTAGGGCTGGAGGGACCAATCTACAGATGGACAAAAACTCCAAGGACAGATATTTCTGGCTCAGTCCAAGATTCTGCCACATCCAAGCTCCTTGACCTGCTAAGATGCAGTCGCCTTGTGTGGAAATTGGAGATGATAGAGTTTACCACTCACGTTTGGTTCTAAGGCCTCCATGAGATGATATTTATGAATTGTGTGGCCAAGTGCTGGGCACAGAGTAAGATTTCAGAGGTTGGTGTTGATGGCTGAGCTGCCCTCCGGTCCAGTTCTCTGCATTTGGTGTTCTAGAATCGAATCCTCAGAGCTCCCAAAGTGACTGGGCAAAGATAACTTTTTCTCGTTGTTCAGTCACTAAGTTGCATCTGACTCTTTGCAACCCCACAGACTGCAGCATGCTAGGCTTCCCTGTCCTTCACTATCTCCCTCAGTTTGCTCAAACTCCTGTCCACTGAGTCAGTAATACCATCCAACCATCTTATCCTCTATCATCCCCTTCTCTTCCTGCCTTCTATCTTTCCCAACATCAGGGTCTTTTCCAGTGAGTTAGCTCTTTGCATCAGGTGGCCAAAGTATTGGAGCTTCAGCATCAGTCCTTCCAATGAATATTCAGGGTGGATTTCCTTTAGGATGGACTGGTTTGATCTCTTTGCAGTTCAAGGGACTCCCAAGAGTCTTCTCCAGCACCACAGTTCAAAATCAACTGGAATCTTAAAGGAAAAAAAAGGAAACTCAATCCTCTGTACTCTTGGCTAAAATATGGGCTGTGGAAAAGCCAGTCTCCAGCCACTAAGGTCCAGACCATTGGTTTAAATGTTTACAATAGGCTTAAACTTGCCAGTGGGGGTGGGGGTGGGGGAATAATCTGCATTCCTTTGTGAGTTTAAGTGGACAGGCTTCCCCTAGGTTTTCTCAAAGGAGTGGAATTAGCATCTCGCATTTTATCTTCTCTCTTCACATCCAGATTCAAGTCTTTAACACTGGGGAACTTTCAGGTTTTGTACTCAGGAAGAGAGAATTAGCTTGGAAGAAAGAAAAAAGAAGCTTACCTTCTTTCCTCCACAATTTGAGGGCACTTTGGAGATGTGAACACTGATTAGTCTGAGAGAAAACCAGACAGGTGGGCTTTTAATATAATTTAGACCCAAAGACGTTCCCAAGAGAAGGTGAGCAGAAGGGAAATTTTCTTTAATGGCCATTGCATTTAAGTTTGGTACTGTCTAATTCTGAGGCTTGGGTTCTTCTTTTGGAAACTGGGGATCTATTCATCCCATGTGATCGAGGTAATGACTGACTTGGCTTGAATTGAGACACTTTTTAATCTTTTTAGTGTTTTTATTTATGTATTGGCTGCGCTGGGTCTTCTTTGCTATGGATGGGCTTTCTCTAGTGGCTGAGAGCGGGGGCTACTCTCTAGTTGCTGTGTGCAGGCTTCTCATTGCAGCGACTTCTCTTGTTGAAGAGGACAGGCTCTAAACGCAAGGGCTTCGGTAGCTGAGGCACACTGGCTTAGTTTCTCCGCAGCTTGTGGAATCCTCCCAGGTCAGGGATCCAACCTGTGTCTCCTGCACTGGCAGGCATATTCCTATCCACTGTGCCACCAGGGAAGCCCTTGAATATACATACAGTTTCAGAAATTATCTCAGTTCAGTTCAGTTCAGTCATTCAGTCGTGTCTGATTGTGACCCCATGGACTGCAGCACGCCAGGCTTCCCTGTCCATCACCAACTCCCGGAGCCTACTGAAACTCATGTCTATCACGTCAGTGATGCCATCCAACCGTCTCATCCTCTGTCATCCCCTTCTCCTCCCACCCTCAATCTTTCCTAGCACCAGGGTCTTTTCAAATGAGTCAGTTCTTCCCATCAGGTGGCCAAAGGATTGGAGCTTCAGCTTCAGCATCAGGCCTTCCAATGAATATTCAGGACTGATTTCCTTTAGGATTGACTGGTTGGATCTCCTTGCAGTCCAAGGGACTCTCAAGAGTCTTCTCCAACAGCACAGTTCAAAAGCATCAGTTCTTCAGCGCCCAGATTTCTTTACAGTCCAACTCTCACATCTATGCACGATTACTGGAAAAACCATAACTGTGACTAGACGGACCTTTGTTGGTAAAGTAATGTCTCTGCTTTTTCATATGCTGTCTAGGTTGGTCACAGCTTTTCTTCCAAGGAGTAAGCGTCTTTTAATTTCATGGCTGCAATCACCACCTGCAGTGATTCTGGAGCCCCAAAAAATAAAGTCTCTCACTGTTTTCATTGTTTCCCTATCTGTTTGCCATGAAGTGATGGACGAAATGCCATGATCTTAGTTTTCTGAATATTGAGCTTTAAGCCAACTTTTCCACTCTCCTCTTTCACTTTCATCAAGAGGCTCTTTAGTTCTTCTTCACTTTCTGCCATAAGGGTGGTGTCATCTGCATATATGAGGTAATTCATATTTCTCCCAGTGATCTTGATTCCAGCTTGTGCTTCCTCCAGCCCAGCATTTCTCATGATGTACTCTGCATATAAGTTAAATAAGCAGGGTGACAATATACAGCCTTGACATACTCCTTTCCCAATTTGAAACCAGTCTGTTGTTCCATGTCCAGTTCTAACTGTTGCTTCTTGACCTGCATACAGATTTCTCAGGAGGCAGGTCAGGTGGTATGGTATGCCCATCTCTTTCAGAATTTTCCACAGTTTATTGTGAGCCACACAGTCAAAGACTTTGGCATAGTCAATAAAGGAAACATAGATGATTTTTCTGGAACTCTCTTGCTTTTTCAATGATCCAGTGGATGTTGGCCATTTGATCTCTGGTTCCTCTGCCTTTTTTAAATCCACCTTGTACATGTGGAAGTTCACAGTCCACATACTGTTGAAGCCTGACTTGGAGAATTTTGAGCACCCCTTTGCTAGCATGTGAGATGAGTGCAATTGTGTGGTAGTTTGAGCATTCTTTGGCATTGCCTTTCTTTTGGATTGGAATGAAAACTAACCTTTTCCAGTCCTGTGGCCACTGCTGAGTTTTCCAAATTTGCTGACATATTGAGTGCAGCACTTTCACAGCATCATCTTTGAGGATTTGAAATAGCTCAACTGGAATTCAATCACCTCCACTAGCTTTGTTTGTAGTGATACTTCCTAAGGCCCACTTGACTTTACATTCCAGGATATGTGGCTCTAGGTTAGTGATCACACCATCATGGTTATCTGGATCATGAAGATCTTTTTTGTATACTTCTTCTGTGTATTCTTGCCACCTCTTCTTAATATCTTCTGCTTCTGTTAGGTCCACACCAGTTCTGCCCTTTATTGTGCTCATCTTTGCATGAAATATTCCCTTGGTAGCTCTCATTTTCTTGAAGGAATTATTTACTACATGCAATTTTATGTACTGCCTTTTTTCATGAATACTCTCTGTCGTGGTCCATTGTCCCCAAGGAATATTGCTTAAATTCTTTCTTCAAATTAGAGAGCTAGGGGATTCCCTGGCAGTCCAGTGATTAATACACTGTGCTTTGAATGCAGAGGGCATGGGTTTGATCCCTGATTGGGAAACCAAGATCCTGCATGCCCCATGGCACAGCCAAAATAAATTAGATAGCTAGAACATTTTATCATAGAACATTTGAACAGTATATATAGACGAATAATGACAAAAGCAAAAATCTCCTGAAATCCCAGACTCCTAAGACAATCATCATTAACATCTTAGGAATGCCCTTTCACACATTAGACTTCCCAGGTGGCTCAGCGGTAAAGAACCCGCCTGCCATGAAGGAGACTCAAGACACTCAGGTTTGATCACTGGGCTCGGAAGATCCTCTGGAGGAGGGCATGGAACCCCACTCCAGTATTCTTGCCTGAGAAATCCCATGGACAGAGGAGCCTGGCAGACTACAGTCCATAGGGTCACAAAGAGTTGGACATAGCTGAGCACCTGAGCAAATTTTCATTCATCTCTTTATGCATTTTATTCTGCTTTTCAAAAATCCAATCTGGTGTTGGAATCAGCTATGATTTGTGAGTTTTAATCCAGCTCTATAGCACTTGAGATTTCATGGCTGGGTAAGGATTTCATCTCTCTGGGCCTCGTTACCTAAATCTATAAAATAGTGTGTATGTCCCCTAGGGAGGTTGTAGCAAAATTTCTACAAATTAGGTGGCTTAAAAGAGCAGAAATTGCTTCTCTCTCAGTTCTGGGGGACAGAAGCCCCAAATTAAGATGTCAATAGGGGTGTACCTTCTGGAGTTTCTGAAGGCAAATTGGTTCAACATCATTCTCCTAACTTCTGGCTTTTCTCCTGCATTTCAGGCAAATTCTTTATTGCTGAGCCAGCAGGGAACCCCTCTTAACTTCTGATGACTGCTGCCAATCATTTGGTTTTGTGGGGCTGGAGTCACTTTACTCAGATGTCTACTTCCATATTTTCATGTCCTTCACCTCCATGTCTATTCTTCTCTTAGTGGGAAGGGCACTTGTCATTAGATGTAAGCCCCAGCATATTCATTGGAAGGACTGATGCTGATGCTGAAACTCCAATACTTTGGCCACCTGATGCAAAGACCCGACTCACTGGAAAAGATCCTGCTGCTGGGAAAGATTGAGGGCAGGAGAAGAAGGGGACAACAGAGGATGAGATGGTTGGATGGCAGCACTGACTCAGTGGATATGAGTTTGAGCAAACTCAGGAGGATAGTGAAGGACAGGGAAGCCTGGCATGCTGCAGTTCATGGGGTCACAAAGAATCGGACACGACCTAGCAAATGAACAATGACCAAGATAATCCAAGATGATCTGACCTCAAGGATCCTAACTGAAGTACATGTGCCAAGATCCTTTGTCCAAATAAACTCATATTCACAGTTTACAGGTGAACATGTTCTTGCTGGGGGGAAGAGGGGTTTGGTTGGGGTTCCCCAATTAACCTAGTACAAATGAGTATAATAACAGTTTCTTCCTCAAGTTACTGTGCTGAACAAGTTAGATGGGATAATGTATACACGGTTCTTGGCATGTGAAAGGTGATCAATAAATGTTGTGTATTAATAATCTTATCTGGAGGGCACTGTTTCTTGAAATCCTTTCTGGAGGAATAAAGTAAGATATAAATAAACAAATAAACCTGAATGAATAATTGTGAAGTTCATAGGAGTGCCAAAAATGTGATTTTCTTGAATCTCCAAGAGCTCTCTCTAGTATTTTAAAGAGGAGATTTATATATATATATATATGCTCTGATCTTTTCCCCTACTCTGTCCCTATAATTTCTCTCTTCTCTCCAGCTTTCTTTCTTCCTGTGGCAGCTCAACAGGTTGGCCATTTTACTTGGAAAAAAAGAAAGCTTCCGAGGGCATGGATGCTTTTAAATCAATTAGGCAAATTACAGTTTATTTAGAATGAAAAACCTCCCATTCATTTCAGCATGGAGCTTTTCATGATTTTGTGACATTGAGGTTCAATAGAAATTATTTGCAGCTTCATTATTTTGAGGCACTGAGTTCCTGTGACTTTTTTTTTAATCTGATAAATGAAAATCAAGACTTAGGAAAGCTGAATGAGGAAGTGACTGTTCACCACAGAAAAAGATGTGTCCTTGACCAAAAGATGCTCCTAGTGCATTTCTGGCAGCTTGATTTTACAAGAGGTAGGTAATAATAGAGCAAGAAAAACAATGGAGTCAGAGTCCAGAGAAATGGTTTATTCTGGGCTAAGCTACCCTCTAACTGTAGGGTATCTGCTGGGAGAGTAACCTCTCTTGATCTCTTTACTATAGAATGAAGGAGACTTAGAAGTCATAATGACCAAGTTCTCCCAGCTTTGGCCTTCTAGAGCCCATCAGCCAATGTCTTCCATTCATCCTTCCAAAGAGTTAACTTCACTCCCTTCATCAGTGGCCAGGGAAGCATTTGAGTTGAATTCAGCACATTTTCTGCAGTTGAAACTCCTTTCATGGCATTTGTTGACTTGGGATCTTCCAGGACTTTTGATCTAAGAACAGGACGTTCCGAAATGAATGAGCAAGACAGGAAATAAGCCAACCGCCACAGGAAGCTGAATAACAGTTTCAAGACAATGCATTCAGACCGGTTCCAAGACTGTGTGTCCACTTGTCCAGTAGCAGGTTCCCAGGTGAAGCCCATGGACAGAAAAAGCAAGAAGGACTTTTGTGACTAGACGGAGATTTGGCTTTTCTCACAAAGGAGTAGCTTAAACAAGGACCACATTTTCTAATTCCTGGTCCATCCCATCACATGTTATACAGAATCGGTGCTTGGCAGGAATGACTCTTGGGACCCAGTGGCTCTCTGTCAACTAGTCAGGAGGTACAGAGGACAGATTATTTCCTAGGGAACACTGACCATGGGGAATTTCCATCAACTCTGGTGGTGGGAGAAAATACGGACAGAGAGGAGTACATTACGGATCTGGCTGAGCGGTTGCTCTAGGTGTCCATGCCCTGGTAACCCACAGTTTGCCTCTTACCCCTTCCCTTCTGGGCCCCAGTTTCATAATGATCCGCGTTATCATCCCTATAATCAACACCACTTTCTTCTTCTCTTCCTCCTCTTTCTCCTCCCCTCCTTCACCTTCCCCTTTCCCTTCTCCTCTTCCTCATCCTCCTTCCATTTCTCCTCATCATAATCTTCATTGTCTCAATCAGCAGCAGTAGCATATCTGCCATTTTTCCCATGTTTACTGTATATCTGACAATATGCTAAGTACTTTACATTCACTTTCTCATAACCATCACAACCAGTCTTAGGAGGTCGGGTTTCCTCCTCTGAATAGATACTGAGCAGAGGATTTAGGTGCATATAACTTATCTGGTGGGGAGGAGTGGTTGATCCCAGGAAACATGGGGAGAGAGGGAGAGATAGGAAGGAAAGCAGAAATTAAAGGTGCATTAATGAGCAGTTAGTGTTGAGGTTAACTGGGGCACAATCCAGCCGACAAACACTGGGACCTCCTACAAATCTGAGCACACTGAAGAATTCTCCCAGTGAGAAAGGAGAGTTACTCACCGTATTTCATTCCCTCCTGGTTGAGGTTACTCCTGGGGGTGTCCACTCCCTGGTGCTTCAGATCTATCCCATCCTGAACAGTCAGAGAAAGCCCTTAGGCATAGGGACTGAACTTTAGCATATTGGGAACGGCCCATCTAACCTAGGGCTTTCCTGGTGGCTCAGATGGTAAAGAATCTGCCTGCAATGCAGGAGACCCCGGTTAGATCCCTGGGTTGGGAAGATCTCCTGGAGAAGGGAATGGCTACCCACTCCAGTATTCTTGCCTGGAGAATTCCATGGACAGAGAAGCCTGGGGGATTCAGTCCATAGGGTCACAAAGAGTTGAACATGCCTGATTCAACTGAGCACACACACGCATGGCTTGTGGGATCTTAGTTCCCTAATCAGGGATCAAACCCACGTCCCCTGCAGTGGAAGCATGAAGCCCTAACCACTGGACTTCCACGGTGGTCCCTAGCCTACATTATTAATTACTATAATGATCTGGGCCTTGGGTCTCCCACCTAGAATATGATGTTTCCAAAAGGACAACAAGGACATTACCTGGGGTAGAGTCTAACAAGATAAGGTGAAAGGGAAAAATAAGGCAAATTCAAACTCTTATTTCCTTCCCGATGGTCTACCACATCAGGCAGCTACAACTGGCCACCGTGTATGTATCTTAAATGGAAGGAGATGATGTCTGTAGAAACCTGCAGATGTCTAGCCAGGTCCACACTGGACACATCCCGGTGAGCTGCCTGGAGTTAAAGCTTGGTTCTACTTCTTTCCTTGGACCCTACATCTGTTCTCAACCCAGCAGCAGCCAAAGTGATCCTACTTAAAAAAAAAGAGAGAGAGAGAGAGAGCTCATAGCACACCTCTGTTCAAAATCAAACAGTGATTTCCTTTCCCCTCGGAGAAAAGCAAAGCCTTGACAGTGGTCGCAAGGCTGCAGAATGCATGGTATGAACCTGACTTCCTTTCATCTCTGCCTCCTCTCTGAACATCTTCCCCTGGCTCCCTCCACTCTGATCATGCTGATCCCCTTGATGGCTCTGGGACCAGAGTACCTGCTCAGGCCATTTGCACTGGCTGTACCCTCCTTCTGGGAGGTTCTTCTTCCATGGCCCCAGGGCTCACTCCTTGGCTTCCTTCAAAGTCTTTGTCAAATGTCACCTTCTCAATAAGGATTTCCCCAGCTGCATCATTTAAATAACAGCCATCTGTCATCCTCACCCCATGGCCAAGGCTCAGTCCCCCTCAGCCTACTCTATCTTTATTGACCTTTAACAGATGGTAAAATTTGCCTTTTCACCTATTGATTAGCATTGTTTGTGGTCTGTCTCTCTCCCAGTAGAAGAGTGATTCTCAACCAAGACATCTAACAAAGTCTGGAGATAATTCTGGTTGTCACAACTGGGGAGGGGAGCTGCTGGCATTTGGTGGATAGAGGTCACGGATGCTGTTATATACCCTACAAGGCACAGGAAGGACAATCCCCCCAAACAAGTAAATTCTCGGGCTCAAATATCAGTAGCACTGAAGCTGAGGAACCATGCCATAGAACGAAGCCTCCCCAGGATAGGGCTTGTTGCTTGATTGTTGTTGTTGTCATTGTTTCTTACTAGATCCCAACTTCTAGAACAGGGCTTCTCAGGTATCTCAAGTGGTAAAGAATTCACCTGCCAATGCAGGAGCTACAGGAGACACAGGTCTGATCCCTGGGTCGGAAGACCCCCTAGAGGAGGAAATGGCAACACACTCCAGTATTCTTGCCTGGGAAATCCCACAGACAGAGGCGCCTGGTGGGCTACAATCCATGGAGTCGCAAAGCAACTGAGCACAACATCTGAAGCAACTGAGCACAACGCCTAGAACAGTGCCTGGCACACAGCCATCACCCCATAAATATTTGGGGGTGAATAATCCCTAGAAATGGTTCCCACAGTGAAGACTTTGCCATTCTTTGATATCTTAAGGGATGCAAAAATTCTTCGAATCAGCAGCAGAACAAATAAGCAGACACTAGTCATACAGTAAGAAAGATCCAGATCCTTGTTTGCAAAGGAATCATTTTCACCGGAAAAAAAGAAAGATGTCCCTCCAGGAGCCCCACCCGGAACTCACACAATGGGTTCTAAGTTTAACAGATCTTATGCTCTCTCTGCTGAAACCCTTGGCTCCAGCCCATAATATCTCTGAATCCAGGAAACCATTATGACTGATCAGGGTCAGAGGTTGCTCCTATTGTAACCCACTTCCTCCATCAGAGTTTTAAATTTGGAAAAACGTTCTTACGGCTATTGTGTGGAATGTCAGCTCTAAGATAACCTCAGAATTATTTTTATTTGTCTACCGTGACCCCCCCACCACCAAAAAAAAAAAGTTAAAAAAAAAAGAAAGAAAGAAAAATGAAGAGTGGGAGGGGGCTTTCCTTAGAAAGTAATATTCATGGACAAGGAGTCAGCTAAGAGCCAGCTGGTATTTTCAGCCTTTAATTGAACAAAAGGAAGGAGATGTCAGATTCCCAAAGGGCCCTCCCAAATGAAATTCCATTTCTTTTTTAAGATGACTAGAATACGAAAAAGATCAGAGCCCTAAAGAAATAGCATCACTGGGTGATGGTAAGCATTTTATATTTTAAGGAGGTTGTTCTAGAAACCTTGGAAATTTCTGTAACATTCTGCCCAGTTTAGATCAAGAAGAGTTGGGGCATCCATAGATATGTCCTGCATCAGATATATCTCTGTATTGGACCAGGAAGAGATGAGGAGGCAAAGGGCAGGTGATGGGGAATGTTGAATCTTGGAATTATGTATGGTACTGGCAAGAAGAAGGTTGTTTGGACCAACGATGTGGAACAGTTGAGCACATTTCCATCTTTGGGGAGAAAGCATGCCAGAGGAAGGAATAGGGAGACAATCTTTGATGCACTTCCAAGGTCAAAACAGCTATTCTAGCCAAAAATTCTACAAATGTTCATGGAGCCCCTATTCTGTATAAGACTTGGTGCTTGATGTTGTAGTACAAAGACAGAGCCACTGAATAGTGAGGCCAAATGCATGGGTTTCAGCATGGGTTTAAATCCTTGCACTGCCACTTACTTCCTAGATGGGGCTGAGCATCTTATTTAATCCCACCAAGACTTAGTTTCCTTGTCTGTAGAATGGCATTGAAAATAATAGACACCTACCTCCTGGAGTGGTTGTGACGATGCTATTTTGCAAAGTACTCAATATGTGGAAAGTATTCAATGATAAATGATAATATCACTAGAAGTTAGATGAGGTCCCTTCCCTTACACTGTTCATAATCTAGTGGGACATGTATCCTTATCATTAAAGGAGCAACCAGAACTTCCCTGGTGGCCCATATTTAAGAATCTGCCTGCAAATGCAGAGGACACAGGTTCGATTCCTGGTCTGGGAAGATTCCACATGCTGCGGGGCAACTAAGCTCACTAGCTGCAACTACTGAGCTCAGGCTTCCTAGAGCCCATGCTTTGCAACAGGAGAAGCCATTGCAGTGAGGAGCCCACACACCTCAACTAGAGAAAACACCCGTGCAACAATGAAGATTCAAAAATAAATAAATAAAAGAGTAACCAACATTTATTGTGCATTCACTCTGTGCCAACTTGTAAAGCTGTCCATAGTCTTTACAAATATTAACTCATCAAATCCCACAACCACCTGTGATAGTCCTAAGTGATGTTCAATGGTATGCCTGGTTCTTTCTCTGCCCTTAGGACAGATTGTATGGGGTTGACTTGAGTTATTACATCTTACAGAAAAACCCAAACAAATGGTTTGGCCAACCCAATACTAGCCTAGGTCTCTTATATTTGGGATGGAAAAGTGAAAGTGCAAGTTGTTCAGTCATGTCCGACTTCTTGCAACCCCGTGGACTATACAGTCCATGAAATTCTCCAGGCCACTGGAGTGGGCAGCCTTTCCCTTCTCCAGGGGATCTTCCCAGCCCAAGGATTGAACCCAGGTCTCCTGCATTGCAGGCAGATTCTTTATCAACTGAGACACAAGGGAAGTCCATTTGGGTGAGGCCAAGTTCTAATTCTGACCAGTTGAGTATGGTTGGATCATCGAATTGGCAGTGCATGACCCAGATGCATATGACTTTCCCCTTGCCATGAAAAGAGGAAACTGCCACTCCAGTTGGTGGGGCCTTGGTTGCCATACAATTTCAGTTGCTAGTTGCCTAGAGTGCCATACTTGTACACCCTGTTCATTTCAGTCATTCAGTCATGTCTGACTCTATGCGACCCATGGACTGCAGCACAATAGGCTTCCCTGTCCATCACCAACTCCCAGAGTCTATTCAAATTCATGTCCATCATGTCAGTCCAACCATCTCATCCTCTGTCATCCCCTTCTCCTCCCACATTCAATCTTTCCCAGCATCAGGGTCTTTTCCAATGAGTCAGTTCTTCACATCAGCTGGCCAAACTATTGGAGTTTCAGCATCAGTCCTTCCAATGAATATTCAGGACTGATTTCCTTTAGGATGGATGGTTGGATCTCCTTGCTGTCCAAGGGACTCTCAACACCACAGTTCAAAAGCATCAATTCTTCAGTGCCCACCTTTCTTTGTAGTCCAACTCTCACATCCATACATGACTACTGGAAAAACCATAGCTTTGACTAGATGGACCTTTGTTGGCAAAGTAATGTCTCTGCTTTTTAATATGCTGTCTAGGTTGGTCATAGCTTTTTTTTCCAAGGAGCAGGCATCTTTTAATTTCATGGCTGCAGTCACCATCCTTTCTCTTTCTTTCTGATTTTCTCACTTCCCTATCAATGCTTCCTGGAATTACTTCCCCCCAAATCTTCGACACTCAAATCCTAGTTGCTTTGGGGATTACCCACTCCAAAATAGCCATCTTAACCCATGGAGGTTAAATCTTGCAAATCCCATTTAGAATTATCTAGAGATGAGCTAAGCTCACTATCAGGTCAACAAAGTGGGTGTTGTTCTAACCCATTAATCTAGCTTATCTTGAAATATCTTCTATTTTCCTAAATTTTCTTTGCTTACTCTTAGTCTGAAGTGGGGATAGTAGAAAAGATGCCCCTGCTGGTGTGCAAAGGATGCATAGTGTGAGTAAGAAATAAATCTGTTTTGGTTTAAGCCACTGAAATTTAGAGACTGGTAATTACTGTAGCAAGATTTTGGCCAACTCTTATACAGCCCTCTGTGATAAATATTATTCCCATTCTGGTATTGGAGAAGACTCTTGAGAGTCCCTTAGAAAGTAAGGAGATCCAACCAGTCCATCCTAAAGGAAATCAGTCCTGAATATTCATTGGAAGGGCTGATGATGAAGCTGAAACTCCAATACTTTGACCACCTGATGCAGAGAACTGATTCATTTGAAAAGACACTGATGCTGGGAAAGATTGAAGGCAGGAGGAAAAGGGGATGGACAGAGGATGAGATGGTTGGATGGCATCACGGACTCAATGGACACAAGTTTGAGTAAACTCCAGGAGTTGGTGATGGACAGAGAGGCCAGGCGTGCTGCAGTCCATGGGGTTGCAAAGAATCAGACAAGACTGAGTGACTGAACTGAACTGAACTGAACTGACCTCAGTAGGCAGAGAACTTGAGTGCAAAGGTTAAAGTGACCTGCCTGGTTTCTAGATCTCACAGCTTGCAAGTGTATGAGGCAGAATTCACCCCCATTTCTAAAGCCAAATTTCATGCTCAAAACTGCTCTACCACATGAACGAAAAGCTGTAAGGATACAGATGGTCAACAAGCATATGAAAAGATGTTCAGCATTGCTCATTATTAAAGAAATGCAAATGAAAACTACAATGAGGTATCACCTCACACAGTCAGAATGGCCATCATCAAAAAGTCTACAAAAAATAAATGCTGAAGAGGATGTAGAGAAAAGGGGACCCTCCTCCCTTGTTGGTGGGAATGTAAATTGATACAGCCACTGTGGAGAACAGTATGGAGATTCCTTTAAAACCTAGGAATAAAACCAACATATGACCCAGCAATCCCACTACTGGGCATATACCCTGAGAAAACCATAATGGAAAAAGACATATGTACCCCATTGTTCACTGCAGCAGTATTTACAATAGCTGCACATGAAAGCAACCTAAACATCCATTTGCAGATGAATGGATAAAGAAGCTGTGGTATATATATACAATGGAATGTTACTCAGCCATAAAAAGGAATTGATTTGATTCAGTTCTAGTGTGGTGGATGAACCTAAAGCCTGTCATACAGAGTGAAGTAAGTCAGAAAGAAAAAAAAATCATATATTAACTTATATATATATATATATATATATATATATGGAATCTAGAAAAATGGTATTGATGAACGTATTTTCAGGGTAGGAATAGAGATGCAGACATAGAGAACAGACTTTGGGCATGGTGGGGAAAGGCAAGGGTGAGGTGAATTGAGAAAGTAGCCTTGAAATATATACATTACCATATATAAAATAGATAGCTAGAGGGAAGTTGCTATATAACACAGGAAGCTCAACAAGGTGCTCTGTGACAGCCGAGAGGGGTAGGCTGTTGGGGAGTTGGAGGCAGGTTCAAGAGGGAGGAGACATGTACACGTGTGGCTGATTCACGCTGTTGTATGGCAGAAGCCAAAACAATATTGTAACACCATTATCCTCCAATCAAAAATAAGTTTTTAAAAATCTAAAACAAGATGTAAGCAAAGACACATAAATTAGTAAAGAATTATAAGTTATAGGAGGACTTTTCACAGCATGAAGACTTTGTTGACAGTGTAGGATGCCACTACTCAAGGAAAACTATGCCTTCTCCTGAGAATTGCAAACAGGACAGAAAAACTGTTAGTTGCCTGAAATAGGCTGACCCCCCTGCTGTCAATAAAATGACCAAGTATAGCATTCAGGAGTGAGAAGGTGCTCAGTGTACATTAATATGTGAACAGCAGGATGGGCAGAAGGAGAGAGTGGAGGCGAGATCTCTTTTCCTACTGCCATCCAGCATGTCGCCATCACACAGGAGCAGAAATATAGGCTCTCTGGACGTGAGCTTGGGCACACCTTGCTTGTTCATCTCCTTCATCATCAATTCAGACTGATCTCATCTGTAGCATCTCTGCTAAGAAAAAAGGGCTGCCTCCAAAGACCTACCAGTCCAACTTCCTGGACTAGTCCATCATTATTACATAATGATCCCAGAAGAGACGTGATACACTTGGTGACGCTGGGCTGCAGAAAACTCACAGGAAGAAAGAACAGATAAGTAAGCAGTAGAGAGATTTGGATAGAAGGCAAAAGAAGGGGTGGCAGAGGAAAAGATAGTTAGGTATCATCACTAACTCAATGTATTTCATGCAAAGCAGAGGATATTAAGAAGAGGTGGCAAGAATACACAGAAGAACTGTACAAAAAGATCTCCATGACCGAGATAATCATGATGGTGTGATCACTCAACTAGAGCCAAATATCCTGGAATGTGAAGTCAAGTGGGCCTTAAGAAGTATCACTACAAACAAAGCTAGTGGAGGTGATCAAATTCCAGTTGAGCTATTTCAAACCCTGAAAGATGACGCTGTGAAAGTGCTGCACTCAACATGCCAGCAAATTTGAAAAACTCAGCAGTGGCCACAGGACTGGAAAAGGTCAGTTTTCATTCCAATCCCAAAGAAAGGCAATGCTAAAGAATGCTCAAACTACCACACAATTGCACTCATCTCACATGCTAGCAAAGGGGTGCTCAAAATTCTCCAAGTCAGGCTTCAACAGTATGTGAACTGTGAACTTCCAGATGTTCAAGCTGGTTTTAGAAAAAGCAGAGGAACCAGAGATCAAATTGCCAACATCCGATGGATCATTGAAAAAGCAAGAGACTTCCAGAAAAACATCTATTTCTGCTTTGACTATACCAAAACCTTTGACTGTGTGGCTCACAATAAACTGTGGAAAATTCTGAACGAGATGGGCATACCAGACCACCTGACCTGTCTCTTGAGAAACCTGTATGCAGGTCAGGAAACAACAGTTAGAACTGGACATGGAGCAACAGACTGGTTCCAAATAGGAAAAGGAGTACGTCAAGGCTGTATATTGTCACCCTGCTTATTTAACTTATATGCAGAGTACATCATGAGAAATGCTGAGTTGGAGGAAGCAGAAGCTGGAATCAAGATTGCTGGGAGAAATATCAATCATCTCAGATATGCAGATGACACCACCCTTATGGCAGAAAGTGAAGAACTAAAAAGCCTTGATGAAAGTGAAAGAGGAGAGTGAAAAGGTTGACTTAAAGCTCAACATTCAGAAAACTAAGATCATGGCATCTGGTCCCATCACTTCATGGCAAATAGATGGGGAAACAGTGGCGGACTTTATTTTTTAGGGCTCCAAAATCACTGCAGATGGTGACTGCAGCCATGAAATTAAAAGACGCTTACTCCTTGGAAGGAAAGTTATGACCAACCTAGACAGCATATAAAAAGCACAGGCATTACTTTATATTATTTTACCAAAAAAGGTCCATCTAGTCAAGACTATGGTTTTTCCAGTAGTCATGTATGGATGTGAGATTTGGACAGTAAAGAAAGCTGAGCACCAAAGAACTGATGCTTTTGAACTGTGGTGTTGGAGAAGACTCTTGAGAGTCCTTAGACTGCAAGGAGATCCAACCAGTCCATCCTAAAGGAGATCAGTCCTGAGTGTTCATTGGAAGGACTGGTGTTGAAGCTGAAAGTCCAATCTTTTGGCCACCTGATGCAAAGAACTGTCTCACTGGAAAAGACCCTGATGCTGGGAAGATTGAGGGCAGGAGAAGAAGGGAACAACAGAGGATGAGATGGTTGGATGGCATCACTGACTCAATGGACATGGGTTTGGGTGGACTCAAGGAGTTGGTGATGGACAGGGAGGCCTGGTGTGCTACAGTCCATGGGGTCGCAGAGTCGGACACGACTGAGTGACTGAACTTAACTGAACTCAATGTATATGAATATGAGCAAAAACTCCAGGAGATAGTGGAGGACAGACGAGCTTGGTGGCCAACGGTCTGTGGGGTTGCAAATAGTCATGCCTGACTTAGCAATTGAACTACAATGACACAGATACCTGGGAATCCAGTGGGAAGTACCCGAATATTTTATTTTTCAAATGTACAACAGGCAGGTCTTTATAAATCTGGGAGCCCTGAGCCAAAGAGAAAACTCTAGGAGGTAGTTGAACTTACTCAGCATCCTTTACCTGTGATCTTTTCTTTTTCAAAAACTTTTTATTGGAGCATAGTTGCTTTATAATATGTATTAGTTTCTGCTGTACAGGAAAGTGAATCTACCATATGTATATACACCTGCATGCATGCTAAGTCGCATCAGTCGTGTCTGACTATGTGCAACCCTATGGTCTGTAGCCCACCAGGCTCCTCTGTCCATGGGATTCTCCAGGCAAGAATACTGGAGTTGGTTGTCATTTCCTTCTCCAGGGACTCTTCCAAACCCAGGAATGGAACCCACGTCTCCCACATCTCCTGCACTGCAGGAGGATTCTTTACTACTGAACCATGGGGGAAGCTGATATGTACATATATATCTCCTCTTTTGTTTTTTTGGATTTCTTTCCCATTCAAGTTACCACCGAGCACCAAATGGAATTCTCTGTGCTGTCCAGTAGGTTCCCATTAGTCATCTATTTTATACACAGTATTGTATCTATGTCAATCCCAGTCTCTCAGTTCATCCCTCCCCTTTCACCCCTGGTGTCCATACATTTGTTCTCTATACCTGTGTCTCTACTTCTGCTTTTCAAGTAGGTTCATCTGTACCATTTTTCTAGATTCCACCTAGGTGTGTTCATTTACGATATTTGTTTTTCTCTGACTTCATTCTGATGGTAAGCTCATCCATAGCAGATACTGTTGATGCCTGGCCTCTAGTCCCTCATGTGTCAAGGTCTCCATGTTTGCCAAAGACCTCTTCCTGCAAGCTGGGGTCAGGCTAGGGAGGAGAATAAGGCTGACCTTCCACTCCCATAACCTGAGAGTACGCACCTCCCTAAATTTTGTAGCCTAAGCGCCTCGCTCCCCTTGCCCTAGTCCCAGAGTTTCAAGCACCTGTGTCTTCCTGCCTGGGGCTTTCTCTACCTGAAGGAGCAGGTTCAGCCTTGAGCTGGGCAGGCTAGCACTGCCAGGGAGTTGATCAGCCTGGCAGCAGCTCCTAGCAGTAACAAATATGAGCTAGAGAATGGATGTTCCTGCTTCCTTGTCCCTCAGAAAGCCTGCTCTACACCAGCAGTCTGCAACCTCTGGGATCTAATGCCTGATGATGTGAGGCAGAGCTGATGCTAATACTAATAGGAATAAAGGGCACAATAAATGTAATCCTCTTGAATCATCCCCAAACCACCGCCCACCCCGAGGCGGGGGGCGGTCAAAAAATTATCTCTTTGGTTACTGAGGCCAAAAAGCTTGAGATCGCTGCTCCACGCTATCTTTCAGAAATCCCCAGTGTAGGGCTGCCAGATTGAGCAAATGCAAATACAACAAGCCCAGTTAACTTTGAGTTTGAGATGAATGATGAAAAAGAGCATAGGTAGGGCCCCTATAATATTTGGGACATAAATGTAAAAATTACCACCCTGAGAAAACCACAACTGAAAAAGACACATACACCCCAATGTTCACTACAGCACTATTTACAATAGCCAGGACATGGGAGCAACCTAGATGTCCATCAACAGACAAATGGATAAAGAAGTTGTGGTACATATATACAATGGAACATCACTCAGCCATCAGAAGGAACGAATTTGAATCAGTTCTGGTGAGGTGGATGAACCTAGAGCCTATTACATAGAGTGATGTAAGTCAGAAAGAGAAAAATATCACATATTAACACATACATATGATATCTAGAAAGGTGGTACTGATGAACCTATTTGCAGGGCAGAAATAGAAACTCAGACATAGAGAACAGACTTATGGACACAGCGGGGAAAAGAAAGGGTGGGATGAATTGAGAGAGCAGTACTGAAATATACACACTACCATACGTAAAACAGAGAGCTAATGGGAAGTTGCTATGTAACATAGGGAGCTCAGCCTGGTGCTCTGTGACAATGTAGAGGGGAAGGATGGGGTGGGAGGTGGGGGGGTGGGAGGGAGGTTCAGGAGTGAGGGAATATATGTATGCATATAACTGATTTATATTTATGTATGGCAGAAACCCACACAACATTGCAAAGCAATCATCCTCCAAGGAAAAATAAACTTTTAAAAATAATAAAAATTACCTGTTATTCACCTGAAATTCAGATTTAACTGGGTGTCTTTTATTTCATCTGGCAACTCTCTCTCATGATGGTAACTTGCTTATTAATACATCCTTTTCACTTCCTTATTTCTCTCCACATGCTCCCTGGAATCACTTCTCAACTAAACGATATAACTCAAATCCTAGTTAATTCTGGAAAAACCCAACCAAAGACAGAGACTTTAAGCCACTGAGGATTGAAGTGTGGAAGTTTCTCTATCAAAAGCCCTCTGCAGCTTATCTGGGCAAGAGCTAAAGACATCACAGATCCCCAAAGTGAATGTCAGTCCAACTCCATCCTTTCAATCAACATTGAAAAGTGAGGGGAAAAAAACTCCTATCAGTCTCCTCAGCAGACCTCAGATGTAGAAAATGCACTTGCAATGGAGGCCAAGGTATGCAACAAAGGGAAACATTAGAATTGCATCGCAGCCTCTGAATGACGTTTTCTGACAGTCAAGATTATAAGCTTGGGCTCTGGGCTAGAAGATGGGGTGTGAGCTTCATAGGCCACTTCCTGTGTGTGGTCACATATATAGCCTGAGTAAGGGGGCTCAGCTTGGCTGAGCCTCTGTTTCCTTATCTATCCAACAGGAATAATAATACCTGCCATACTGGATACCCAGGGGCATCCAGTGACATGATATAAACAAGATCTCTAAGAATGCTCAAACTACCACACAATTGCACTCATCTCACACACTAGTAAAGTAACACTTAAAATTCTCAAAGCCAGGCTTCAGCAATAAAAAAAATTCACAGTGAACTGTGAACTTCCAGATGTTCAAGTTGGTTTTAGAAAAGGCAGAAGAATCAGAGATCAAATTGCCAACATCTGCTGGATCACTGAAAAATCAAGAGAGTTCCAGAAAAAACATCTACTTCTGCTTTATTGACTATGCCAAAGGCTTTGACTGTGTGGATCACAATAAACTGTGGAAAATTCTGAATGAGATGGGCATACCAGACCACCTGTTCTGCCTCTTGAGAAACCTGTATGCAGGTCAGAAAGCAACAGTCAGAACTGAACATGGAACAACAGACTGGTTCCAAATAGGAAAAGGAGTACGTCAAGGCTGTATATTGTCACCCTGCTTATTTAACTTATATGCAGAGTACATCATGAGAAACGCTGGGCTGGAGGAAGCACAGGGTGGAATCAAGATTGCTGGGAGAAATATCACCTCAGATATACAGATGACACCACCCTTATGGCAGAAAGTGAAGAAGAACTAAAGAGCCTCTTGATGAAAGTGAAAGAGGAGAGTGAAAAAGTTGGCTTAAAGTTCAACATTCAGAAAACTAAGATCATGGCATCTGGTCCCATCACTTCATGGCAGATATATGGGGAAAAAGTAGAAACAGTGGCTGACTTTATTTTTGGGGGCTCCAAAATCACTGCAGATGGTGACTGCAGCCATGAAATTAAAAGACGCCTTCTCCTTGGAAGGAAAGTTATGACCAACCTAGGCAGCATATTAAAAACCAGAGACATTACTTTGCCAACAACGATCAGTATAGTCAAGGCTATGGTTTTTCCAGTAGTCATGTATGGATGCGAGAGTTGGACTGTAAAGAAAGCTGAGTGCTGAAGAATTGATGCTTTTGAACTGTGGTGTTAGAGAAGACTCTTGAGAATCCCTTGGACTTAAAGGAAATCCAACCAATCCATCCTAAAGGGATCAGTCCTGGGTGTTCATTGGAAGGACTGATGTTGAAGCTGAAACTCCAATCCTTTGGCCACCTCATGCGAAGAGTTGACTCATTGGAAAAGACCCTGATGCTGGGAAGGATTGGGGGCAGGAGGAGAAGGGGTTGACAGAAGATGAGATGGCTCAATGGCATCACCGACTCAATGGACATGGGTTTGGGTGGACTCAAGGAGTTGGTGATGGACAGGGAGGCCTGGTGTGCTGTGATTCACGGGGTTGCAAAGAGTCGGACACAACTGAGCGACTGAACTGAACCAAACTGAACTATGAAGATGATGCTACTCTCATTGGATTTGTTCAGCACAACCCTAGAGTGTCACAGCTTAAAGGTTTTGCTTCCAAGGCAGAAATTGGAGCAGTGCCCATAACACGTCCATGTGGTTTAGGTCTCTTCTCCTGGCATGAGGCCTTGGCTCTGAACAATTGGCACAGAATGAGTCTCACAGTCAAGAGAAAGAGTGGACACATTCTGGCAAGTCAACTCACAGTATGTACTGAGAGTGTGGATGAGCAGTGGGTATCTTTTTAAATAGGGCTTCCCTGGTGTTTCAGATGGTAAAAAAAAAAAAAAAAAAAATCTGCCTGCAATGCAGAAGACGCAAGAGACATGGGTTTGATCCCTGGGTTGTAAAGATCCCCTGGAGAAGGAAATGGCAACCCACTCCAGTATTCTTGCCTGGAAATCCCATGGACAGAAGAGCCTGGCGGGCTACAATCCATGGGATCACAAAGAGTCGGACACAATGCAGTGACTAATCATACATATATACATATATATATATATATATATATATATATATATAATATATATTGAACTGAGGCATTGGAGAAGACTCTTGAGAGCCCTTGGACTGCAAGGAAATCAGTCCTGAATATTCATTGGAAGGACTGATGCTGAATCTGAAGCTCCAATACTTAGGCCACCTGATGCAAAGAACTGACTCATGGGAAAAAGAGTCGCCACCCTGATGTTGGGAAAGAGTGAAGGCAGGAGAAGAAGGGGATGACAGAGGATGATATGGTTGGAGGGCATCACCGACTTGATGGACATGAGTTTGAGCAAGCTCTGGGAGTTCGTAGTGGACAGGGAAGCCTGGCATGATGCAGTCCATGGGGTCACAAAGAGTCAGACACGACTGAGCGACTGAACTGAACTGATGTATCTTTTTAGAAAGAACATAAGTTCTTTACCAGTTAGTGCTGGACCCGACTAATTCACCCATTCTCACATCTGCCTGTCCCCTGTGGGCATTTGACTTTGTGACTTCTGATCTAATGTTGTTGTTTAGTCACTAATTCGTGTCCAACTCTTTTGCGATCCCATGTACTGTAGCCCATTTCCACAGGATTTCCCAGGCAGGAATACTGGAGTGGGTTGCCATTTCCTTCTCAGGGGATCTTTCTGACCCAGAGATTGAACCTGTGTCGTCTCCATCAGCAGGCAGATTCTTTACTGACTGAACCACCAGGGAAGGCCCTCTGATTTAATACTGTTTTGGTTTTTTCCCCCACATCTTTTAAGTGTGTGCTTTCTCCCTAAATCCTTGAATAATGTACATGGATAATGTTTCATGGTCTTGTCAGGCCCTGGCATCTTATATGTACCCAATGGGGTCCATGTACTGCAGTTTGAAGGCACAAAGGAGATTTCTGTGTGCATGTTTGGTCCTGATAAGGGATAAATTTCACTCCTCCTTCTAACAAATAAAAGAGAATTCAAATTTTTGAACAACAGAAAAGAATTCCAGGATCTGTCTTTTCCCAGGTCTCTGTAAGAAAGACTTTTAAAACTGTGAAGATAATCCTTACTTGAATAATCTCCAATCAGGTGTTTTCTTTTAAACTTGCTCTAAAAATGTATCAACTCGTTAGACTTGGGCCACTCTTGAATGATGACAAAGTAAGACTTTCAATTCCTAATGGCTTTTTGTTTTCAATTTTTGTTTTGTTTTTACCCAAATCACATCTTGCATGACAAAAACATTTTTTTATTTTTTATTTTCTTGATTCATAGGTCCTTAATGAAAGCAAAATTCAACCTTACACTAGTCTTGTATGAATTAGGGACCGTGTAAACAGTACTTAACAGTTCTAATTGAAGGTCAGTAAATCCCCAAGAGATTAAACGAATCCTGCAGGGAGCCGTGTAAATCTCCTTTCCTTTTATAGCAGACCAGCCAAACCCCCAGCCTGCTTTGTGCAAGACTTAATAAACATGGTATGCATCTAATCAAAACCATTTTGCACCCAAAGAGGTTAGGGGCGTAAATCACAATTACTCTTGGCACTAAACCCTTGGCCTGAAGAGGCCCAGTGTTGCCAAAACTCATCAGGAGCTGACTTCTAGAACTTGGCTGTCTGGCACAGGTTTCCCCGTCTGAGTGTCCAGCCTGCTTCTCAGCAGGAGAATCTAGATGAGGGTATAAAATCTGAAAAGAAGAGCAATTTCTAATGACCCCCTGGCACCCTCTGCTTTCTACATTCCTTGCCAGCTATTGCCTGATACAAAACAAACAAACATTATCCTCATCTTGATCTTCAGATGCAGCCCAAACACCCTCCTTGACATTCTTGAGTTAAATTTCACTCTTTGCTTCAGGGTTACTTATAGTGTCAATGCCTAGATCTGTCCTGGAAGTGCCATGAATTCATTTATTGTGTCCAAATATGCACCATCTTGAAAGAAAATGGTGTAATGTCCCAAGAATTTGGCAGAAAGGAATCCAAGCCAGGAATGTTCAGGAAGGTGCCTTTGGACCTGCCTCTGAATGTCAAGATGAAGACCATATTATCACCCCTGGTGCCTGCATGCTCAGTCGTGTCCAACTTTGCAACCCCCTGGACTGTAGCCCACCAGGCTCCTCTGTCCGTGGGACTTCCCAGGCAAGAATACTGGAGTGGGTTGCCATTCCCTTCTTCAGGGGATCTTCCCCATCCAGGGATGGAACCCTAGTCTCTTGCATCTCTTGCATTGGCAAGGTGGATTCTTTACCACTGGCAACACCTGGACTACCTTGTTATTCCCCGTGTAGCACTGTAAGCTACAGTTGTGAACAAATAAAATCAGAAGAATGAAAGGTGGTCTGTGATCTTTTGGACTGGAGTAACCCGAGTGAAAACATTTTCAAGATTTCAAGATGCAAAGTGAACAACAGCCTAAATCTGTTGTATCTACTAAATCTGATCCTTGGATCATGCATTTCAAGTAAACATTATTCTCTTTATTTCACACATGGGAAAATTGAGGCTCAGGGACTGGAATCCATATCTTGGGGTCACTTCATTGGCTGAGTGAGGAACCTGGGGTTCACAACCCAGCTTCAGAGACAATCCTCTGTCTTTTGACATACCACTTCTTAGAGGAACAGGACAAGTAAGATACCCAGACCACCTCCAGGAAGATTCACACAAAAGGGAAGTGACACCCAAACTGCTAAGGAATAATTATTCAAAGACAGACAGTAAAATGAAGAAAGAATATCCTTAAATAGGACTCAGTAGCCCAGGGATCTCAACTCATTGGGATTCTGAATGCTTCTCAAGGTTTGCTCCAGGCACCACTACAAATCACAGTGGCCCTTGGAAGGACACCTACACACCATCCCAGATATTGCCATCAACTGGATGCCCTTCTCCAATATGGCAAGCGGTTGCCCCATTCATGGTCTTCCTGGCCATGCAGAGTAGGAGTTCTCTACACTCCCTCTTGATGTCTAACCTGCAAGCAGTGTAAGATGTTCTAGGAAGACCCTGGTTCTCCTCTGAAGTGGCTGATGACAAGTTAAAGCCATGTCTTCTCTCCATCACACAAATTGTCCTGAATAACCTCGGAAGTTACTGGCAATAGCATCTTCTCTCAGTATTCTGGAGACTCACTAGCAGGTATGGCCACATCTCTGCTTTTACTCTTTATTTTCTTCCTCCTTCAACTCTTTTGGAGCATTTGAGCCTTAAGTCTCCTTAAGGAATAGGGAGCTTATTGCAAGTAAGTAGAAATTTTAGGATTGTCAATGGAAACCTATCAGAACTCTGATTTTATTCAGGTATCCACTCCTTCCCCATCTCTACATGTGGGAGCAACTAAATCTAAATCAGCAAGCATCTTTTATTAGTCTGGTGGGGATTGCATATTATCTAAACTACTCCAATGTAACTAATTGGAAGGACCATTTTTTGCATGTGAGTGTAGAATGGTTTCTTCTCTCTCAGTTTCCACTGGCAGGTATGACCAGGGAAGCCATGATTGGTAGTGGTTGGTCACCATGTTGTGACAATGAGTAGAACCAGCCAACCTGAGGATGCAGCCACAAATGAAGATGTTAAGAGTGGAAAATCACCAAAGTGGGGATGGATGGGGAGTTTGGGATTGACATACGTACACCACTACTTCATAAAGTAGAAAATACTGTTTGATTCCACTTACACGAGGTATCTGAATAGTCAAATCAAATTAATAGATTTGATGCCAGGGGCTGGGGGATGGGAGGGGTTGGGAGGAGGAACGGGTATCATAGTGAGTGTTTACTGGTGACAGTTTCAGTTTATCAGGAGATAGATAATGGTGAGAGTTATACAACAATGTGAATGTACTTAGTGCCCCTGAACTGCAGCGTTAAATATGATTAAAGTAGTATGTTTTATATTACGTGACTTTTACCACAATAGAAAAAGTCTTTAGAGAGGGAGACATAAGAGTAACATAGGTGGGAGGGAGACTTCATTTTATGCCTCTTGCATCTTCTGAAATTTTCAATGTTAACTGTTCAAATATAAATGCATGTAAAATGATCTAAAAACTTTGTTAAGCTGCAGAAACACACACAAAAAAAACTGAAGAATAACTCTGAGTCATTGAATCATTGGAGACACCATTGAGCTCCTCACCAATCCCAGCCTGAGTCCACCCTTACTCTGGACTTCCATGAAACGATGATGCAGATTTAATCACTGTCTCAGTCTGGGCTTTGTTACTCCCAGCCCAAAGCAGCCTGACATGTAACAATACTTACATTCAGAACTGAGGACCAAAGTGATCGTGCAGCTTGAGAGCCAACATGCTCTCTGCCTTTGCCTCCCTTGGAACCTCCCTACTCCATTCTCTTCCTTTCCCCACATCATCCCCCACCCACAACCGCCATCCATTGTTAGTCTGTAATGGGCCACGGTTGCTGCAGGTCACATCATCAGTCCCAGTCAGACTTGGGTCAGATGACGATCAGATGAGCATCTGAGAAAGACAGTCATCCAGAGCCATTCTTCCACCTTCTCTGTAGGAATAGAACCCATAAAGTTTGGTCATATGTAGTGATGTGGATGAACCTAGAGTCTGTCACACAGAGTGAAATAAATCAGAAACATAAAAATATCATATGCTCAGATGGTAAAGCGTCTGCCTACAGTGCGGGAGACCCAGGTTCAATCCCTGCATTGGGAAGGTCTCCTGGAGAAGGAAATGGCAACCCACTCCAGTATTCTTGCCTGGAAAATCCCATGGACAGAAGAGCCTGGTAGGCTACAGTCCATGGGGTCACAAAGAGTCGGACACAATTGAGCGACTTCTTTCTTCTTTCTTTCAATGTATATATAGGCTTTCCAGGTGGTGCTAGTGGTAAAGAACCCGCCTGCCAATGCAGGAGACATGAACAGATGTGAGTTCAACCCCTGGGTCAGGAAGATCCCCTGGAGGAGGGCATGGCAACCCACTCTACTATTCTTGCCTGGAGAATTGCATGGACAGAGGAGCCTGGCAGGTTACAGTCCATGGGGTCACAAAGAGTCGGACGTGACGGAAGCAACTTAGCATGCCCAATGTATATATGTGGAATCTAGAAAAATGGTACTGATGAGCCTATTTGCAGGGCAGAACTAGAGATGCAGATGTAGCGAAAAGACTTGTGGACACAGCGGGGGAAGGAGAAGGCGGGACAAACTGAGAGGGTAGCATTGACATATTCACACCACGATGTGTAAAACAGATAGCTAGTAGGAAGCTGCTGTATAGCACAGGGAGCTCAGCTAGGTGCTCTCTGATGACCTAGAAGGGTGGGATGGGGTGGGGAGGGAGGGAGGCTCAAGAGGAAGGGGATATATGTATATATATAGCTGATTCATTTCATTATACAGCAGAAGTGGCCACAGCATTGCAAAGCAATTATCCTCTGATTGAAAATGAATAAATGATAAATAAAAATTGTTTTAAAAGTTTAACTGGACACATGGCTTCCTTAGATAAAGACTATTTTTCAACTTCCTTTCAATCTCAGTCATGGCCATGTGACTAAGTTTTGGACAATAGGAGTCTACAGAAGTGGTGGATCATCGCCTTAAAAGGAAGATGATGACTTCTGTGTGCCCCTTCTTCCCATCCCACTGAACAGAATACAGACCTTATGGCAGGAACTGGAGCAATCACCTTAGATCCCAAATGCTAACACAGAGAAATGAGGCAAAAGGAGTCAGAGACAGGGACTCCATCACTGTGGGATAACCATGCCAAATGCACTGCTTATGCTTGGACTATTGCAAGAGAAATAAACAAGGCAGTTCTCTTGGATTATTATTATTTTGCTCTTTGTTATAGCTGTGGGATCTTAACCTAATTAACACACACCCCTGAGCTAATCAGTGCCAATGTCTGTGCAAAGACCAGCCTCTCTATACTCACCCCCACAGGGAGTGGCAGACAAGGCAGTTTTAATGATGGAAGAATATCGGGTGTGTTGGCAATTTGGCTGAAATGTCCAACTCGGTGAGAAGTATGTCTTTTCACTCTAATTTCATCTTTTCCCCCTTAATTCTATTTGACTCTTCTCCAAGTCACAGGGATATATCTTCTTTTTGTCTACACCTCTTTTTCATTCATAGTTATCTTTTCTTCCTTCACTTTCATTTACCCCCTTTCCATTAAGTAATACTTGTAACCCAAATAAACCCAGTCTCCCACACGGTCCATCTCTAAAGTCAGAAAACAAAGTATTCTTGGGAACTTCCCTGGTGGTCTAGTGGCCAAGACCCCATGCTCCCAACGCTTGGGGCCTGAGTTCAATCCCTGGTCAGGGAACTAGATCCCGTATGTCACAACTAAGAGCTTGTATGCCACAACTAAGACCTGGTGCAGCCAAAGAAGTTAATTTTCTTTTAATTTATTCTCAGTCCTGCCTCCATCAGCATCCTCCATTTAAATGTCAGTTGTACCTGAAAATATCACCTCTTTCTCTCTCCCTTTAAAATATCCATCTCTGAAACTCCACCGTCACAGATTTTCTAGCTTTCTCCCCTCTCCCTTAACTCTTGGAATTTTTATAATGCAGATACAAAATCCTCTGTGATTTCTTTCTTTTTGTTTTTTTGCTCTGTTTCACCTATTACCCAGATTCTCCACGACAAAGGAGACCCCAGAGTTTAATCTAATAAGAATCCTTCCCTCCCGGAACTTGGAAGGTGGGATGGACACTATAAAAGGCCATATTCTAATGATTTTTGTCACTGTCAGGTATTTATCTGATATCCAGTTTTCTGAGACAGAGATCTATAGTCAGGGGCTTCACTGAGGATTGCTCACAGGAACAATACCTTTCAGGAACCAAAAAAGCAGGACTGGGGCTTCGCTGGTGGCTCAATGGTAAAGAATCTGCCTGCCAATGTAGGAGACACAGGTTCAATCCCTGGTCCAGGAAGATCCCACTTGCCACAGAGCAACTAAGCCTGCACACCACAACGACAGAGCCTGTGCCCTAGAGCCCAGAAGTCTCAACCACAGAGCCCGTGTGTCACAACAACTGAAGCCTGAGCGCCCCAGAGCCCGTGCTCCACAGCAAGAGAAGCCAGCACACCACAACTAGAGTAACCCCACCCGCTGCAACTAGAGAAAAGCCCTCGAGGCAACACAGATCCCACACAGCCGGAAATAAATAAGTGGGAAAAAAATAAAAGAAGAAGAAGAGGCAGGACTAGGCAGAGGAAGAACGTGGGCTGTGATGCAGTTGTCCCAGGCAGTTCTACAGGGAACTCAGCAGACAAGATGGTCCATCAGAGCTGGTTTAAGTCAACACAAGGGCACCGGATCTTTCTATAGCAATTCCATGAGTGATGTAGGGTGTAGGCTTCCCCTGGAGAGTCCTGCAGGTCCTGCAGAGAGACTCAGCTGTGAGCCAGGAACATCTAACATGTCTGGAGCTAGAGGAATGAGTCCTTTGGTTCTGAAGATGGGGGAATCTAGGTGGCACACCACAGCATCCACTACGGTTTCATGTAACCGTTCAACACAGACCTACTGCGGACCTACTCTGGCAGAAAATGGGCACCTTTTCCTAACTCACCCTCTCCTCGTCAACCCTCTTCTGGCTGTTCTTCCTCCCTCCATCTCCCTCTCCAACCCCACAGTTCGCTTGGAGCCAGAGCTTCAAGAATTGGCTGGCGCCTTAATTGCTTCTCTCTCCTCCATGACATCAATTGGAGGTGACATTTCCCGGGCATGGAGCTGCATCCCTGTGGCTGCATATTCCCCCTGTCACAGGAGATCATCGAAGCTGTCACCAGTGGAAAGCTAGAAGCCATCGGAGGAGCGGGGGTGGGCGGGGGGCACAGAGATCCTGGGTAGCATTCAAAGGGTTGGTGAGACACACTTCCCAGAGCGGGTTCCAGAGGCACTTTCTGCCCCGCTGGTCTCTGCCTCCAGAGAGCTGACAAGATTTGACATTTCAGGGGGTTACCCGACTGAGCTCCACCGACCTAGTCTCTCACCCAAAGCGAGGGGGAAAAGGCTGGATTCTGGGTGGCAAGCCAGTCCCTGAGGATGGAATGGAGCCATGCAAACAAGGAGAGAAAGAAATTCATGAACAGAGAGGATTCCAAATGGCAAACAGACTTGGTTAAAGTTCTGGTTCTGATCTTTAGAAATGGCTCAGTGGACCCAGTCATAGAATGGGAATAATAATATCCACCTTTCCAAGGGTAGTTGTGGAGATTAAATATGAAACTCCATTGGACCAAGCAAGGCAAAAACACAGGGGTGTTTTTGATTCCT
Organism: Antilocapra americana; assembly: GCA_007570785.1. NCBI lineage: Eukaryota > Metazoa > Chordata > Mammalia > Artiodactyla > Antilocapridae > Antilocapra > Antilocapra americana. The sequence goes on from ML663006.1 coordinate 2,335,023, forward strand.
CTCTTTCGATTCCTCCAGCTTCCCTGTTGACCTGTAGCCAATCCATCACAAATTTCCAAAAGGTGCCCTAAAGATGACCCCTTGCTCCATCTCCACTGCTAGCAAGCCATTATCATCTCCTGCCCAGACAACTTCAATGGGCTCCTGCCTGGTCCCTCTGCTCCCACACTTGCTGCCCCAAAGAACGGTCAAAGTTGTCTTCGTCAAACATACATCAGATCACCTCATCCCCCTGCTTAACACCTTTCAGGAGGCTCTCACTGTGCTCAGAAAGAAAAGACCCTCCGAGCTCTGACCCTGACACCTGCCCAACTTCTCCCTTGCCCACTCGGCTTCAGGCCTCCACTTTCCCCTCTTCCAAGAACACATCAATTTAATTCCTACCTTGTTGTCTTTGAACTTGCTGCTCCCTGTGCCTGGAATGCCCTTCCCCTGATCTCCCCTGATTGATGTCTTGGCCACTTCAGATTTCTGCTTGGAAGTCATCTTCTCAAGGTGGGACTTCTCAACCTGGGACTGCCTAACATCAAGTATAACCTTTAGTTTGCATGATCTCTCGCCCTGTGTGTGTGTGTATATGTGTGTCTGTCTGTCTCTCTCTCTCTCTCATGCACATGCCCACACACTTAGTTTCATCATTTTACTCTGCAAGCATTTTCTAGTTCATCATGGTACCCATCTGAGCTCCATGTCAGCCTCAAATCTTCCCACTTTATTCACCATCATCTCCCCACCATCTAGGAGGGTGCCTGAGACTTAATACATACTTGCTGTGTGATGAAGGACGCACATACTGAGACCCTGGTAAATAGACTCTAACCATTGCAAACAGCCAACCCATTAGAAAAGACCCTGATGCTGGGAAAGATGAAGGGCAGGATGAGAAGGGCTCGACAGAGGATGAGATGGTTGGATGGCATCTCTGATTCAATGGACAACAGTTCAAGCAAACTCCAGGAGATACTGAAGGACAGGGAAGCCTGGCATGCTGCAGTCCATGGGGTCGCAAAGAGTCAGGCACGACTGAGAGACTGAACAACAAAAAATCCATGACTATCCCTACTAGTAAGGGGAAGCCTTCTAACCCGATACCAAACCTCAAGGGGCATTCAGTGAGTGGTGTTGGCACCACCCACGATCACAGTGATGAAACTTGCAGCTGGAAAAGGTCTCCACCCTCACCAGCTTCCAGAGCTGCAATTTCAATTATTACTCTGGCCAACAAAGGCCAAACAGGTACGGCAAAATGTTGCCAATCCATCTCAATTTCAGTTTGTCACCCAAGATTCATGGGCTAGCCGAGCTCAAAGGACCCCAGAGACTACCCAGAACAGCCCTCTCATTTTTCAGGTGGGAATATTGACGCCCTGAGAAGTTAATCGCATCACTGGCTCTTCGACACAGGCGATCCCGTCCTGGATGTGTCATTCTTGGCAGGGCTCTGGTTCTTGCATACATGCTCTTTGCCTAACTGGCTTCTGCATGTCCTTCTGCTGAGAGCTTAAGTGGCATTCCCACTGGGACTGATGCTTTGACCCCTCCCATACATCTTCCACAAACCCTGTTCTATTAGCATCTTTTTCACACATTGAGGAATCACTCATCTGATTATCCACCCTCCCCTCCCAGGGACTCAGGTCCATGATGGCAGGAAGGCATTCCCTTATGCAAGTCTGTACCCTCATGCCCCTGGCAGTGATGGGCACATCACATGTGTGTGCGGGCTAAGTCACTTCAGTCCACCTCTTTGCCACCCCATAGACTGTAGCCCACCAGGCTCCTCTGTCCATGGAGATTCTCCAGGCAAGAATACTGGAGTGGGTTGCCATGCCCTCTTCCAGGGGATCTTCCCAACCCAGGGATCAAACCTGAGTCTCCTGCATCACATCATAAATGCTCCCTAAGCATGGGAATGGGTGAAAACGAACAGAAACCTGCCTTTCTGATGGAAAATGTTGAATTCTCAAACTGTTTGCTCATGGGTGCAAGGCCAGTCTTCATCCATTCTCCAGCCTTGCCTTCTCCCATGCCACATTTCCTTAGCACTTCCAGTATCAGCTGGATTTTATTAATAATAATAAAAGCAGCCTATGATTTATGGGGCATCATGGGGCCCAGGCTGACTAGGGGGCTTAAGCTTTGCACATAAAAATCAAGCCTGCTACCTGAAACCCAGCAGCTCGGTAAGGAGGGGGAAAATGAATGATCAGGCCCTTCTGGACCAAAGCACTTGGGTTTCTTCTTTCAGGGGGTCCCACCCAGATCTAAATGGATGAACCCACATTCTCCCCCACCACACTGCTCCCATCCTCCCTGGTTCACTCTCCTGAGTTTGTCAAGGTCAGGGCTCTGGAAGCCATGGGTATTCCTGTAAGTCAGAGAATCAGAGCATCAGGGTCTAGAAGGAGGCCTTGAAGATCAACTAGATTAGAGGTCATTTTTGGCTTGCAGAATTGCTTTACTTGGCCCGTGTCATGCTTGTGAGAAATGTAAATTAACTGCAAACATTCAAAAATCAGATTTTACATAAAAAGCTGGATATCTCGCTTCTCTTGAAAAATAAGTTCTGGCGACATTATTTCAGCATTCCTGTCTGATAACAATTAGCAGGAGCTGAGTGATGGGTGCGTCCTTCAAAGGGTTAAGGGCCCCCGAGTTGACCCAGTCACCCTTTCTCCCTAGTATGCTGCCACCCTGCCAACTTCATCTAGTTTCTTAAATTGTCTGGCCCCTAGAGTTTAGGCAATGGCAACCCACTCCAGTATTCTTACCTGAAAGATTCCATGGATGGAGGAGCCTGGCGCGCTATAGTCCAGGGGGCTGCAAAGAGTCAGACATGACTGAACAACCGAGTACACATACATGAAGAGTTCACCACCCAAGAATCAGCCTAGTTTCCATTTTACAGATGAAGACACTGAGGTCCAGGGAGGAAAACTGAGTTATCTAAGGTCACCTGGAAGTGAAAACAGACCCAAGCTTAGAAACCAGTCTCCTGGCTTTCAATCCAGGCTCCTTTACCCAGTTCGCATTTATAGCACTGTTCCTGGTGAGGCTGCCGTACTAATTTTCTGGGGTTGATGTAACACATGGCCACAAACTTTGAGGCTTAAAGCAATAGGGCTGGAACTTCCCTGGTGGTCCAGTGGCTAAGACTAGGCACTCCTAATGCAGGGGGCCCAGGTTTAAATCCCTGGCCAGGGAACTAGGTTCGTCATGCTACAACCAAGAGTTTGCATGCAGCAATTTTAAAAGATCCTGCATGCTGCAACTAAAACCTTGCACTGCCAAATAAATAATAAATTAAAAAAAAAACAACTCAGGACTCTATTCAGTTAGCTCTGGAGGCCAGAAGTCCAAAATCAAGGTGGTGGCAGGGACACACTCTCCCTCTGAAGGTTCTGAGAGAGAATCACTGCTCACTGCTTTCAGCTTCTGGAGCTCCCAGCATTCCTTGGCTTGTGAGAGCATCACTCCAGCTCTCCCTCTGTCTTCACATGGCCTCCTCCTCTGTGTCTCTGTATCTTTCCCATTCATCTGTCTAATCTCCCTCTGCCTCATTTTTATAAGGACATCTTTTATCAAATTTAGGTCCCACTCAGGTAATACATAATGATTTCAGGTAGAGATATTCTTTTTGGAGATCACCATTCAACCCACCATAGTCACTAAGTCACAGAGTTCCCTCCAGCTCCTTAGTTATCTATTTATAAGTATAGCTGATTCACTTTGCTGTACAGTAGAAACTAATACATCATTGTAAAGCAACTCTACTCCGATAGGCATTAATTAAAAGAATACCCCAGCCCCATGGCCAAGGCATCAGCCTAGGATGAGTATTAAATGCTGGCAGTGCCAGTGCAGGCTGGCCCGAGATCCTGGGATACATCGGAAGATGCAGGAAAAATGCAGATTTTTCCAGAATATTCCTCACAGGTGAACCCCACAAAGACAAGCCAGCACAATGACAATAACTGTAATCATTTGTATTACCAATAAAAACTATGGTCATCATGATAATAAAAACAACAACAATAAGAATAGCCAAGCATAGACATTGCTTCATGTAAGCCTCCATAAGAAAATCAATATCAGCATACGGGCATCACCGACTCAATGGATATGGGTTTGGGTGGACTCAAGGAGTTGGTGATGGACAGGGAGGCCTGGTGTGCTGGGGTTCACGGGGTCGCAAAGAGTCGGACACAACTGAGCGACTGAAATGAACTGAACTGAACTGATACTCAGTATTATGATGAGAAAATTGGAGCCACAGAGGAATTAAAGTCACTTAACCAAAGTCACACAGCAAGTAAGTGGTAGAGCCAGGATCTGTCTCAGGTCTATATGGCTCTAAACCCAAGAGCACCTGTCTTAAGTATGGGCATCTGGGAGTGGCAAAAGATGTGCAATTGTGCACACATGGACTCAAATAGCCTGTTGCTTATACATGCAAAAGAAGGAAAAGAAAGAAAAGAAAAACTCCAATTAGGAAAAAAAATAGGCCTGTGCTGATCTTAAAGACACTTTGGTATCCTGAAAGATGTGAATGTTGTCATTTCAAAGGAAAGAGTGTCTCTTATTACAGACCAACTCTCCATAAATGCTTATCTGCATGAAGCCTAGTAATCCCTCCAGTGAGGCTGGTATAGAGATGGTGCAGCAGTCATCTATACCACATAGAGATGGTATAGAGATGGTGTAGCAGCCCCTGGCATCAGAGTGAGACCAGTTCTGGGTTCAAATCCTGACTCAGTCATTTACAAATGGTGCAATCTTCAGCCAGCAATGTCTTCTCCCTAGGTCTTAGCTCTTCATAGGCATCCCTGGGGATAATACCTGTACCTTATCTTTGAGTGTTGGTAAGAAGGTCAAATGAGATATACAATGGGTGACTACATAGTTCAGTTCAGTTGCTCAGTTGTGTCCGACTCTTTGTGACCCCATGAACTGCAGCACGCCAGGCCTCCCTGTTCATCACCAACTCCCAGAGTCCACCCAAACCCATATCCATTGAGTTAATAATGCCATCCAGCCATCTCATCCTCTGTGTCCCCTTCTCCTCCTGCCCCCAATCCTTCCCAGAATCAGGGTCTTTTCAGATGAGTCAACTCTTCACATGAGGTGGCCAAAGTATTGGAGTTTCAGCTTCAACATCAGTCCTTCTAATGAACACCCAGGACTGATCTCCTTTAGGATGGACTGGTTGGATCTCCTTGCAGGTCAAGGGACTCTCAAGAGTCTTCTCCAACACCACAGTTCAAAAGCATCAATTCTTCAGTGCTCAGTCTTTTTCACTGTCCAACTCTCACATCCAAACATGACTACTGGAAAAACCATAGCCTTGACTAGACGAACCTTTGTTGGCAAAGCAAGGCTGTCTAAACCAGGACATGGTGAAGAATTAATGTTATTATTGATCTGGGACAACAGATGTAAATGGTGAATGTCTTGGGAAAATCTGGATATAAAGTCAACCCAGACCTAAAGTTCTCTAGCTCAGCTGTACTTGGAATCATTTGGGTAGTTCTAGAAATGCTGTTGCCTGGATCCCACCTCCAGAGAGCCTGATGTAATGGATCCAGGGTATGCATGGGCATTGTGAAATTTAAAACTCTCTGGGTATTTCTGATCTGCAGCCCTAGTTGAGAACCATATGCCTCAATCTATTTTGAGGGACCATCAGTGCTAAGTATCATTACTATCACTATTACACCATTATTGTTATTATTAGAGAGAGTGACACGTATAATGCTGAGTCCATTGTAATGATACTGGTGAGTAGCATTATAATTAATAATCATTATTGACAAAGAGAACATTCCAAAGGATAACATCTTGCTAATTACCATGAGCCTGACTTAAAACAGTGGGTCTCAACAGGGGACCATTTTGCACCCCATCCCAAATTTATATGGTAATATCCAAAGACATTTTTGGTTGCCACAACCCAGAGGCAGTGGGGGAGAGCAGAATGCTACTGACATCAAAGGGGTACAGACCAAGGATGCTGCTAAACAGCCTACAATGCATGGGACGGACTCCCACAGTGAAGAATTATCTGGTTCAAAATATCAGTCGTGCCAAGGATAACAAACATACTTAGAAGCTGGGATGGGGAGAGACTCTTGAAGTGGAAAGTCACATCAGGAACTCAGCGGCAGCCTTTGTAGTCCTGCCCTCACACTGCAGCTGTGAAAGGAGAGGAGAGCCCTGGGGCTGGCCCTGGATTGCATGGTCAGAACCTCACTTAACCCTCCCCCTGGATTCAGATCATCACACACCAGGTATGCACTCAAGGCTGCCTTTTGACTTGGAGGAGCCGTTCAAAAGTCTTGGCCTCTGCCAGTGTTGGAAGTGTTTATAAGAGACTTCCTCGGGAAAGAAAGGTCATCGGGAAAAACCAGAAACAGATTTCTTTTCTTTCTCTGGCTCACTTCCGTCAGGCACCGCCAAGAAGTTCACTAACACCTAAATCATGGAAATGGAACTTTTAGAAGAAGAGAAAGGGAGAAGCCGTTGATGGCATTGCAGGTAGGCCTGTGCCAAGGGTCAGTCCAGGCTGTGGTCTGGAGCAGGAGAAGGCACAACTGAGCAAAGAAGGAAGGAAGGGAGAAAGGATAGAAGGAGGGGAGGGGAAACAAAAGAAGAGAGGGAGGAATGGGTGGATAGACAGATGTGTGAAAGGACAGAATAGTGGGAGGGTAGATGGACAAAAGAATAGGGTTGAGGGGTAAGTGGACATATGGATGGGTTTGTAAACAAGCAGATAAATGAATGGATGACTATAGGGATGGATGGATGGATGGATAGATGAATGGGTGGGAAGATGGATAAATGAGTGGGTGGATGGATGGGTGGATGGATGGGTGGGTGGGTGGATGGAGAGATGTATGAGTGAGTGGATGGATGGATGGGTGGTGGGTGAAAAGAAAGAAGGAAGGATAGAAGAATGGGAGAATGGATGTCTTGGAGGTTGAATGGTGGGGGAATGTGTGTGCAGGTAGATGGCAGATGGGTGAGAGTGGATGGATAGATTGATTCATCTCAAAGATCTATCTTTATGTAAGATTGTAAATTGGTGGTTCCCTTGCTGAGTATGGCAACTAAAATGTCATATTGGCTCACTCCATGCCTTTAAACAGTGGCTCTCATTCTTAACTATGTGCTAGAATCAACTGTAGAACAGATTAAAATCTGTTACTAAGGTGCCATCACCCACACCAACTATGTCACTGTCTCTGGGCATGAAACCTGACGTCACTACTTTTTTAAATCCTCACACAATTCAAATGGCAGTCAAACTAGAGAACCAATACAAATTCAAAAGAAAAAGCAACAAGGCTAGTGTTATGCTTGATCAAAATACATGCAATTCTTTATCTCTTGTCTTATGCCAGATCCTTCACCCAGTGAAGTACTTGCCTGGCCTTGGTAAGTACCCAAATTTGTAGCCAAATTTTGGTGCAAAACTCAAGTTAGTATCTGCCCCTATATCAAAAGACTGTGTGTCTTCAGTCCAGTGGCTTAGCTGCTCTGTGCTTTTGGTTTTCCATCTGCAAATTGGAGCCCATGAAAAATAAACACCTTGTAGTGTTTTGCAAGGAGCAAAGGATATAATGTCTTGCATTGTAAGCACTTGATCAATGATGGCTATGATGATCACTATTATGAATATACTATGAATACAGTATCTCCTAATTCATAGATATGGATGACATGTATGAGTCATGTCCTTTATGCCAAGTGCTGTCCTAAGAGCTTTACATCTGATATGTATTTTTTAAGATTTTTTTTTATGTGGACCTGTTTTAAAGTCTTTATTGAATTTGTTACAATATTGCTTCTGTTTTATGTTTTGGTTTTTGGCCACAAGGTATGTGGGTTCTTAGCTCCCTGACCAGGGATTGAACTTGCACCCCCTGCATTGGAAGGCGAAGTCTTAACCACAGGACCGCCAGGGAAGTCCCTAGATTTGATATGTGTTAACTAACTGAATCCTTATAAAATCTCTGTGAGTCATGCACTATAATTTTGCTCATTTTCCAGATGGGGAAATGGAAGCACAGAAAGGTTGAGTCACTTGCATATGAGGCACACAGCTCATCCTGGTGAAGCTGTGACCTGAGCCCAGGAAATGTGTTCCATCCTTCATGGTGCCATTCTGCCTCACCACTTAGAACACATACAGTCCACCCCTTGTTTCTCTAGATGGGGCAGAGGCTCACAAGGGAGAAATGACTTCCCAAATTCTCCCAGCTCATTACTGAGGAAGATGGCCATTGGAATAGCACCAAATCCTCATCTCTTACTTGCCTGTGCTCTGTCAATACCCCTGGAAGTGTGACTCGGGCCCCTTAAGTCATTAATAACTTTTTTGAGTCTCAGAGCTTTCGTTAAAATTCAGATATTTCTAAGTGGTGGTCTCCGGTAGAAGGACATTTATATGCTCATTAATTAATGCAATGAACATTTATTAAACACCTACTCTTGTGCCAGAAATGGTGCTGGGTGCCGAGGACGCACTGGGAGTAGAACAGATATTTCTTTGACCTTAAAGGAGGTTGCTGGTGGCTTAGCATTTCTCAGCAGCCATCGAAAGGGCTGAGGTCTGGGTTGGGGGGTAGGGGGTGGCAGGAGCTATAAAATGAATCATAGCTCAAATATATTTTAAAAAATAAATAAAACACCAGACTAATGATCTTGATCAAAGTAGCTTCCCCCTTTCAGAGTTTCACCAGCCACCATCTTGGCCTCAGGTCCAACTCACTAGCAGAGGGAAAGAAAGCTTTCTCTTGAATCTCTATTTTTCTTTTGTGAAATGTACAGTATTTCCTTGATGACTTTGTCAAAACAGCATCAAAGAAAATAATGAGGGAAATCAGCCCCTTAGTTGCACTACCAAACTGCATTGGGGGTTGCTCCCTGCAGACCTGTGCAGTCATGCCACTGAGGAAGTGGCGGACCCACCAGATCTCTGATTTTGGCTTGTGATGTATGTTCTGTATTGATTTAGCAACGTTACCTTCCTCTGGTTTCTCACTTGTAGAGCAGGGCCAATTCTCTCTTCCTAACCCCGCAGGATTGTTTGCTAGAGGATATGAAATAAATACGTATCTGTCCAATAACTTGGGCATGGCAGACATATTCTACATTATTCCAACTACTCCTACCTTTAGAGGTTTAGAGCAGGGGTCCCCAACTTCTGCAGTCTAATGCCTGATGATTCATGGTGGAGCTGATGTAACAATAATAGAAATATAGAGCACAATAAACGTAATGCACTTGAATCATCCGAACTGTCCACCCCAAGCCCTGGTCTGTGGAAAAAACTGTCTTCCATGAAACTGGTCCCTCATGCCAAAAAGGTTGGGGACTGCTGGTTTAGAGGAAAGCAGAACGATACCCTGGGTCCTGGTCCTAGGTCCCCTACTTACTAACCGTGAGACATAAGGCTGATGTTTCACTTCCCTGAGCCCCAAATTCCTGGGGGCGAGGATGCTTGTCTCAAGATCATTAAAGAATAAAATGAGAAAAACCTGGTGAGCAGTGAAAGTGTAAAAGTGATAGTGCTAGTCGCGTCTGGCTCTTTGCAACCCCATGGACTGTAGCCCACCAGGCTCTTCAGTTTAAGGAATTCTCCAGGCAAGAAAACTGGAGTGGCTAGCCATTCCCTTCTCCAGGGATCCTGATCCAGGGATCGAACCCAAGTCTCTTGCATTTCAGGCAGATTCTTTACCATCTGAGCCACCGAGGAAGTCCTGGGTAAGCAGTAGGCACTCTAACAGCAGTAGTAGCTATTATGATGGTTGTTACTATTGGTACTATTATTCTTTCATTCAGTATTTAAATCTTGCCCTTTACTCCCCACCAAAGAATCATTTATAAGCCAAATCACAAACAGTGGGGACAGATCCAGGTCCAGGGGTGGCGAGGTGGGGGTGGCGCCTGTAGTTCACTAAATGAGGGAATTGCTAAGAGGAAAGCATGCAAAACTATCTGGCTTTGCCGAGTTTATAAGCATCTCTGACCCAGGAGCATTTTGCTAGGTCCCACTGGAGCTCAGAAAAGAGGTTCTTACAAAACGTAGGATCCTGATACATCAGCTTTGTGAGTTTCACTGAAGCCTGCTTTTGACCCAGATTTTGGGGGAGGGGGCAGCGTTGCAAGGTTCAAGGAGAAAAGAGCCCTCCACCCCCCGCACACACAGTCTTTTCCTTTAGCACTTGGCCAGCCTGTTATGAAACAGCCAGTCAAGAGCTCCTCACATCCTCACCACTGGAGTTCTCACTGATGTCCGGCAAGCGGTACCCACCCTGCCTCCTCCTGCTTCTCACCTCCCCTCCACCCCCCTCTTCCATTCCCAGAGACTCGGCTGGCTCCGAAAGGTTCCAGACAGAGGGGCTAAACACATTAGCCGACAGACTCGCAAGACACAAAAGGCGGCAGGAATCAAATAAAAGGAAAACGCAGCAGTCACAGGTCAGTCCTGTATAAATATTTATGCTGGAGGAAAAGTTGGTGCCTGAGTAATGACCTTGTGGCTGGTATTAATAGAGATAATGTGTGTGTCTAGAACATGCCGCCAGAAGGAGAAAGGGGGTGAGGATGGGGGGGGCGAGACCAAGAGCGGGGAGGTTATAAATCTTCGTGCCAAGATGAAGCCCCCAGCTGACCTTTATACCTTTCTCTCTCGTCCCCTCCAGCGACCCCCCTCCCCCGTCTGCATCTTCAAATCTATTTTCTCTCCTCTTGGCCATCTTGTCTCCACATAAGCGCTCACTAGTACATTAGCCATCTCGGGGCTGATGTCTGTCATCCCAGCCAGTACACAGTCAGTGTTTAATAAAGGTTCAGGGCAGCGAGTTGATTGAGGCATGCATGGAGCCCAGCCTCTGCGGCTGGGCCCCCAGTATGGGGTTGATTTTCTCTTTTGATGGTTTCCTTGTCCTCATCTCCCTTCTCCAATCTGCTGCAGCTCAGGGGAAGTTTCCAAATGCGAATCTGACTCTCTCTCTCTCTCTCTCTCTTCTCTCTCTCTCTCTCTTTTTCTCTCTCTGTCTCATCTGCCCAAGTTCTCTTAGTAGCTCCTGTGTCTTAACATCAAATCCAAACTCCTTAACCAGCTCCTACAGACCTTTCCAGCTTCATTGCTTAAATTCCCTATCCCTTGAGGGCTCCCCTCCCTAGCAATCCTAAACTGCTTACCAAACACTAAATAGGCATCCTTCATTTCACTGTGCTTCGCATTACTGTTTCTCAGATATTGCAATTATTAAAAAAAAATTTTGGTCACATCGCATGGATCTTAGCTCCCCAACCAGGGATGAAACCTGTACCCCTTGCATTGAAAGGCGGAGTCCTAACCACCAGACCACAGGGGAAGCCATCCTTTTTTTGTGTGTGTGGGTTTTTTTTTTTAATTTTCTTTACTTTATTGTGTTGGTTTTGCCATACAATGACATGAAACCGCCATGGGTTTACATATGCTCCCCCTCCAGAACCCCCGAGATGTCCCGGGGGAGCGAATCGGGAGGGAGGAGGGAGGGGGGTTCTGGAGGGGAAGCCATCCTTTTAAAATTGATATTACTTTTTTTTTTTTTTAACAGACTGAAGGTTTGTGACAACCCCACATGGAGCAAATCTATCATTGCCATTTTTCTAAAAGCACATCCTCACTTTGAGTCCCCGTGTCACATTTTAGAAATCCTCATGATACGTCAAACCCTCCACCAGCAAAAAGGTTACTACTCACAGGCTCAGAGGACGGTTAGCACATTTAAACAATAAGTCATTTTTAATTAAGTACATTGTTGTTGTTCGGCCGCTAAGTCGTGTCCAACTCTTTGTGATCCCATGGACTACAGCACGCTAGGCTTCCCTTTCCTTCACTATCTCCCAGAGTTTGCTCAGACTCATGTCCAGTGAGTTGGTGATGCCATCCAACCACCTCATTCTCTGCACCCTCTTCTCCTCCTGCCCTCAATCCGTCCTTGTTTTTCTAGACATAATGCTATTGCACACCTAACAGACTATACATGCTGGAGAAGACTCCTTAGAGTCCCGTGGACCGCAAGGAGATCAAATCAGTCAATCTGAAGGGAAATCAACCCTGAATATTCATTAGAAGGACTGATGCTGAAGCTGAAGCTCTAGTATTTTGGTCATGTAAACAGCTGACTCATTGAAAAAGTCCCTGATGCTGGGAAAAAGTGAGGGCAGAAGGAGAAGAGGGCATCAGAGGATGAGATGGCTGGATGGCATCACCAAAGCCATGGATATGAACTTGGACAAACTTCAGGAGATGATGAGGGACAGGGAGGCCTGGTGTCCTGCAGCCCACAGGACTGCAAAGAGTCAGACATGACTGGGTGAGTGAAAAACAACAAATATATATATATATATATATATATGTAATGGGCTGACAACAGCAAATTTTGCCTAGTTTATAAAAAATTATCACTGAAAATATTCTCTGTGGCAACTTTGGATGAGCAGCCAAGCTGAAGACCTGTGTGTTTTTTTTTTTTTCCATCAGCATTGTTATCCAAGCTATTAGCGTACATATCTATACTGAGTACTTCTACCTTTGCTGTTGTTTAAAAATAATCACTTCCAGTGATTAGAGTATAGCATAAACATAACTTTTATGTGCACTGGGGAACAAAAAGAATTCACAGGACTTTCTCTTTTGTGATACTCACTTTATGGAGGTGCTCTGGAACCCAGTCCACAGTATCTCCCAGGTTGCCTGTGATTTCTGAGAAGCCATGATCCTTTTTCTATCCAGGTCTTTGCACATTCTGTCCCTTCTACCTGTATGTCTTCCCTGCACTTCTGTTTTTTAAATTGTTATTTAACTTCTATTTTTGACTGCACCAGGCAGCATGGGGGACATTAGTTCTCTGAGCAGGGATCGAACACGTGCCTCCTGCATTGGAAGCACATAGTCCCAATCCTTGGACTTCCAGGGAAGTCCTCCTGCCCTTCTTAATTCGGCTACTTCATCTCATCCTGTACACTTCTCCCAGATCATATGGCCTCCTCCACGAAGCCCTTCCTGCATTTGACGACTGTTTGATCTGGTCCCATTGCCTCTCACCATCACACCACTTATCCCACTGAAGAGCCATTGTCATGGTTAACTTGTCTCCCTCATTTCTACAAGACCCTGAGTGCCAAGAGGGCAACAAACTGATGTCACCAGCGATGTAAAGCTTGGCACATAGTAGGTACTCAGGAAATGTATGTCACATGAACCACAGGGACAGGGCCACCTCTTATTCTCTGCTTGAAAAATGAAACAGCCTTGGACTCCCCTAACAGAGATGCAAGAAAGTAGGGGAAAAGCCACTCACTTCATCGAGGGCATGGAAACGCAGGACCTTCTCCCTCCTTATCTGCTGGAGGGAGATTATAATAATGTTGAGTAGGACAGGACACCCCCACACACACTTTCTGCGTGCCAAATAGAGGAGAGAGAGCAAAACAGAAAGATCAGCTCTGCTCAAAAGGCAGAATTCCAACCCAAAGGTGCCAACACCAAGATCTGAATATCAATATTAAGAAGAAGGTTGTTCAAGCCACCGATTTTTGGAAGCCCACAGGCTTGCCTGGGCCAGGAGCCACAGAGCAAGCCGTTCCTGGAGAAAACCGGAGGTCTGAAAGCACCACACCCTCTGCCCCTGTTTGAAGCAAAACCCACTTTCAGACTTTAATACTTCTGTACCTGAAATCTAACAAGGGAACCATTTGAACTCTTGGGTCTTCATGGTCCTGGGCTGTTTAAGGTCTGTGCTACACAAGGAAAGAAGGAGCTAAGAATCCTCCAGTGCCTCTGGGTACCTGCCCCTTAGCACAGGCTGTTTTCTTTCATCTGCAACATGGCCCTGGAGTATAGGAAGCATCACCCCCATTTTCCAGATGGGATGACTGAGGCTGGTAAGGGCCTCGATTTGATCCCAGATTGTGTAATGCCAAGTCTAAGCTCTTTCTTCTACAGACTTCTTCTCTGATGCTTAGAATTCACCTGCCCTGTTGGGGACCACGTCTGACTTACTTGACTGTTAGAAAAGACCATGTTTTTTCCTTATTCTGTCTCCCCTGTCTCACCCACACTAGAACCAGTTACTAAGGCTATGGGCAGTTCTTGTTGTACCCTTAAATATGACTGAGCCAACTTTGTCACAGGCTAAAAGGACAAAGCCAGAGGCAGCTGAGTGAATCTGAGACAAAGGATGCTTGCCCATCCTGGGAGCTTTAAACTATTTCACTGAAGAAGACAACAAAGGCAGGAAGAGATACTTAAACAAAATTGTTCACAGCAGCATTACTCACAATAGCCAAGGAGTGGAAGCAACCCAAATGTCCATCAACAGATGGATGGATAAACAGATAATGGTGTATTCACACAATGGAATATTATTCAACCTTCAAAAGGATGACATTCTGTCACATGAGGCAATATAGATGAACTCTGAAAACCTTATGACCCAAAGAGAAAAAAAGTGGAGGACAAGAGAATTCACTCTCTCTCTTCCTGACTGTTTAAACTGAGACATTCTTCTTCTCCTGCTCTCAGACCAGAACATACCCCATCAGCTCTACTGGGTTTCCTATTGGCCAAGTGCAGCTTCTAAGTCTTCAGAACTGCATGAGCCGACTCCTTATACTAAATCATATACATACATACATACAAATATATATATATGCATGCATGCTGTCGCTCAGTTATGTATTTTGCCACTTTTTGCCACTCCAGGACTGTAGTCTGCCAGGATCCCCTGTCCATAGAATTTTCCAGGCAAGAATACAGGAGAGCTGCCATTTTCTGCCCCAGGGGATCTTCCGAACCCAGGGATTGAAGCTGCATCTCTCATGTCTCCCGCATTGGCATGAGGGGTTCTTTACCACTAGTGCCATCTGGGAAGTCCAAGCCCATATGTATGGATGTATGTATATATGTATATACAGACACATAAATCTTAGTGACTAAACAACAATTATATATATAATTAAGCCTTATAAATAACTGTATATATAATATTAATATACACAATATATAATGTATGGGACTTCCCTGGTGGCTCAGATGGTAAAGAGTCTGCTGTAATGCAGGAGACCCAGGTTTGATCCCTGGGTCAGGAAGATCTCCTAGAGAAGGGAATAGCCACCCACTCCAGGATTCTTACCTGGAGAATCCCCATGGACAGAGAAGCCTGGTGGGCTACAGTCTACAGGGTCACATAGAGTTGGACATGACTGACGTGACTTAGCACACAGCACAGACATATACACACATATGTGTGTGTATATATGTGTGATATTTTATATATACTATTGGTTCTGTATCTCTGGAGAATCCTGACTACAGAAGCCAGTCACAAAAAGACAAATGTGACATGATATCATTTATAGAGGAGTCAAATCCATAGAGACGGAAAGCACAATGGTGGTTGCCAGGGGCTGGGGGGAGGGAAGGGTGGGGACTTAGTGTGTTTACTGGGTACCAAGTTCCAGTTTGGGTGATGACAAGTTCTAGGGATGAATGGTAGCAATAATTGCATAATGATGTGAGTGTACTTAATGCCACTGGTAAGCATCATTTAAAAATGGTTACAATGATCAATCTTTTGTGACTTTTTATCATTTTTTTTTAAAAGCAGAGAGAGTAGGAGGGAAAAGAATAAAGCAAACCAGAAGAAAAGGAAAAGAGAGGCAGGTGGGAAATGGAGTTTGGAAGAAGGAAGGCTAGTCGGGACAATATTGGGGGAGATCCGAGAGCTGGGCAACCTTGAGTGACTGGATCTTTTTGTCATCTCTAGAAGGGTGCAGGATACAGGAGATCTTCCCTTCTCTCACACAACTAAAGTGGGAATTGCCTCAACACAAACACTCAAGAACAACTGCTCAATGGCTGCTTCAAAAACCTCCGCCCATTTAGGGTTCAAAAGAAGGAAAAAATAAAAGGGGGCATTTGGTGGTTGCAAATGTGCTTTTTCTCCTAAAGAACCTTAGAAAGGACAAAAACCACAGCAAATTTTTGCAAATTAAAAATTGGCCACTTGTCCCTCATGTAGATTTATTTCCAGTGTTAATAAAATTCGAAGTGTCCAAGCATGCATTATTGAGGTGTCATAGTTTCAACTCTCAGGATGTAAGGTTTCAGTGCCCCAAAGAGTTCGCAGTGGAAATCTTGACTCATGACCCTACTGTCAATTGCATGGAGCAGAATGAAGCCGACTCTCCCCAATTACAGATTCACATAGAGTCTATCTAAGAACCACATCTCACCTGGCATCTCTCACAGTAACATCATCTCAATTAGGGCTTTGCGGCCTCATATAGATTTCGGGCACTTGGCCTGGGGAGTTGTCTGATTCCAGGCATATGGTGGGTAACATGATCAGCAGTGACTCAGCTCCCATGAAACATCCTCTGCACTGGTGTAATAGACAGGGGCCTTTGTAGATTCTTTTTTTTTTTTTTTTTTTAATGCAACAAGAAGCTTTTCTTATTCTGAGATTTTTTTTTAAATCATGAAGCAATATTTTTTAAAACTTTCTATTCTATATCGGGGTATAGCCAATTAACACAGTTGCGATAGTTTCAGATGAAGAGTGAAGGGACTCAACCACAAATATACATATATCCATTCTCCCTCAAACTCCCCTCCATCTACTGCTGTTGCTGCTAAGTCACTTCCGTGTGTCCGACCCTGTGCGACTCCATAGATGGAAGCCCACCAGGCTCCTCTGTCCCTGGGATTCTCCAGTCAAGAATACTGGAGTGGGTTGCCATGCCCTTCTCCAATGCATGCATGCATGCTAAGTCGCTTCAGTCGTGCCCGACTCTGTGCGACCCTATGGACAGCAGCCCACCAGGCTCCTCTGACTACAGGATACTCCAGGCAAGAATACTGGAGTGGATTGCCATTTCCTTCTCCTCCCTCCCATCTAGGCTGCCACATAACATTGAGCAGAGTTCCCTGTTCTCTGTGTTCCCAGATGGAGACAGAGAACAAATGAAAGGATCCCAAGGGGACAGGAGGTGTGGTGTGAGGAATTGGGAGATTAGGATGGGCTCATATACACTAAGATGCTATGTATAAAACAGACAACTGATAGGAAGCTACTGTATAGCCAGGGAACTCTATTTAATGTTCTGCAGTGACCTAAATGTGAGAGAATTCCAAAAGGGAGGGGATTTTTGTAAATGCATAGCTGATTTATTTAGTTATGCTGTAGAAGCTAACACAACATTGTAAAGCAACTCCACTGCAGTAAGAAATTAATTTAAAAACATTTCACCTGCTCGTCCTAGCTCCTCATCCAACTGGGCTATCGTGTGTGTGCATCACTCATGTTCAGGGTGCTCACTTGAGCCTACCAGGAGTTAAGCAGTTTATGGGGGGAGACCCACTAATCTTTAATCCTGGGATTTAAAAGACAAATTTTCCAAAAGGAAGAGAAAAGAAAGAATATTTTTCAAGGATCGAGTCCATGGCAGATCCTTATGATATGGTGTCTCATTTCCTTTTTTAAACTTTTTTGTTTATTGTGGTAAAAGTCACATAATATAAAACATACTATTTTAACCATGTTTAGCTGTACAGTCTAGTGGCGCTAAGCACATTCATATTTTTTTGCATCTCTCACCATCGTTCATCTCCCGAATTTTTCACCTCCCTAAACTGAAACTCTGTCCCCATTAAACACTAAGTCCCCGTTCCTCCTCCGCACGCTCCCCACCCTCGGCCCCTGGCATCTATGGTGTACTCTCTGGCTCTATGAATTTGACTATTCTAGGTACCTCGTGTAAGTGGAATCAAAGCCTATTTGTCTGCACCTACTGTATATTAGAATGCATTTTTAAGGTTAACTTAATGTATGTCCTACAAACAGATTTTGCCTTCTTTTTCCCCCCTGTGCTATATAGTAAGTTCTAATTAGTTATCTGTTTTGTCCATAGTAGTGCATATATGTCAAACCCAATCTCCCGATTCAGCCCACGCCCCTTCCCCCGCCTGGGGTCCTTACATGGAGTCTCACTTGCTCTTCATGGCTTCATGAGAGAGTTGTTATGATTCCTTATTTTATGAGATGACAGTAAGTGGAGATATTAGGGTTCTGTCCACAGGCAGTTTGAGTCCATCCCTCTGATTTCCCCTCTGACCAGCAGGCTTAAAAGAATGCATCTTCCTCCTCCCTCCCCCACTGGATGCTGCCTCTCCCCCTCCATCCTCTCGGCCCTTCCTGGGACCATCAATACTTAATGTTTTCTGCTGTCACATTTGTAGCTGTGAAGGATCCAATTGTGCGGTTGATCTATAATGTAAGGTTAATGCCTAATTAGCTCGTTTAACATTTCTTTCCCAGATAATTCACGATAGGTCATTAACAAAAGCCAGGGCAAACGGAGGGCCATGTGCACGGCCATAAATCAGAGGCCTGAAAACATCATAGAAACAGGAAAATGCATGTATTATTCAGGTCAAACAAAGAGTGAGATCTCCATAAGTCTCCTCAATGCTCTTCTGACCCTGAGGTCAAGGGACCAAGTCAAGGCTGGAGAGATGTTTGCTAAGAGCTGAAATGGGCTGCCCAGGGCCTGGCAGGGATGCACCTTCTCCTGGTCATATGACAACACATCTCATTGTTAAACTTATGACTTTGCAGATGGAAAAGCCCCCCTTGTCTACCAAAGAATGCATACTCACCATGTCAGTAAATAACCACCATTTATAGAGCATCTACAACATGCCAAAGTGTGTGTGTGTGTGTGTGTGTGTGTGTGTGTGTGTGTGTGTGTGTAGGTATTCTATGTATCAGTTAGCTACTGCTGTATAACAAACAATCCCCAAACTCAGGGGAATTTCATGAGTCTGTGTCTCAGCTGGTGGATGCTGCTGATTTAGGCCAAGCTCCTCTGATCTCAGCTGGGTCCTCTCACACATCTATGTTCAGTTGGTGGGTTGGCTGGGGGGTGCTAATGTCATATGAGCTCACTTACATGTCTGGCTATTGACTTGCTGCTAGTTACAATGACAGGGGTGTCTAGGCTATGTGTCCTTCATAGTGATGTCAGGGTTTCAAGAAACAGATTAGAAGCATGTAAGATCTCTTGAGACCCAGACTCGGAGCTGACATGCAGTCGCGTCTGCAGCGTGTTTTTGGCCCTAAGTCACAAATTCAGCTTAGACTGATGACTATGGCCAGCAACACTACCTTTTGATGAGATGAGCAGCAGAAGCACTGCAAATGTACAGAAGAGGTGGAGTATTGTGGTCGTTTTTGCAATCCTTCTATCACAACCCATTTGTTCCTTATCACAAACCCTTTGTCCATTCTCCTAACAAATATTTATCGACCCCGTTGTTATGTGCCAGACTCCGATCTAGGTGCTAAGGACACAAGTCATGAACAGAAGAAAGTCTCATTCGCATGAACTGTAATTTCCATGGAAGTTGAGGCAAACAGTAAACAAGTGAATCAATACATATGTAAGATACTTTTACACAGTGTTAAATGCTGTAAGGTAAATACAACAGACTGACTGCTTGTGAGATGTCCAGAGGCAATTTTTAAGAAGACAGTTAAGGAAGACCCCTCTGAGGAGGTGACATTTGACTTAAGACTTGAATGATGAGATGAAATCAATCCATCCAGGACTAGAAGCAGAATGTTCTAGCAGGAGGAAGAGCAGATACAAAGTTCCCAAGTCATGTCTGGAGGACTAGAAAGAAGGCCAATGTGAGAGTATAATAAGTAAGGGGAAGAAAGGTGCTAGACGTGGACTTTCCTGGTTGTCCATTGGTTAAGAATCCAGCTTTCAATGTAGAGGATGTGAGTTTGACCCCTGGCCTGGCAATTAAGATCTCATATGCTGCATACTGCAACTAACACCTTACACAGCTAAATAAATAATATTTTTTTAAAAGATGCCAGATGAAGACCAACAGGTAAGTCAATTCTTGGAGAGAAGTACAATTACTTTTACGGAAAATAAAACTCAAAAAAGTCATGAAAACAACTAGAGAGTGGTAGAACCAGGATTTGGACCTGCAATCATCTGAATTCAAAGTCCACACTCTCTAATGTCCATTTCTGCCCCCTGGGCCAAGTGCCAAGCAGGGACTTTTTCACATAGGTGAACAAGACCTTAACCATCAGAAAGTCTAATGCAAGGCATGATAGCCAGGGACTTCTCTGGTGGTCCAGTGGTTAAGATGCCTCTCTTCCATTTCATAGAGTGCAGGTGATCAGACAACTAAGATCCCACATGACACACAGCATAGCCAAAGATACAATGACCATGGCTGGACCCTAACTGATTCTGCCCCCATGCTATTCCTTCAGTTTACCAGGTAAACTACACCCCAGATCCTCATGACAAGTTGACCAGCAGAAGCAGCATCCTCATCCCTCCACCTAGGGGTAACCACTTCTCCCTGCCTCCTTTCTGCCAAGTGGTTCCATTCTTCCCCCCATCTTGGGTCTTTCTTGAGGAGTACATCCCTGCCTTCTAACCACACTCCACCAGGGATCTCTAAGGCCTTTGTATAGAAGCACCACCCACAGCTGGCAAAGAAAGACAAGAGGCGCAGACATCTGCTGATAAACCTCATACAAGATCAAAGACACCAAGAGTCTGATTGTCTTCCTTGTTGGTCAAATCCAGGCAAGAGCCTGCATCGTTTAAAATAGGACATTCATTTATGCCAAATATTTTAATGGAGCCCCTCCTACATGTCAGGGACTGGTCCAGACACTGGGGGTTGAACAATAGGCTTGGCCCACATACTTTGCAGGGACAACCAATGATGAACTAATAAAAGGCATAACATGTGGTGATAGACGCTATGCAGAAAATGAAGCCAGGCAAAGAGGAAAGGATGATGGGAGGGGTGAACAGATGATGGGGAAGACTGCTCAAATAATATGCTATTTGAGTGGAAACTTGCCAGTGAGGAAGAGATCCCAGCGGCCAACTGAGTGGCTTAGAGGAGTGTTCTTTGAAACTTCTAGAACCTCTGGAGACCAGTGTGGCTGAAACAGAGTGAGAGAGTGGGGCAGTGGCCAGAAATGAGTCTGGAGAGGTCATGGGGGCCAGATCTCAAGAAGCCTGGCAGGTCACTGAAAGAGTTTTGGCTTTCACTCGGGGTCAGATGGGAGCTCCTGGAAGGTTTTGAGCAGAAGAGGGACATAATAGAATGTATGTTTTCAAATAAAACATGATAAAATAGATAACTAATAAGAACCCACTGTATAGCACAGGGATCCCTACTCAGTACTCTATAATGACCTATATGGAAACAGAATCTTACAAAAGAGAATATGTATGTATATGTATAATTGGTTCACTTGCAGAAATTAACACAACATTGTAAATCAACTACATGCCAATAAAAATTAATTAAAAAAAAAACAAAGCATCTTGCTGACTGCTGCACTAAACAGGGTAGAAATGGGAGAAGCAGACAGACCTTCGAGTAACCTGCTGCATTTGCTCAGGTGTGAGGCAATGGTGGCTCTGATTTGGGGATACAGGTGAGAAGGGATATTCAAGGTAGCAAGACAGGTAATCAATGCATAAGTTCTCAGTGACTAATCTAACTAAAATACAAAGTATAGGATGCTATAAGAATGTTTAACAAGAGACTTCCCGCCAGTGGTTAAGACTCCACATTTCCAAAGCAGAGACCACCAGTTCCGTTCCCGGTTGGAGAACTAAGCTCCCAGGTGCCATGTAACACTGCCAAAACACTTCTATCCCTTTTTTATTGGTGGAAAACTGCTTTACAATGTTGTGTTGGTTTCTGCTGTACAAAAACATGAATCAGTCATTAAGAAAAGAAATAAAAATCAAATAAGGAGATAAAACATTTTTTTAAAAAAGAAGAGAATGTATTACATTGATTGTCTGTTTCTTTGTAGGTGGAAGGGAGCTGATATCAGGCAGAGAAGGCTTCTCTGAAGGCGTGGCAGATGGGCTTCAAACTGATGGGCTCAGGTTAGCTCAATGAGGATGAGAAGGTGGGCATCCCAAGCAAAAGGCAGAGCATGAGCAAAGGTCCTGGGGCAGGAATGTGACAGACAAGTGTGGCACTGAATGCTCAGAAGAACACATTATCCCTTTGTCATGTCTGCCCTGTTTATTGGCCTCTGAAATAATTAACGATTCAGACACTTCACAGTAAGAGGCCCACACTGGCTCCACATGGATATTACTACTATTTTTTTCACTTCTCTGAAGGCAGTTTAGGAAGACCCAGATTTTCCCACCTAGTAAATGAATAATGAGGCTGGAGGAAACTGGCTAGGTTTAAGCAAGATGAATAATGATGGTATGACTCTGATCTGTCCAGAGTTGAGTGCTCCTTGTGGGGAAGGACCTGGGAAACCCTTCTTTGTCCCAAACCCCTGCCCCAGGAGACAACTGTGCTGTTTTCCTGAACTAAGCAGGTGTGGGGGAGATGGCAGGATGGCCCCTCCAAGGGGCAGAGGGTGGGGACTCAAGAGTAAGTACATAAGCTGGCCTTTTAAAAGCTTAGCGAGCCTTTCCAATTGGATCTCAAATGGACCACACTTGAGAAATTAAATAAACAGCATTTGTCAAGGGCTTTTGTGGGCTCCCAGCTGTATTTATTTATAGGTTAGTCTGTTATTTATGGGCGCTCGTGCTCCGTATAAAAGCTTTGTCGGAGAGAAGTGGTAGGGAGGAGACCGAGTACTTTAATGCTTACTGGGACACTTAAGTGTTCGCTCCAAGGAGCTCAAACAATGAACAGTTGCTGCTTTTGCCCCACGGAAGCTGGGTGTTAGAACACAGCGGGACAGCATTCTTGGAAACTTTGGAATATTGGGTACCCCACTCCCAAGAGTCAGGGGTCCCCTCGGAGACCTTGGAAGGCCCAGTTCCCAGAGAAAAGCTAAAAATTTGAGATCAGCCATGTCTTTGATTCATTGCAACTTTGGGCTCATAGCTGAGAAGGCCCACTAGTTATGTCCTGAGAAAAATACCAGCAACTCCCTGAACTGTCTATTGAGTGAGGGCTCAATAGATGCTGAATGAATAATGAATGACTGTCTGCTGTCCTCATAGTTAGGGAACTAATAGACTAGAGGGACTTCAACATGACACGGGTTTGCATTATCTTAGGAGGAAAAATATGGCCATTCATATCGAGAAACTTGAAATGTCCATAACTTGGATTCAGTAGGTTTCTTCTAAGCATTCTTCCAAAGAAGAATTCCAAGCATTAAGAAAAAGGGGGCAGGGCAGGGGAGGAGAGAAGAGGGAAAGAAAACTTCATGCAAAAAAACTGATGTTCATGGACACAGAGGGGGAAAGGGAAGGCGGGACGAACTGGGAGAGTGGCACCGACATATATACTCTACCACGCGTACAATAGACGGCTAGGCGGAAGCTGCTGTATATAACACAGGGGGCTCGGCTCAGTGTGCTGCGATGACTTAGAACGGAGGGGTAGCAGGGGAGTTCCGGAGGGAGGGGGGATATGTATACAACAGTAATACAGCAGAAACTAACACAAGACTGCAAAGCAGTTATACTCCAGTGGAAAGAGAAACGACTTTCATTGCCGTGTTCTTTGTAACAGTGAAGTATTTCACTATTAATATTGATGTTATTTAGTTGATAAGCCATGTCCAACTCTTTTGTGACCCCATGGACGGTAACCTGCCAGGCTCCTCTGTTCATGGAATCCTCCAGGCAAGAATACTCGAGCGGGTTGCATTTCCTTCTCCGGAGGATCTTCCCGACCTAGGAATGGAACACACTTCTGTGCTGGCAGGAGGGTTCTTTACCACTGATCCACCAGGGAAGCCTCATTTATATTGATACTTATATAGAAACACAGAATAGCAACACTACAAGAGAGATTAACTCTGGTGCATTCCTACCTTGACCAGTTACTAAAAACTTGCTCATAGAAACATTTACGGTAATATAGAAATGTTTATGACAAAATAGGAAAGCTACAATTTTACCATTACAGTGTTATTAAAATTAGGTGATTCTTTTAAGGATTAGAGAAAAAGCCTAAAATGAAAATACTAAAATTTAAGCATGGTTATGTTAGAATAGGAGAACTTTGAACCATTTTTTAATTTATTTTTCTCAATTTCTAATGTTTTTTAAAAAAATTATGAATCCATTTGGTGAATAAAAATAATAGTCAAGGCATAATTTAATAAATAAAAAGTATTCTCTTACTGCCAGGAAACTTTTGATGGCATCCAAGGAAAGATAACCCACTGGTACTGAGTGGAGTACCAGTGCTATTAAAAAAAAGTATTAAAATATTGCATATGTTTATAATCATTTTATCATCATGGAAGTGAAAGAAATGCCCTCCCAAAGGTAAAATAGCAGGATCACTAATTCACCATATTGGCTTCTTTTCAACTAAAGAGATACAAGTATTTGCTCTCTTGCTATGTGTTTCTTTTCTCCTTGCTCTTGTATACATCACCCTCCTGGCCACACAGAATCTTTACACCCACACCGCTATTTCATTTCTTCTGGAAATCATATTCTTTCTTTGTGCATCTGCCTCCTTTCTTGTGACCAAGTCCCTATAACCTTTCTTTGTGACCATCAGCTACCCACACCCTTAGTCCTTTCTGTATGAACTCAAATAAAATAACCAGGGAATGTAGGTGCCCTAACTCAGAAGTACTTGGGCCTGGATTCAAAACCCATCTCTGCCACTTCCTAGATGGGCAGCCTTGGGCAAGTCCCTTAATTCCTCTGTGCTAACAGTTTCCAAGCTTAAATACAGACAAAATATTTCAGTGGGAAGATGATAAATCATAATAACAAAATAGGGACTTTCCTGGTGGTCCATGGTTAAGGATCTGCCTGTCAACGCAGGGGACACAGGTTTGAACCCTAGTCCAGGAAGATTCCACACGCCGCAGAGCTACTAAGCCTGTGCCCCACAAGTACTGAGCCTATGCTCTAGAACCTCACAACTACTGAACCCACGTGCGGAAACTACCGAAGCCCACGTGCCCTAGAGCCTGTGCTTCACAGCAAGAGAAGCCACTGCAGCAAGAAGCCCACGCGCCACAGCTAGAGAGTAGCCCTGGGCTTACCGCAACTAGAGAAAGCCCACACACAGCAAAGAAGACCCACTGCAGCCAAAAACAAACAAACAAACAAATAAATGAAGAAATTCAAAGAAATAGCAACAAAGTAAGAGCAGCAAAGGAGAAAAGGAAAGATATTCCCATCTGAATGCAGAATTCCAAAGAATAGCAAGGAGAGATAAGAAAGCCTTCCTCAGCAATCAATGCAAAGAAATAGAGGAAAACAACAGAATGGGAAAGACTAGAGATCTCTTCAAGAAAATTAGAGATACCAAGGGAACATTTCATGCCAAGATGGGCTCGATAAAGGACAGAAATTGTATGGACCTAACCGAAGCAGAAGATATTAAGAAGAGGTGTCAAGAATACACGAAGAACTTTACAAAAAAAAGATCTTCACGACTCAGATCATCACGATGGTATGATCACTCACACTCAGCTAGAGCCAGACATCCTGGAAGGTGAAGTCAAATGGGCCTTAGAAAGCATCACTACAAACAAAGCTAGTGGAGGTGCTGGAATTCCAATTGAGCTATTTCAAATCCTCAAAAATGATGCTGTGAAAGTGCTGCACTCAACATGCCAGCAAATTTGGAAAACTCAGCAGTGGCCACAGGACTGGAAAAGGTCAGTTTACATTCCTATCCCAAAGAAAGGCAATGCCAAAGAATGCTCAAACTACTGCACAATTGCACTCATTTCACACGCTAGTAAAGTAATGCTCAAAATTCTCCAAGCCAGGCTTCAGCAATACATGAACCGTGAACTTCCAGATGTTCAAGCTGGTTTTAGAAAAGGCAGAGGAACCAGAGATCAAACATCCGCTGGATTATCAAAAAAGCAAGAGAGTTTCAGAAAAACATCTACTTCTGCTTTATTGACTATGCCAAAGCCTTTGACTGTGTGGATCACAATAAACTGTGGAAAATTCTTCAAGAGATGGGAATACCAGACCATCTGACCTGTCTCTTGAGAAACCTGTATGCAGGTCAGAAAGCAACAGTTCAAACTGGACATGGAACAACAGACTGGTTCCAAAAAGGAAAAAGAGTACGTCAAGGCTGTATATTGTCACCCTGCTTATTTAACTTATATGCAGAGTACATCATGAGAAACGCTGGGCTGGAAGAAGCACAAGCTGGAATCAAGATTGCTGGGAGAAATATCAATCATCTCAGATATGCAGACCGACACCACCCTTATGGCAGAGAGTGAAGAGGAAGTAAAGAGCCTCTTGATGAAAGTGAAAGAGGAGGGTGAAAAAGTTGGCTTAAGGCTCAACATTAAAAAAACCAAGGTCATTGCAACTGGTCCCATCACTTCTGGGAAATAGATGGGGAAACAGTGGAAAAAGTGTCAGACTTTATTTTGGGGGGCTCCAAAATCACTGCAGATGGTGACTGCAGCCATGAAATCAAAAGACACCTACTCCTTGGAAGGAAAGTTATGGCCAACCTGGATAGCATATTGAAAACCAGAGACGTTACTTTGCCAACAAAGATTCGTCTAGTCAAGGCTATGGTTTTTCCAGTAGTCATGTTTGGATGTGAGAGCTGGACAGTGAAAAAGGCTGAGTGCCAAAGAATTGATGCTTTAGAACTGTGGTGTTGGAGAAGACTCTTCAGAGTCCCTTGGACTGCAAGAAGATCCAACCAGTCCATCCTAAAGGAGATCAGTCCTGGGTGTTCATTGGAAGGACTGATGTTGAAGCTGAAACTCCAATACTTTGGCCACCTGATGCAAAGAGTTGACTCATTTGAAAAGACTCTGATTCTGGGAAGGATTAGGAGCAGGAGGAGAAGGGGAAGACAGAGGATGAGATGGCTGGATGGCATCACCAACTCAATGGACAGGGGTTTGGGTGGACTCAGGGAGTTGGTGATGGACAGGGAGGCCTGGTGTGCTGCAGTTCATGGGGTCGCAAAGAGTCAAGACACTACTGAGCGACTGAACTGAATGAAGAGTAGTCACGGTAATGATTAACATATACTGAGCCCTAGAGTGTGCCAGGCATTGTGCTAAGTGCATTTCTCTCATGAAGTCATTGAAACCTCAAGACAATCCAATACAGCAGGTGCTATTCTCCCCAAACCTAGTGCATTTTACTGATAAGAAGGAACATCTGTAACTCACAGTGACCTCAGGTGGGATGCTCACTTTGCAGCTGGAACCTGGTCTTATTTCATCCAACTCCCCGAGCTGGTCCATTATATACCCTTTTCTGATAAGAACACTGAGGCTCAGGAGAGTGAAAAGTTGGATCAAGCTCACCCAGCTCACAGGTAGAGGCCAGACTCTCACTTAGCCCTCTCTCCCCACCACTCAAACTCAAAGTCATACAGGCACCTAGTAGACCCCTGATAAAAGGTGCCATTTTTCCCTTACAACCAGGGAGCATTGCCTGATACATCACCTGGCTGCTTATTGCTGTCACACACAGGCATTCTCAACTGCCTCCAAGGAAGAGAAAGTTCCCTTAAGGGTACAGAGAATGACTCCTAGAGAAGGAGGCAAAGTGTCTGAGGCTTACAAAATGATGACCCAGCCCTTTCCAGACCTGGGTAATCTTGGCTTTTGAAAATCACCCCACCACCAAGCCAAGGGTCTGGTGATAAGAAAAAGCTTTGAAGCAGAATAAGCTCAAGGGATGGGGAAACTGTTTGTTTGTTTGTTTGTTTTCCTGCCATCTCTGAAATAATGGCTATTGTCTGACCTGATGCAGTCAACACAGTTCTGCCCTTCCCACGTGGGTGGGAGAGCATAAAATAGAGCCCCCAAGGTGGCAGAAAAATGTTGGCACCCCAAATCGTATCTGGGATGAAAAGGATGCTTTTTTAAATCCAGAACAAGGAAAACATCATTCTTGTCCTTCCAGGCACTGATGAAGAAGAAAGTGTTGGGTATGAGGGGTGTGAGGTGTAATCCTGGAAAATGGATTCCCCTGGGCGTCTGCCTGTCTCATCTAGACTCTGCAACTGATAAAGGAGAGAAGATGTGCTTATAGTCAGAGCAGAATCCTAGCAACCAGGCCCATTTGGGGAGAAAAGGAAAGTGGGGAGCCGGAGACACATCTGTGAGTCATTTGAGTTGAAATGAACACATTCTGCTGGGCATGGAGACGGGCGGAGGGGCTGGGGCAGTTGGTTCCCATTAAGCTTGGTAGCTTGAGAATTCCCTGCGTGTGGATAGGCGCTGGCCCCAGCTCCGTCCAGGAGGCCAGAGCTGCAGAGCGCCTGACGCAGCCTGAGAGCTTCCCTCCTCCTCCGGCCACTGACACAGGGCTCCCCTGTGTCTCCGGAGAGAGAAGTAGCCAGGAGGCCTCTGGAAGCCAAGCACTCCATCCGCCCCATTCTCCAAGGCCCCTAATTAGGTATTTACATGACAGACCAATTATGGTCTTGAAAGAGTGGTTACAGGCCAGCGGGTAATTAGTGACATTTTTAAAATACATTTTCAACCACACGAAACCATGTTTACACAATGTTAAGGAACTTGCTGGAGACCACAGAAGCGAAAAGAACTTTGCAAAGGCAGAAAAAGTCTCCCCTGGAACACAAAGGGCAGTTGTGTGCTCTCTGATGCCCGGCCATGGGTGTAGGTTGATGGTCAGCTTTTCTGACTCCTGGAATCAGAGCTCCTACTATGTACCAGCCACTGACACAGGAGTCAGGGATACAAGATGGACCACAAATCAGTCTCCTGACCTGAGGAACTCACCATTTTCCACCCCACCATGGCAGTGTGTGCCTGACTGTCTTCATTCATGCTTCCCAGGTGGCTCAGTGGTAAAGAATCCGCCTGCCAAAGCAGGAGACGTGGATTTGATCCCTCGGTTGGGAAGATCCCCTGGAGGAGGGCATGGCAACCCACTCCAGTATTCTTGCCAGGTGAATCCCATGGACAGAGAATGGTGGACTACAGTCTATGAGGTCACAACAGAATCAGACACAACTGGGCAAGTAAACAACAACAACTATGTAACCATGTGAAGTCACTCAGTCGTGCCCGATTCTCTGCAACCCCATAGACTGTAACCTACCAGGCTCCTCTGTCCATGGGATTTTACAGGCAAGGGTACTGGAGTGGGTTGCCATTTCCTTCTCCAGGGGATCTTCCTGACCCAGGGATTGAACCCAGGTCTCCCGCATTACAGGTAGATGCTTAACCGTCTGCACCACCAAGGAAGCCCAAACAACAAAGATAAACTTCATTTATGCAAAAAGACACCCTTTGGGAAGTTTGACGTTCTCAATTATCTTGGGGTTCTTTTTGTTGTGAGCATCACCCTATAGTCATGTGTACATTCAGGGAATACACTGAGTGTCACTAGAGGCTGAGGGGACTCGGTACTAGATCCAGATCTTGAGTTTTCCCCAAGTTCACAGTCTCTGAGTGGCTTTCGGGGTCTTATGATCTTCAGTGCATTCATTCATTCATTCATTTGTTCCTAAACATGCTGAGCTGCTCTGCTGTAACAGATGCAGGGTGAAGTATGGCAGACTCAGAAATAACATATAAGGGGTGGTCCCTGCCCTGAGCCCAGAGAAAGATGTGTGGGTCTGTGATGTGCACAGAGTTGGTAAGTTCCATGGTTGGGGAGCCCCCTCACCAAAAAGGAATTCAGCTCTGCCTGGGAGGCAGCCCTGAGTAGGGCTAAGTCTCAAAGAGCAATTAGTAAGTGGCCAAGTAAACAGCAAGGAAGGGTGATAGAGGTCCTGGGTAAAGAATGAGCAAAAGCATAGAGGCAAGAAAGGGAGGGTGCATGGAGAGACTAGGAAGTGTAGCAAAAAATGATTTACTTGGATTTATTTCTACATGTGTGACTCTATTTCTGTTTTATAGATAAGTTCATTTGTACCATTTTTATGATTCCACATATAAGTGATATCATGTGATATTTGTCTTTCTTTTTCTGACAAACTGGGAGAATGGGATTGACAAATACACACTACCATACATAAAACAGATAACTCATAAGAACCTACTGTTTAGAACAGGGACTTCTTCTCAATACTCTGTAATGGCTTATATAGAAGCATTAGTCACTCAGCCATGTCTGACTCTTTGCAACCCCACGGACTGTAGCCTGCCAGGCTCCTCTATCCATGGGATTCTTCAGGCAAGAATACTGGAGTGGGTTGCGATTCTCATCTCCAGTAGATCTTCCTGACCCAGGGATCAAACCCTGGTCTCCTGCATTGCAGGCAGATTCTTTACCATCTAATCTACAGGGAAGCCCCTATATGGGAAAAGAATCTTTAAAAAGAGTGGATATATGTACATGTATAATGGATGCACTTTGCTATACTGCAGAAACTAGTGTGACATTGTAAATCAACTATACTCTAATAAAAAAAAAACGTTTTTTAAATAGCAAGAAATGAGCTGGAAAGGTAAGCAGAGGTCAAATCATCAGAGGGTGACTATACAGCATCTGTGTCCTCCTAGGGGTGGGAAGGGCCCGAGTTTTAGGTCATGAAGTGACAGAAAATGAGAGCAAAGTCAACTCAAACTTTCTGAATAGGATGAGGGTGGCCTAGGGCATCACCAGGAGAAATGAAAAAGTCACTGATCACAACTCAGACAAGATGGTCTGGGCAAATGTTGACCAGAAATGGCCATGCAGTAAGTTTAAACAAAACTCCATGAGGGGCAAGATCTGGAGCTGGGAGCTCAAATCTTTGCTCTGCCGTTTAATAAACCCCAGGGCCTTGAGCAAACCACTGATTGCTTTAGCCTAGATTTTCCCATCTGTGTAATGGAGGGGGGCTCACTCCCTACTCCCTAGACCTATAATATGGTAGTGATAATGATACTACTCTATTCATGTGTATAATATTGTTAATATTAGCTATGATCACTAATACTTTTCAACCCTGTTTATCTAGGTACCAGATTGAGTTTTTACATGTATTATTATTCATTTAATCAACTTTGCTGACAAAGGTCCATAGAGTCAAAGCTATAGTTTTTACAGTAGTCATGTACAAATGTGAGAGTTGAACCATAAAGAAGGCTGAGCACCAAAGAATTGATGCTTTCTGATTGTGGTGCTGAAGAAGACTCTTGAGAGTCCCTTGGACAGCAAGGAGATGTAACCAGTCCATCCTAAAGGAGATCAACCCTGAATATTCCCTGGAAGGACTGATACTGAAGCCGCAATGCTTCAGCCACCTGATGCAAAGAGTCAACACATTGGAAAAAACTCTGATTCTGGGAAAGATTGAGGGCAGGAGAAACGAATGACAGAGGATGAGATGGTTGGATGGCATCACCAACTCAATGGACATGAATTAGAGCAAATTCTGGGAGACAGTGAAGGACAGGGAAGCCTGGTGCACCACAGTTCATGGGGTCACAAAGAGTCAGTCTTGACATAGCAACTGAACAACTGCAATATATATCCTCTGTGAGGTGTTATTTATTCCTTAACCCCATTTTATAGATGAGAAAAGTGAGGCCCAGAGAAGGTAAGTAACTTGCCTATAATACAGATTTTTTTATTTCATTTAATCTTCTTTTTAAACTGAAATATAGTTGATTTACAATGTTGTGTTAGTTTCAGGTGTATAGCAAAATTATTGTTGTGTGTGTGTGTGTGTGTGTGTGTGTGTGTGTTAGTCTTGTCTGATTCTTTGCAACCCCATGGACTGTAGCACGCCAAGTTCATCTGTACATCGAATTTTCCAGGCAAGAATACTGGAGTGGTTTGCCATTCCCTTCTCCAGAGAATCTTGAAGTTCTAGTTCAAATATAGGTCCAGTTTTCCTATAGGAAAGCTCCCAGCGCCCCCAGGTTCCTCCTCAGAACAGTCACAGCACTTAGTCTGTAAACCACACCTCGAATATTCCACACCACCTACATCTGCCTTCTGGTGGTTATCTCGTGTGCTCATACTTTACTTCCCTGCTTTGACTATATCTTCCCAGATCTTACAGGGAGTAAACGCTCCTTACTTACTGCACTCAGTTAACAAGTAGTTCCTGTATGTCCTGTATCTCTTGGGTCACTATAAATCAGCTTTGTGAACAAGATATGCAAAGTCCTGGCTCTCAGTAAAGGGACCACATCATAAACAAGTGAACAAATAAGAGAAGTTCATATAGTGAACAGCCCTAAAAAGGAGATGAGGGGCTTTCCTGGTGGTCCAGTGATTAAGACTTTGCCTTCCAAAGCAGGGCTTGCAGGTACAAATCCTTGATCAGGGAGTTAAGATCCCACATGCGTTGCAGCCAATAATACCAAAACATTTTTTTAAAAAAGAAAAAGCAATATTGTAACAAATCCAATAAAGCCTTTAAAATTGGTCAGCATCAAAAAAAAATCTTTTAAAAAAAATTAAAAAGAAAGATAAATGTATTAACGTAGTAGAGTGAACTCCTTAAATAAGGTGCTCAAGGAAACCTCTCTGAGGAGGTGGAATAGGGGGTGAAGCCTTTAGCAATGAAAGGAATCAGCCATGAAAGGAACTTGAGAAAGGGAGTCGCAGGCAGAGGGAATCGCAGACGCAAAGGCCCTGAGGTAGGAACAGATAGAGCTCTTAAAGAAAAAGAAGGAACGCAGATATGACTGCAGCATGGTAAGCCCAAGGAGGTAAAGTGGGAGACAGTCAGAGAGCTAAATGCAGACCAGAGCATGACGGCCCTGAACTTAACCTAAATTGCTTTGGGCCAACAGATCATTCCCCCGTAATGAGCCCATGAATTGAGCTGCAGACAATTAATTGCAGGAGCAAGTTGGTCCTATCTCTGTGAGCATCACCCACCCCTTCCCATCCTGTATTAATTAGACCATTGGTTCCATCGCTCCCGACTTCAAAGGGGGGAAAATGGTGGAGAATTTACAAAGACAATAAACCGAGTCTGCAGCAGGCTGCAAGCCCATAAAATTTTACCAACCCCTCAACTGCCTAGAACACATCACTCCCTGCCTCACCACCAAAGCACTGCCTTTATCCACAGCCAGCATAATAAAAAAAAAAAAAAGTTATAGAATCCCATGCCATCTGGGGAATAAGATTTACTTCGATGAACCAATCTAATTTGGAACGATCGAGGCTATTACTGGGGATGCCAGATTACAATGACAAGTTGCAAATTCATCAGCACTCAAGCAGAACTTGATCACTGCTTCACCATGTGACCTGGGGCAAGTCACTATCCTTTCCAGTCTGTTTTCCCCCATGCAGGTTTGGGTCACCTAGAAAGACCACTCTGTTCTACTTATCTGAAAGTAGGTAAGTACTTCTCAGGTCTTTCCTGGTGATTCAGTGGTAAAGAACCCCCCTGCCAATGCAGGAGACATGGGTTTGATACGTGGCTTGGGAAGGTCCCCTGGAGAAGGAAATGACAGCCCACACCAGTATTTGCCTGGGAAATCCCATGGACAGAAGAGCCTGGCTACAGTCCCTGGGGTCTCAAAAGAGTCAGGCGTGACTTAGCAACCAAACAACAACAGCTTGATAGGAATTGCATTGAATCTATAGATTGCTTTAGGTAGTATA